>CM041532.1:14773601-15216479 GCA_023238725.1 Scortum barcoo | reverse complement strand
ACCAACAACAACAACAACGACAGCACCAACAACAGTGACGGCAGCACTAAACAATACTACTACATCTACGACCGTAGGACTCACAAAAGCAAGAGCCTCTTTCAGATCCCTTCAAGACACATTTACAGCTGACTTGCTGAATCCATCATCTCAAGCTTTTCTAAATCGAGCCTCAATGATAACAAGAGAGGTAAGTCTCCCTCTTGGAATTAGATCCCTGGTACACCCATTAAATTATTCTATTAAATTATTTTAGAAGAGAGCTAAAGTCCCCCATTTAAGAACTGAAATGTCACACTTTATACAGCCTGTAATTTTGATTCATTTACTTACTTGTCTGCTGCTACTTTAGGATTGGTACAGAGGAAGAAAACAGCACTTGAGGGAACAACATATCGAACATATCAAGACATATAAACTACACATCCAGCTCACTTCACAACTTTTCTCATATGCACACAGTTTAGTGGCTTGATGCAAAAATAGAAGTAAAACTGTGTTTAAATACAATTTGTTTTCTATTTCTGCAGCTTACTCCTGTTTTCCAAAGACAATTCCTTCAAGTTCATGGAAGTGGTGTCATTCAGGTAATTTGTTAAGACTTATCTTCTTTATTTCAGAGTTGTGGCCTAAATCTCATATTTCAAACAATATTTTTTTGTTTCTCCTTCTGCAGTAATGGATCAATCATCACCTTCGCAGACCTCAGTTTTCTGAGCACATCTGTTCCTAATAACACTCAGATGGTAAATGTTTTGATCAATGCGTCATCAACTGTCACCGGCTTTGACACTGAAGGCAGCTCTGTTAACGTGAATGGCCAATGTAAGCAAAATGGAGCACTACTCGATCAAAATGATCAAAAGATACCCAACATTTTCTGTATTTAAGTTTGTTAAACTAATGTTTTGTTTCCTTTTCTCTTTATTTACAGCTTCAAGTGGAGTGAAGCCACAAAGTCAGTCTCATCACTGCATTCTGCATGGTACTGTTGTCAATGTCAAGCAATAGAGTCACTCCTGATTTCCATTTGAATTGCCATCAGCACACAACTATCATCACCGGTATGAAAAAGGACTGTTTGTTGTTTGACTTTGTCACTGCCGGGTTTTACTTGATAAAACAGCAACACAACAGCTCCACAGAGACTGTAGATTGCAAGATTGTAAAGAGACCAGGTATTTTAAATGAAATGAAGAAGCACATGTGGCTCACAGTGGACTGCCACCCCAACCCTGAACAAATGCATAATGTTTTAATCAGAGGTCATGGATGTATATGTATTAAAACAACAATACATGTTGTATGTTATCATGGTTAGCTGTATTCTGTGAGATTTCTTGTAGCTTGTACATTTACTCTCAGACATTTTACGATGATCAGAATACAAAGTCTTTGAAGATTTTAAATAGTCTCTCGTTTGATGTTTTGCTATTTTGATGGGTAAAGAGAAAGTGTATCAGGGCACTTTTCAAGTCACAAGCTTTAATTAAAGAACTGGAATGACAATATAATTAAATTGTGCAAGAGCATTTCATAACTAGCCACTGTCAGCTTTTGTTGTGCTGGTAAATCAGGTTTGTTTAGAGACAGAGAACTGGGAACAGTACAGCATTTTGCTATGGTCAAAAAATTAACTGGTGAATTTGTGATACAATAACTTGTAAAGTAATTCTTAGCCATGAATATACTTTTGCCTTTATTTTTAATAATAAAAGGCAAAATCTGTAATCTTTCTGCAAATACTTTTGGGGAGAGAACAAAGACTCAGGGCAATAATTACGGTAGGGCTATGTCTTTTATTCCTTTCAATAACAACTACACCATCATAAAAAATAGAAAAGATATACTAAACTGGAACACTTACTTAAATGATGATGACTACCTGTCATGACTCATCTATCAAAACCTGCAATGCAATGCAATGACGCGCAATGACCTGGAATGAAGGAGGAAGAAAGTCATGCCCAAAAGAAAACCCTGTTGTGTTGTAGTAGAGCAATCATGTCCCATCCCGTACCCTCTGCTTACAGAAGGAGAATGATGTGAGGTCACTTTAAAATGAAAAAGAAAATCTGAACAGAAGTATATTACAGCTTTAAACTGCTCCACTGCCACTGAATAGAAAATAAAATGTATTTGTATAACATACAAATCACTGGATTTGTACACAAGTCTTGAGATAAAAAAATGCTGTTGCTTTTGTGAACTGCAGTACCGGGGAAGCTCACTGGCTTACAATGGGCAAGTGTCAGTTTTAGTAAAAACTCTAACAAACTTAAGGAAATCTGTAATTTTTTATTTGCTAATCCATTCATCCATTTTATGCTCCATTATACTTTAACACTTTGGCTGGTATGTTTGTGAAATAGATATTAAATTGCACTCTGTGTGGTATTTAAAAAGTCTTAAGTCTGAGCATGTGTAATTTATTTGCCGCAGTTAGTAAGTTTAATCATTCTGTATTCTCCAATGTCATTGAGGTTCGAAGCAAAGCACAGTTAAATATACACCATCTCTTAAATATACAGATTCTATTAATGTCATGGATTTGTAACTAACATAAAATACGAAGGAGTAAAACTCTGCTCTTTTGATATGTCCTTATGAACATTAATCTTCTGTATTTTAACGGTGCTCTATCGTCTATTCATCATCTCTATCTTCAATATTCATTCAATCTGACTGAATATGAATCCCATTATCATATTACTTTTTTCCTTTTCATAAATTTATTCCAGCTCATCTAAAGATCACTTTAAGTCTGTATTTATTTGTTCGTCATAACTTGTTAGACAGATGGAACTTAATTTACCAGTAACAAAAGACAAATGTTTCAAAGGCCAAACGAGGCCATGGTACTTAGCCAAGAAAAATGATGGACTGCCATTTGACATTCTATACCTTATGTTTATCACTCAGGTGTCACCTTTAAAAAAATGTACCACTGATGAATCATGTCATTAAACCTTTATTCTGTTCCAATATATAAAGGTCTTAATACATTCAGCCTGTCACATGAGGTGAAAGGTTTACAGCATCACAGAGAAATGGAGTGAATTAAAAAATACCATTACAAAAAAAGGGGAATTTATAACTTTTCATCTTAAATTTTGGGTAAGTAGAGAAAAAGGGACAGACAGATTGGGTTTATGTTTGATGTTTGTGTGTTTTCTACTCTATCAATATATTCTATTAATAAATCTGATTTTAAGGACATGTTAATGTTTCAGTGTTAATTGTGTCATTATCACATATTCAAAGTAAACAAACTGCTTTAAGTACAAACACTTCCATTCTATTATTAAATTAAGTTCACAATTTGGATTACAATTTCTAAAAAATAATTGGAATGAGATACAGTATTGCTTCTTGTAAGTATCTCTTTCGTTCTTCCTCATGTGGTCACAGTCGGCTTGTTAAACCCTGGTGCAAAAAAGGTACAACGGAGGAAAAGATGGGTGTCGGACGGGCCACATCAATTTTGAAAAAATCTTTTTATCAGAGCATTCTTACTATAGAAAAGTTCTTGCTTGCACCTTATCAAATGTGTCTTTAACAAAAACACATCGATCTGGTGTCACCCTAAGATCATGATCAGTTAATTAATACATGAGATAATCTACATTTTGATCATCCTTTGAAAATGACTTGTACTTTCGATCAAATCTAAAAAATTTTTTAAATCTTCCTTGAAAATAGTTGCAACAGCATCCGTTCAGACAACAACATCTGCTGCAACAGCAACTGCAGCATCTACCAGTGCTGCACCTACAACTGCCCCACCTATAACTGCAGCTACCATGACTGCCCCACATTCAACTGCTGTCTGCTGCACCTATGACTGGAGCACTCACAAAAGCAAGAGTGTATTTCAGATCCGTTCAAAACACATTTACAGCTGACTTGCTAAATCCATTATCTCAAGTTTTAAAAACTTGAACTTGAATTATTTTATAAGAAACTACAATGATCAGAATAAAAAGTCTTTGAAGAATTTAAATAGTCTCTTCTGTGATGTTTTGCTATTTTGGAGGGTAAAAAGAAAGTATATCAGGGCATGTTCAAAGTCACGCGCCTTAATTAAAGAACTGGAATGACAAATCACACCCTGCTATGGCATCTCATAAACTTAAGTTTCGCAACCGCATTTTGTAACTAGCTTGTTTAGAGACAGAGAACTGGGAACAGTACACCATTTTGTTGTAGTCAAAAAAATTAAATTGTGAACTTGTGTAATGGAAATCTGCATTTCTTATTATATAATCATATATAATAGTAGTATAGTGTAGTAGTATAGTATAATGATGATTCACTTTCTCTTGACGTACATTGAACTGACCAGACCTAAATTCCTTTAGGGAACAGGCGTCTGACTTTAATAAAAGACAAAACTCTGACTGATAGTACACTTCTGACCTGCCATAAAAGAGAGACCTCTGGACTGATAACGGTCATCGCACTGCGAGGAACACGCTATCACCGAGTGGCTCCAACCGGTTTTAAATCTTAACTACAATGTGATTAACTGTCTGTCTGCCACATTCTTTTTACGCACGAAGACTATGTAACCCTAAAACCTAAGACTTCACACCCCTTCCCTTCACTTCCCCACCTTCCCTTTGTATGTATCTCATCATTATAAATATATGTGCTTTTCCTGTTATCACTTGTGAGTCCTCATCCAGCTGAGCACACACTCGGTTGTCTGACAGCTCACCTTCTTGCAAGAATACATTAAAATATAAAAGACACTCTGGTCGGATCAATTCTCTTTATTTCCAGTACAAAATATATATTTTCCACAACAAACCTTGGTGTCAGAAGTGGGATCCCTTGAGAGATCGTCTGGAGCCAACGGAGGACAGTGACTGGCCTTCCAGGAGAAAAACAACATCCTCCTGCCTCTACCTCCACGAAAAAGCCTTGGGAGACGAGAGGGCCGATCCCCAGCAGCTCCTGGCCTGTCTCCACTGGGATCCCAAAGAACCCGCTTGGGGCCAATCATCTATTCATTCGGTAAGATACTGAAATTTTGATAATTGATCCAGATAATACAAGTGAGTGAGTAAGATATACCCGGGTATTTGATTGGGGAAATAAATTAGTCAAATTATTTTAGAGATCTCTTGATATTTCTTTTTCATGACTGCTGTGAGGGTTCCAGAGAGAGAGAGAGAGAGTAGTAATTTGGGTAAATACTGACTAAAGGAGGACGGGTAAAAAGGGTGGATATTTGATAGTCATTTTTAATACCTGCTGTTTCGGATAAAGCAGATAGACGTCAAAATCTTGGAATCCTTTGACCTAAGAAATCTGCTGTTAACGTTTGACATACCGGTCCCAACAGTGAAGAGACGGTAAACAGCAGATCTAAGTGTGAAACGGTCTTGACCCCGATTGTGCCAGAAACGAATTGGGGACTCACAGTGACGGCTGTGTTTAGTGGGATAGTGTACACTACCTTTGTATCAGAATGGGTGCAAAGCAGGGAAAGACTCAGGCTCCTCCACCTGAGGGACCCATAGTGACAGTCATGAAAAACAAATTTGGTGAAGAAAGTTGCAAACATTTGGTTGAATAAACCGCTTTATGTGGCTTCCCCAAGGGGGGGTCGCTCAGCCTGAACCAGCTAGCTGTTACGATGGCACAAGGCAGGCAGACCCAAATGCAGGACGTACGCACAAACCAGGCAAAGTGAGATTTGGAATGCACTTTAATTGAGCGAGATCTTTCTGCAATCTTTACATGAAGAGCGTGATCTTGACATGGCAAAGGTTGAGAACGATCTGGCAACAAGACAGGGGAGACGCAGACAATATATACAAGAGGTAATGGGAAACAGGTGGAAACAATCAGGGGAGGGGATAGACAATCACACCGGCTGGAACACACAATGAGGGAAGTTAAGGGACCTGAAACGAGAGGAGAGTTAGGGTTTCAAAATAAAAGGACATGCCAGGACAGGAAACAGAAAACATGACAGACAAAACTCAACAGATCTGACGAGACATTACAATAGCTCATCTAGAAGCAGAAATAAATAAGAAAGAAGCACAAGTACGTAAAAAGACATGGATAAAAGGGGAAGATTTGGATGTTTTGGAAAGTCACAGAAGGTGTTTGAGGATAGAAGGGAAAAAAAAACACAGAAGGGATTATCTAAAGAACGTGAAAACATTCAGAAGGACTCAGATAAGAATGGTGATGCTTCTCAGGCTGTCTCTCTCTGTCCCTCTCTGCCTAAGGTGGATCCTGATCTCGACACATGCCCGCCTCCCTATGCTCCACAGCCTGAGCCGCAGATTCCAGACGCTCCACAGGCAGACCCACCACCGACCCGACCACGCAGCAGACCACACCAGATCACCCAAACCCGAGACCAGAAGACCTAAGGCCTCAGTTGAATTGCCTGAACCCCCATGCAGGGCTCCCGCCGTGGCTGGCTCGCTCACCAGACGCACCAGATGCAGAGGGCACGGACTAAGAACAAGGGGGGGCTCGCAACACTGTCACTCCTACAACACCCGAAGTGTGCGCGCCCCAGAGCCGAAGCAAGAGCCAGAGCCAGAGACAGAGACAGAGACTGAGACCGAAGACCGAGACTGAGGAAAGTGAGTGTGACTCGGAGCCACAGCCAGAGGCCAGCATTAAGATTGCAGCTGGGGCAAAAACTGAAGTCAAAGCTGAACCCACATCCCCCACATCAACACAATCTTCGCCACTCATCACCACAGACCAGGTCAGAGGACAGCTGAGGAAGCTCCGACCCAGGAAAGCCGCAGGCCCAGATAAAGTGTGCCCTAGACTACTGAAGACCTGCGCGGCAGAACTGGGGGAACCACTACAACGGATCTTCAACCTTAGCCTGCAGATTGGGAGAGTGCCCACCCTCTGGAAGACATCCCGCATCGTTCCAGTTCCGAAGAAGAACCGGCCCAGCGAGCTGAATGACTTCCGACCAGTGGCGCTCACTTCACATCTGATGAAGACGTTAGGAGCGGCTCTTCCTCAGCCTCCTCAGACCCCAGGTGCAGCACGCCCAGGATCGCCTGCAGTTCGCCTACCAACCAGGTGTTGGTGTGGAGGATGCCATCCTCTACCTGCTCCATCGAGCCCACTCCCATCTGGATAAGGGAAGCATGCACAGTGAGGATTCTTTTCTTGGACTTCTCCAGTGCCTTCAACACCATCCAGCCCACTCTGCTTCGGGACAAACTGAGCAGGATGGGAGTGGACCCCAGCTGATGGACTGGATCTCCGACTACCTCACTGGCAGACCACAGTACGTCGGGCTGAAGGACATCAAGTCTGACACGGTGGTCAGCAGCACTGGAGCCCCCCAGGGCACAGTGCTGGCCCCTCTTCTCTTCACCCTGTACACCTCAGACTTCTGCTACAACTCGAGCTGCTGTGTCATATTCAGAAATACGCTGACTGACACAGCCATCGTTGGGTGCATCAGGGAGGACAGAGAGGAGGAGTATCGGAGACTGGTAGGGGACTTCGCTGCATGGTGCCACACTAACCACCTACAGCTCAACACCTCTAAGACGAAGGAGCTGGTTATTGACTTTGGGAGGTCCAGACCAAGACCACGACCAGTCCTGTTAGAGGGAGCTGAGGTGGAGGCTGTGGATTCCTACAGATACCTCGGGCTGTGGATGGACAATAAACTGGACTGGACAACGCACACCAGCCACCTGTATGGGAAGACACAAAGCAGGATGTACTTCCTAAGGAGACTGCGGTCCTTCAACATCTGCAGCAAACTTCTGCAGATGTTTTACCAGTCTGTGGTTGCCAGTGTCCTCTTTTACACTGTGGTATGCTGGGGGGGCAGCATATCCAAGAAGGACACATCCAGACTGGATAAACTGATCAGGCGGGCCGGCTCTGTGGTCGGCACGAAGCTGGACTCTCTGGTGACGGTGGCAGAGTCGAGGACTCTGGACAAACTGCTGGATATTATGGACAATGCCAGCCACCCTCTGCACACCGTCATCAGCAACCAGAGGAGCCTGTTCAGTGAAAGACTGCTCCTTCCCAAGTGCAGGACCAACAGGCTCAAGAACTCCTTTGTCCATCATGCCATCACACTCTACAACTCCTCACAAGGGGGGAGGAGGACACATACATACACATTGGACACTTTTTCCTCTGGTGCAATAATAACCTCATCATATGGTGCAATAACTTTAATTTATAATTTATAATCCGTAACTTATTCCATACAAAGCCATAACTTATGTTCTACAAGCCATACTCAGCTCTATATACTTACTTATATTATTTTATTCTCATTTTTTATTTCTTGTATTTTTCTTTTTTTAAAGTACTTACTGTTTATTTTTCACCTGCGTGCTTCTTCTGTATATATATATATATGCTGCTGGAAACTTAAATTTCCCTGAGGGAGCCATCCCAAAGGGATCAATAAAGTCAAGTCTAAGTCTAAGTCTAAGTCTAAGAACCTGGGACAGCCCTGACACTCCCGATGGTGCAGGTGGCAGGGCAGGACGGCCCAATGATGGTTTATAGGCCATGGACTCAGAAAGACATGCTGGATTCCCTGGCACACCTGCCTGACCCGACCGTGTCTCTGGCACACGATTCTCTGATGAGCTCCTTCATTTTCTGCAAAGAGTTCAGCCCCACCACACATGAACTCAGGCGTCTCCTCAAGAAGAAACTGGGACTTGCAGCCTACGACAAAATCCGCTCAGCGTGCCAAGGAGAGGCGAGACAGGTTAACCCAGTCTGGGAAAATGAGGAAAATGCAGCATATCTGAATGCGCTGAACATCCTGATGACAACTTTGAAAGTGGCTTTCCCGACGAAAGTCGACATTACCAAAATATCGAACTGCAAGCAGCGGCGTGATGAGATGGTGGCCGACTACTACACCAGACTTCATCTGCTCTTCAATGATCATGGTGGCATGACCGAGCCGACTGAAAGAGGTGACACACTAACACTCTGGGAGAGCCACATGATAAAGTGGTTCCTGGACGGGCTGCTGCCTCACATTTCAGCAGCCATAAAGAAGAGCTGTGTGGGCTATGAAGACGCCCGCCTCACTGACCTCATCCGACATGCCAAGCATGCAGAAAACCAGATCACTGCCGAAAAGGAAAGGGAGAGCGACAAAAGAGAGAAACAGGCTCACGCTGCCCATCTTCTCCTGCTCAAGACATTGCCGAAAACATGGCCGGGAAGGAACAACAACGACCGGCACGTAATTCGAGGGGGCCTGGCTTCAACAGATGAGAAAGGGATCATGGAAGGAGGGGCCGCGGCCGACAGGGCCGAGGACATTCTTGGGTGGGAAAGGATGAGTGCTACCTATGCCGGAAGAAGGGTCACTGGGCTGCCGACTGTCCCGAGAGAGAAGATGACGGAGGGGCCTGGGATGCCAGCACCCATCAGAAGTCTGACTGAACCGAGAGGGAGGAGGGGGCATGTGGAGAGAGAGGGAGCCATCTTCCAGCAGCAGCAGACAAGGGAAGTGAGACACACACACACACACACACACACACACGCTATGCGCAATGAAGAACAGCTTGCTCTACTAACCACACACACACAAACACTAGGCGACACAGCAATAGAACATTTAGAAGTAAAAGATGTGAATGAGGGAAACACAGCACAAACACACGGCACACGCAATGAAGAACGGCTTGCTCTACTAACCGAACACACACAAACACTTGTGGAAGCAGCGATACAGCATTTAGAGACAAAAAACCAAAGCTGCACCTTTAACTGAAACGTATGCTAAATATGCCACTGAACCATTTCAGATATTGCCAGAAACCGTGCTCACAGTGGGAGGTAAAAACATCACTTTTCTTTTTGACTCCGGAGCAACACATTCAGTAATTAGAACAAAAGATCTTCCAGCCCCAAAACTTAGCGGTAGATACATGCACTCTCTGGGTGCTTCAGGAGCAGTTATTAAGGAGAGATTCACAGTTCCAATGACCTGCATCCACCACGATGATACTGCTTCTCCTCTTTCTACTAAGCATGCTTTTCTGTCTTCAGACTGCTGCCCTGTTAATCTCTTGGGCAGAGACCTCATGTTGTCCCTGGGCATTAGTTTAATATCAACACCAGATGGCCTCCAGGTTGTCAGAAATATGCCTGCTTACATGTTGTTTGTGCAGTACAGCTCCTCCATTCCTTTGCATGTGTATGAGTGGAAGTTTCCTCTTTCTCTTGCTACAGACATGGTGAATATGGCCCAAGTGCTATTATGCCTGAATATGCACAGTTTGTGTCTCCAGAGCAGCTGCACTGTACTGCTTATGTGTCTCAAGGTCCTGACCCTGAGTGTGATAACAAATTCTCTGCCGAAGTGAAGGATTCACTTCATTGCTCTGCTTTGTTTTGGTCTGTAAGCAGGAGCGTTATCTCAGTGACGCTGAGCTCTGCTCAGCAGCGTCTGTTCCTGGTGGAAAACTCCCACCCCCACATTGCCCTGTCTAAATCTCCTTCTTAATAATGGAAAGATTTGGGCCTTTTCACACTGAAATGCAACTCCATCTCTGACTGGGAGCCTACAGGTGATACCAAAATCTTGTGTTCGCCATCAACAGGTATTTATAAACGACCTCTTTCTCTTGACGTTCATGCATTCAGATCTGTACACCTGATTGATGAATATGACAAATTCTCTCCACACACTGAAGCAATAATCTCTGACTCTTCTCTCCTCCCTCCAGCCTTGCGGGAGGTGCCGCCCTCTTTGTGGGCTAGGGGAAAGTATGATGTCGGTTTGATAAAGCCTGCTCAACCTGTGGTGATCACGCCTAAATCTTCTTATAGACCATGTAAACAGCAGTATCCCCTGAAGCAGGAAGCTATTGATGGAATCACACCTGTCTTCAATTCTCTCTTACAGGCCGGCGTAATAGTCCCCTGTAATGACTCACCTGTCCGCACGCCGATCTTCCCAGTGAAAAAAGTCAGAGATGAAGGTGCCCCTACAGAGTGGAGGTTTGTTCAGGATTTACAGGCAGTGAATGCGGCGGTCCAGCCCAGGGCACCCTAATGTGCCTAACCCATACACCATTTTGTCTCAAGTACCTCCCGATGCCTATGTGGTTTTCAGTTGTTGATCTTTCAAATGCCTTTTTCAGTGTCCCTGTTGACCCTAACAGCCAATTTTGGTTTGCTTTTAACTTTAATGGCAGACCATACACATTCACCCGCCTTTGCCAAGGCTATTGTGAGTCACCCACGCTGTACAATGAGGCCTTGAGGGATAGCCTGGCGCCCCTCGTGCTCTCTCCAGGTACAGCACTCTTGCAGTATGTTGATGATTTGCTGATTGCTTCTCCCACCCGAGAGCAGTGTGAACGTGATACTGTGACCCTACTCAAACATCTGGCTGAAGAAGGCCATAAAGCGAGCCTTTCCAAGCTGCAGTTTTTGCAAGAAAAAGTAACATTTTTAGGTCACAATATTTCGGGACAGAGGAAGACTTTGTCTCCAAAGCGTGTCTCAGCCATCATAAACCTGCCTAAACCGCTAACAAAGAAACAGCTCATGTCCTTTTTAGGGATGTGTTCTTATTGCCGCTCATTCATTCCTAACTATGCTCCTTTGGAGGCTCCCCTTAGCTCTCTGATTCATGGGAAGAACCTCTCCTCTCATGACAAAGGTCACATGGACCCGTGAGGCTGATCCAGGCTTTCTCAGACCTTAAATTAGCCCTGCAGTCTTCTCCCACTCTCGGGCTGCCTGACCCCACTAAACCTTTCACACAGGCAGTTGATGAACGTGACAGCTGCATGACCTCAGTTCTTCTTCAAACTCACGGTGATAAACTCCGACCTGTAGCATATGTTCTCGGCTAAACTGGATCCAGTCGCTGCAGGGCACCCGCGTTGCCTCCGTGCAGTGGCTGCTGCTGAAAAAGCTCTGCTGGCGTCTCGAGACATTGTAGGTTACGCGCATGTAACGCTGCTCGTCCCTCATGCGGTGTCTCTCATTCTCCTCGAGCAAAAGACTTCGCACCTGTCCGCAGCGAGGTGGCTTCGATATCACACACTTCTGCTGGACATGCCTAATGTAACTGTTAAACGTTGCAATGTTTTAAATCCTGCTTCTCTCCTTCCAGGACCAGATGATGGGGAGCCACACAATTGCTTGGCTGAGCTCCAAGTAGTGTGTTCTCCCAGACCTGACCTTTCTGACACTCCATTGACCAACCCTGACCTCATTCTGTATGTTGTCGGTTCCGCGACTCGGGACCCACTCACGGGGGTTAATTGTGTGGGTTTTGCTGTGGTTTCAGATAATGCCACTCTTGTGTCTGGTCCTCTTCCTCATCACCTCTCAGCACAGGCAGCAGAGCTGGTCGCACTCACGGAGGCTTGTAAATTCGCTGCTGGTAAGACTGTAACCATCTACACTGACTCCAGGTATGCATTTGGTGTGGTTCATGATTTTGGGGCTCTGTGGAAACACAGGAATTTTTTGAAAATCTGATGGCAAGCCAATCCTGCACCATTCAAAGATTATTGCCTTGTTAGATGCTATTTTGCTCCCCAAAGCCATCTCTGTCTGTAAGTGTGTAGCACACACCCATGCCTCTGATGGTGTCTCCTGGGGGAATGCAAGAGCGGACGCCGCCGCCAAAACAGCAGCGCAGCAGCCCCTCCCTGACTCATCTCGGCTCCAACTGACACACACACTTGTCTCTATTCCTCCCTCTCTCTCAGCTCTTCAGTCGTTCTCTACTCCAGCTGAGAGACGTCTATGGGCCTCGTGTGGTGCCTCTTGTAGAGATTCTGTGTGGTGGGGGCCCCTGTGGTAATCCATGCCTACCCTCCCACTTTTTTCCTCACTATGCCAAGTTGACACATGGGTCAGACCATGTGTCAAAAGGGGGGATGCTAGCTATGATCAGCACACACTGGTTCACAAAAGGGTTTTCAGCATATGCTCAGAAGTATTGTCAAGCCTGTATGGTGTGTGCGACACATAATACGGGCAGACCCGTCAGGGTTACCCAGCAGGCAAGCCCACCCACCACCCACTCGACCTTTTGAACACCTTATGATGGATTTTGTAGAACTAACCCCATCTGAAGGTAAGAAACACTGTCTGGTGATAGTGGACATGTGGTCAAAGTGGGTCGAGGCGTTTCCTGCTACAAAGCAAACGGCATCAGTGGTGGCAAAAGCCCTTCTCCAAGAAATCATTCCACGATGGGGCATCCCAACAAAATTATCCAGTGACAATGGTACACATTTTGTTAATCAGGCTATTCAAGAGGTCGGTGCTTATTTGGGCATAGATCTCAAGAACCACTGTGCATATCACCCAGCCAGTGGAGATGCTGTTGAGAGAGAGAATGGGACACTTAAAGCCAAATTGGCCAAAAATTGTGAAGACACAGGTCTTCCATGGACAAAAAGCACTGCCCATTGTTCTGATGTACATGAGGATGAGGAGGAGGGCCCGCACAGGTTTAAGTCCTTATGAAGTTTTGTTTGCAGCACCACCACACATCGGAGCAGAACACCCGAGGGAGCCACCTTCCTCAACCGCCGTTTGTGAAAATGCCATGCTAACCTACTGTATTAACCTTTCTCGTACCCTGTCTAGCATCAGACAACAGGTGGCAGCTGCTTTGCCTCCTCCTGCCTCCAAGCCCCTGCACTCCCTGCACCCGGGAGACTTTGTCGTGGTGAAAGACTTCAGGAGAAAGCACTGGCAGGCTAAACGCTGGCACGGACCGTTTCCAGATCCTCCTCACCACTCACACGGCTGTGAAAGTGGCAGAACGAGCAACTTGGATCCACGCCAGCCACTGCAAAAGGGTACCAGCACCTGCAGAATCACCATCCACTGATCACGACACACACACATCACTGACTTCTGTTGATTCCTTAAGAAGTCCGACGCTGATCCAACACAACAGTTGAGTGTGAGCCGAGCGCCGCTCCTGTTGCTACGCTGACTAACACAAAACACCATACACGGGACCGACAAGCTGAGCACACACACACGAGTGAAATACTGAGATTTCACCACCGCTGGACGACGATGGAACAGCCAGCACCATGGCATCCATTTAGACAGCCGGGCATGTGTGGGCTCAGGGGTTCTCTGTGCTGTCTCTTGTTATTGACTTGCATCATTGTGTTTCCAATTCTATTTGTTTATGAGATTCCCACAGTGACTCCGACTTCTGACCCTCTGACTACTAGTACACCCATGACAAAAGCTCCCAAAATCCCTGGTAAGACAACGCAGAGGAGCTGACTGGTGGTACTCCCCAACTGATCTGAGCGTCCCACCCTCATGGGCAAGTAACAAATGGTATCACTGGTTACTTTTCAATGCTAGGAAACAAGCTCCAGCTAACACATCGCGTCTTGCATGTTTTCCGAGACCACTGACTCACAGTGACGTTTTGCCAATCACCGCCACACCCGTGTCAAAAGAATTTACACAGTGTTTGCTTCGCCTTTCAAAGAAGCCTCATTAAGACGGGTGGCCATGTAGACAGATCTAATTGTACATTTTTTGTGTCCACTCTGTGTAAATATACCATCCCAAGTTATTGCAATCGATCCGTTTGTAATACATTGTGCGATTACACTCTCATCCTACCGGATGATTCTGATGGTGATGACTTACGAGCTACGGCTGACCGTGTACATCATGTCACCACCACACCATCATATTGTGTCTGTAACAGTGGAATTTCTCCACCATGGGATCAATAAAAAAAAAAAAAAAGATCTTATCTTAATGGGGAACAGGTGGAAACAATCAAGGGTAGGGCAGACAATCACACAGGTGGGAAACACACAGAACGGCAGGAAGTTAAGGGACCTGAAACGAGAGGAGAGAGTTAGGGATTTCAAAATAAAACAGACATGCACCAGAACAGGAAACAGAAACATGACAGACATGAAAACTTAACAAACATGACAAGACATAACAAATAGTGATAAAGGCACTCCATTTATATGAAAAGAAACTTAACAACTACATAAATGTCTCATCATTGAACTGAAACACCACATTCCGTACCTTCCTTGGCTATTTAGCATAGTCAAAACAATGAATAGAACTAAGAAGAAAAACTGACCAAAGCTATTATCAATTCACATAAATTTTGCTGAGATAAGAATAATAATAATAATAATAATAATAATAATAATAATAAGATAAGAATGTGAGCACTAAAATATCTCTATTTGAACCACTGGTGGGACATCCATTCTTGACTCACTGGTTGCAGCTTTAGTTGTATGTAGTCACCCTCATTCAAAAACAGAATGGCATCTCTCTCTTTTTCTTCCCCTAGTGATACTCATGGCATGGCAAACAAGCCTCCAGTTATTAATTAACGCTATTAACCAGTTTTCAACATATTTGCACAAGGGCCGGTTTTGGTAAAAGATGACTTGTTGAGTCTTGTTTTTCATGATGTTTTGCCTGTTATTGTTGTGTGCTGTTGAGCTGTAGTTCATCTATTCATGCCTGTCAATGTTGTGTGATGATGTGTGTAATATGTAAAGCATCTGAAGCAGCACTGTAATTATCACCCACAGCATTCACATAGACAAAGGCACTGCCACCAGTGCAGAAAGAAATGGGATTGGCAGGGCGGTAGAACAGGTTGGTCACCTTTTGAAATTCTCATCATCACACCTTTGAAGACTGGGTTGGCCCTCCCCTGTTGTTTTGCATTATTTTTGATTTTCTTGAAGTTGTTTCTTATTTATTTTGTCAGCTTACAGGCGTGACGCACTTGGCCTGTTTTTAATTTTCCTTTCTTGTGTCAAATAGGTGCCGAGGGCCTGAGGCGGCAGTGATCCCGGTGGTGGTGTTTTTCATGATTTCTTTTTGGTGTGCGGTGTCACGGGTATGGCTAGTTTTGTGGATTTTTGATTTTCCCTGCCGCCATGGTAAGCCCTTGCCCCGTTTGTACAAGTGTGCGTTTTATGGTGGCTAAGCCCTAAGTGCCTGAGCTGTGTTTCTTTTTCTTTGTTTTGATATTTTAATTTCACTGATAATTGATGTTTAAATAAAGTTATTATTTCTTTAAACCCTCCTACGCTCTGTCTCGCCCATTGGTATTAAAAGAACCTGTGATTTTATTCCCAATATAGTTTAGTAATTTCCTGGGGTGAAATTCCCCAGGTGGCGTTGTTGCACATTTTTTTTTTAAGCCTCCGCTCCGCTACATTCTGGCGTTGTCGGCAGGATTACCATTTTGAAAAGGGCAGAGATGTGGTTGGTGGGTTTCTTCATTGTTTTGTCTGTTTGTTTTTTTTCTATGGGTGTTTTGTCCTGTGTTTTTACATTTTATTGTGTATAAGCAGTGGAATCAGAACAGCAGTGTTATTCTGGGATCCAGTCTTGTCTAAATTTTTTTTTTTGAGGCTTTTCATAATTTGCCCTCAGCTAGTATGGAGGAGGAGATGCAGCAGCTCCGGGAGCTAGTGTCACAGCTCAAGGCAGACAATGAGCGACTTTGTCAGGAGCGTGCTGTTCCCCGGGGGGACCTTGGCGGGGCTTCTTCTTCCTCTGCTCCGGCTAGTCATGCCCCATCTGCAGGTGTTGCCGCTGCTGTCACAGAACGGCTGGTTGTTGTTCCAAGAGACCGTAAGTGTCCCATGTTTAATGGTAAGACAGGTATAGGAATAGCTGAATGGATAGAGGAGGTACAGGCATGTGTGCGTGCCCGTCATCTTTCTGCTGCTGATCAAGCCCTCTATATCTTTGATCATTTGGAGGGGGAAGCAAGGGAGGAAATCAGATACCGCTCTAGTGTGGAGCGAGGTGACCCAGTCCAGGTTTTTACTATTCTAAAGGAGCTATACGGTTGTGCTCAGTCGTATGTTACCCTACAGCAGGCGTTCTTTTCTCGTCACATTTTGCGAGTAAAGACTTTAATCACTGGCGTATCTCTCTAGGTGAAAAGTGGGGCATCGGGCTGCTCCCTTGGTACGGTGTCACTTTCCTTGCAGACCACATTGATAATATTACAGCTGATCTTTTCCATTACATGCAGGCAAATACTAAGGCACTGGACAGCTTGAATAATGCTGCACGTAATCATCGCGAGGTCATTATGAAACATGAGATGGTTTTGGATTTCCTTTTTGCTTCGCAGGGTGGAATGTGTGCTGCTTTTAACCTGTCATCTTCAGACTGTTGTGTCCTAGCTCCTGACCCTCATGCCAATATCACGCAATTGGTCAACATTCTCAACACAATAACGACTCAGTTTCAGGCCAAAGAACATGCTGGGTGGTCAGCATCCCAGTGGCCGCATGATACATTTGGGCCTTGGGGCACATTATTGTTCCAAATCTTAGCTCCAGTCTGTGTAGTGCTCTCCCTCGCTGTGTGTGGCTGCACTTTCCTTCTCACATGTGTTAGAGCCCTAGTCCACCGCTATGTAGATCAAACTGTAGGACGATACCTGCTTGTTCCACGGGACGACCTGAGGGAATCACATTAGCTCTCTGACGACACTGATTTTCCTGACTTTCTCCATCTGACTGCTTACCCTGACAGTTTGGCCTCAGACGTTGGTGATGATGCATCTACAGTGTAAAGGTGATTAGAGGGGTGCCTGGCTAGGAGATAGTGATAAGAAGTGATACAAGCATTAATCCTGCGGTGCGAAGGATTAAATAGAATGAGAGGGCAAGTCAGGACACAAAGAATGAGCTTAAAGCTAACACTGATCACACTGACAATGGTACATTACACCAACTTCCCTGACTTATTTCTTTTCCTTATATCTGACTGCTTACATGACTCAGACTTAAGGGATTATGTTGATGAATAATTGTGTTGTTCTCTTTTGTACTTGCTAATGCTTTGTTTTTGGTTATGTTTCACAGGACAGATGAATTTCCTCAGGTTTCTCTTTATGATGACCTAGTCTGAATTTGTGTAAATTTCTAGGTTTGATGTTGAGGGAGATTTGAAGTGTTTTTGTTTTTTTTTTTGTTCTGGTTGATCAATATATATGATCAAAAGGGGGGAAATGTAATGGAAATCTGCATTTCTTATTATATAATCATATATAATAGTATCTCTCATATGATGATTCACTTTCTCTTGACGTACATTGAACTGACCAGACCTAAATTCCTTTAGGGAACAGGCGTCTGACTTTAATAAAAGACAAAACTCTGACTGATAGTACACTTCTGACCTGCCATAAAAGAGAGACCTCGGACTGATACTGATAGCGGTCATCGCATCCACTGCAGAGGAACACGCTATCACCGAGAGTGGCTCCAACCGGTTTTAAATCTTAACTACAATGTTCTGATTAACTGTCTGTCTGCCACATTCCTTTTACGCACGAAGACGATGTAACCCTGAAACCCTAAGACTTCACACCCCTTCCCTTCACTTCCCCACCTTCCCTTTGTATGTATCTCATCATTATAAATATATGTGCTTTTCCTGTTATCACTTGTGAGTCCTCATCCAGCTGAGCACACACTCGGTTGTCTGACAGCTCACCTTCTTGCAAGAATACATTAAAATATAAAAGACACTCTGGTCAGGATCAATTCTCTTTATTTCCAGTACAAAATATATTTTTTTTCCACAACACTTGTGATACAATTACTTGTAAAATAATTCAAGAATCAATCAAGAATCAAGAATAATTTATTGTCATCATCTTTTCACATGACTTGAAATTGGTATTGGTGACTTCCAGCTTTAAATGTAAATATAGTAAAAAGAATAATAATAGTAAGTAATAATGGTAAGTAAATAATACTACTACTAATACTACTACTATTACTAATAATAATAATAATAATATGTACACACACTAACTAGTCCAAAGTTGCAGTCCGTAATGCACAGTAGGAGGGTGGGTCAGTTGTTCAAGTGCAGTCAATAGAGGGGAAATGCATTGTACAGCTCTGGGGAAAAAGCTGTTTTTCAGTCTGCTAGTTGTTGTCTTTATGTTTCTGTACCGTTTTCCAGATGGAAGCGGTATAAACAGTCCATTTCCCGGAGATTTTGTAGCCATAAATACACTTTGGCCTTTATTTTTAATAATAGAAATCAAAATCAGTCATTTCTTTCTACAAAAGACTTTTGGGGAGAGAACAAAGACTCAGGGCAATAATTACAGTGGGATTTGTCTTTTATTCCTTTCAATAACAACACAATCCTAAGAAATAGAAAACATATACTAAACTGGAACACTTCCTTAAACCCCTAAATGGTCTTAAAAAATCCAGAACACATTTAGCCAAACCAAGCAAAGCTGTAACGTGAAAACTCCAAGCAGCTTTGTCATTTTAGCATCCTCAGGGAATTTGATTCAATTGATTGATCCCATCGTAGCAGAGGTGGGACTAAGTGGACTACACCATTAGTGAGTGTACAGAATAGATCAATAACAAAAACTCACAGTATATACAATTAGGTGTCACTCACTAAGCAGGACCTCAGAGTTTAGATTTAAAGAGTCAGAGTCTTTGAGCAGTGGTGTGCAGCCCCCCAGCCAATAACAGTATGCAGGAGGTGAGGGCATGTATCTGTAAAAAGAAAGCAGCCAGTTGCCAACTTTGAACATTGCATTTACAAAGGGACAAATCATTCTACCTTTAAAGCCATTTTACTGTGATCAGAGCTCAGATGAGATCCCTACAGCTCCACCTGTCTGTGGTGACCTCAATAGCAGCAGCTAATAGGAAATTTCCATTTTGTTACAACGTGGCTCCTCTTTTTTTTTAAAAAATATGCCTTTATCTTTTCATTTTGCACCTTCATGTATAATCCTAACTAAAGATGCTGAAAGCTGCGCTGTAAAGCTACTTGCCTGGACCTGCATGAACATTTTTTTCCAATTAAAAAGGCTACATTTGTAATACAAAATATTCAACATTTGTATTCCAAATTATAATTATTTTTTATCATATAATAATTGCTATTTATTTGTTGTCCTAAAAAGATTTGATGATATTTTGAACAAGTTATTGTTTCTTTACATATGCTGAGTTGCTTTGTAAATGTGATTGTTGCAATATCTTTTATGTTTTTTTAAAAACTCTCCTAAGGAGTTTAAAAAAATATTCTAAGGAGAAATAAATATATTATCATGGGAAAATTCACAGATAGATATATCAGAAATATGGGGAGATGTTTTCGGGCATCCCTAAAGGGAGAATTGAAGGAGCATAAAATATATTCAAGAATTGGTTTATTAAGAGGGACATTCTACAAACATAAAAAGTAATGGAACAAAATGTAAACTTTGTAATGTGGAAGCACAATTAAAAACAGTAAGGCAGGGAAAAGTTAATTTAGCTAAATACAGTATATACACATAATGCAGTATTTTTGTTTTATTATTTTTTATCTTACGTTTCTGTTCATGAAGAAAAAAACAAATGTGTCCAAAACTATATACAAGTTCACCCACAGGGGGAGCAATCACACCTTAAAATTGTGTTTCCCATAATCACTCAAAGGTTCAAGACATTCAGTAAGGAATATCTTGAAGTTCAAGTTAAGCCAAAATTGATAATGATGAAGTTGAGGCTTGTGAAATCCTGGGTAGTGCTACTCTTTTTAAGAGACCATGTTAACCTTTGCAAATAAGTCCATTACAAGAATTCATCCTCTAAGATGCAGTGATAGTTGTAAAGCAGGAGAATGTATGAAAAATTGCAGCTCTTTTATTATGGAGGAAAAACATGTGTTTGAGAGCATTATATGAAAAGATCCACAGCCTTTTCCATTCCCATGGATTACAGTATTTGTAATGTATAATGCATATGGACTTTGTTGTTGTATCTTTTACAGATGTTACTTATGTTTATCTTTAACTTTCTACATTCCTATGTATTCATTGAAATTTTAAATAAAGTGAAGAAAACAACATCATTGACCCCAACCACACAGAGAGTAAAAGGACTTGTACTATTTACATGTAAAAGTAATATAACTTTATGTGTAGTTATATATTCCCCATGTCTGACTCTGCTCTGTGAACAATGTACAGGTAGATCATAGAAGTAAGAAAATAAGAATAAGAAGAAGAAGAAGAAGAATTCCATATGTACTATGAGGTCATGTTATACATTGTCTGCAAGATTGCCGTGGTTATATTTATGAGTCAGATGATTCATGAATTAAGTATCACAACCTGCTATGCAGTGACTCGCAATAACCTCTAAAGGAAGGAGGAGCAAATTCAAGTAAAAAAAAAAAAACTGGATCCAGCACCAATGTCTCTTGTTTTTTCAGTCTATTCAGTTTAAACATATGAAACAAATACTCTGCCGCAAATTTCTATGTAAATCTCAGGACCATTAACACTGTTGTGTTGTAGTAGTGCAATGCAGAATGATGTGAGGTCACTTTAAAATGAAAAAGAAAATCTGAACAGAAGTATATTACAGCTTTAACCTACTCCACTGCCACTGAATAGAAAAAAAATGAATTTGGATAACATGCAAATCACTGGGATTTGTGCACAAGACTTAGAGATTTAAAAAAAAGTCTATTGCTTTTGTGTGCTGCAGTACCGGGGAAGCTCACTGATTCATCATTCAGTCAACCTCTCACCTCATGTGACAGACCGAATGTGACATTTTTAGTAAAAACTTGAATAAACTTCAAGAAATTTGTAATTTTTTATTTGCTAATCCATTCATCCATTTTATGCTCCATTATGCTTTAACACTTTGGCTGGTATGATTGTGAAATAGATATTAAATTGCATTCAGTGTGGCATTTAAAAAGTCTTAAGGTCTAAGCACCTGTAATTTATTTGCCTTTATTACAACAAATTTCCGCAGTTAGTAAGTTTAATAGTTCCATATTCTCCACTGCCATTGAGGTTTGAAGCACAACACAGGTTTGTCACGAACATAAAATATGAAGGAAGTAAAACTCTGCTCTTTTGATGTGTCCTTATAAACATTAATCTTTTGTACTTCAACTGCACTGTATCATCTATTAATCATGTAAAATATTCATTCAACCTGACTGAATATGAATTCCATTATCATATTACTTTTTTCTTTTCATTAATTTATTCCAGCTCGATTCCTAACCCACTTTAAGTCTATATTTATTTTGTCATTTAGTTTGTCATAACTCCTGTAACTGGTGGAACTTCTTTCAACATGCACATAGACTGAATGCACCCACAACATATTTCAAAGGACAAAAGAAGGGTGTATGCCATGGTACTGAGCCAAGAAAAGGATGGACTGCCAGCTGAAATCCTGTATCTTGTGATTCAGTTTTGTTCATCACTAAGGTGTCATAAGGTGTCAGAAAAAATGTACCACTGTGAGTTACGTCATTAGCCTTTATTCTGTTTCAATATATAAAGGCCTTGATACATTCGGCCTGTCACATGAGGTGAAAGGTTTACAGCATCACAGAGAACTGGACTGAATTAAGAAACACCATTACACAAAAAGGGGAATTTATAACTTTTCATCTTTAATTTTGGGTAAGTAGAGAGAGACAGACAGAGACAGAGAGGGTTTATGTGTTGATGTTTGTGTGTCTGTACCAATACATTCTATTAATAAACTCTATCCTAATTTTAAGGACATGTTAATGTGTTTGAAATTGTGTCAATATCACATTATCACATATTTAAAATCATAAAGTTAACTGTTTTACGTACAAAAACTACCTCACTGTTATTAATTTCGGATCACAATTTGGATTACAATTTCTACAAATTTTAAAATGTGATACAGTATTGCTTCTTGTAAGTATCTCTTTCTTCCTCCTCATGTGGTTAGAGTCGGCTTGTTAAGCCCCGGTGCAAAAAGGTGTTCAGTTCTTTACTCACAGACATCTCAGCCAGTTTGATGATTGTGAACATTTACATGGACTGAGAGGTTCAGGTACTCTGTTGACAGAGCATTTAGACATGTATATTCCATAAACAACCTTTATTAGATAAAATATAGAAATGAAATATTAATTATACTATAACTATAGAAAGAAATAAAAATATTTCCCAGTGAGATGTGAAGAAACAGGTGGAAGTTTTCCAGGCAGAGTTTGTGTTTGAGCAATAAATTCTGATAACATGAAATCTTTTTCAAATCAACTTTTTGCTTTTGGAGACTGCAATTGTGATGAACAAATGATAGCCACTATTCCCAGTGACTTGGATTTGTTAAAACACTAGAAATCCTCCAAAAGTTCTGAGGAATCCTTTGAGAAGAGATGTTGCATGTAAGTCCACAGGACATCCATATTTTCTCAACTCTCATCAACTTCAATGTGGTTGTTATTACTGTATTTTGTATTTGGTCAGAAAACCCTGTTAAATGGAAATGTTGTACAGTATACTCAAACATAGTTGAGTCAGATACATTTTATCAACTTTGTTTCATTTAAAATTTATATGATTCAGGATAGGGATTATTATGAAGGGAAACTTACTATATTATAATTGATTATTTTAATCAAACCCATTGCTTTTGAAAAATAATACATTACAGACTAATAATTAACTAATAATTATATGCACTCTTACAACTCTCTCTGACTCTTTTTTCAAATCTTCTCTGTCAATTTAAAACACAAATGGACAGACATGTACAAAACAAAAAAAAACACATTATACTTGATTGTTGTAATTAATGTTTAATCTGCTAAAGACTTAATCAATAAACTGTATTTTCACAGGGTTTCTACCAGAAAGATTATTTGATAAGTATTTATTCTAGGTAGCTACTTACTGTAATGCAAAAAGGTTTAGACATAACTCTTCTCTGAATAAGTCTCTGTATTACTCTTATAGATACAACAGAGGACAAGATGGATGTCAGATGGGCCATATCAGTTTTCCTAATTGTATCAGGTAAGATGTTAAACCACTTGACATTGAAGTGTTTTATACAAAATAATACAAAAGATGTGAGGAACAATACACAGACTTACAGGTGGAGATCTTGCCTGCGCGAAAATTTCACAAAAGTATTTCTTGAATAAAAACACATCAAACTGTAGTGTCAACTTTACATTATCTTCTCTCAGTTCAGACAAGTCATGGTTGTTTACACTATATTGAACCAGTGGTTTCTTTAGTTGTGTAGTAATACTAAAGTATTGCAAACCACAAGATTCATATTTATGGTTACCTACAATTGAAATTTCAATATAAAATAATTAAAGCTATTAAAAAAAATTCATACTTTTAAACAGTTGCAGTCAAGCCTGCTGGATCACAGGAAACAATATCGACGGCACCAACAACAACAACTGCAGCACCAACAAACAACAGCAGCACAAACTGCAGCACCAACAACAACTCCAACAACGCAGCACAACAACAACAACTACAACGCAACAACAACTGCAACAACAACAACAACAACAACTGCAGCACCAACAACAACAACGGCCAACAACAACGACTGCAGCACCAACAACAACAACTGCACAACAACAACAACAACAACCACAATGCAGCACCAACAACAATGCAGCCAACAACAACAAGTGCACAAACAACAACAACAACAAGTGCATGCAGCACAACAACAACAACAACTGCTCCAACAACAACAACAAGCAAGTGCAGCAACAACAACAACAACTGCAGCACCAACAACAACAACTACAACAACTGCAGCACCAACAACAACAACAGCACAACAACAACAACTACAATAAGCAGCACCAACAGCAACAACTGCAACCAACAACAACAACAAATACAACAACAACTGCAGCACCAACTAACAACAACTGCAACAACAACAACGCTCCTGCAACCAACAACCAACTACAACAACTGCAGCAACAACTGCAACAACAACAACAACTGCAACTACAACAACTGCACCAACAACAACAACGGCCGTGCAACAACAACAACTGCAGCAACAACAACAACAACAACTGCAGCACCAACAACAACCACAACTCACCAACAACAACAACTGCAGCACCAACAACAGCAGCACCAACAACAAGTACAACAACTGCTCCACAACAACTGCAGCACCAACAACAAGCAACCAACTTTCGCCCAACTACAGCAACAACAAACTGCAACAACAACAACAACAACTGCAGCACCAACAACAACAACTGGCAGCAACAAACAACGCAGCAACAACAACAACTCACAACAACAACTGCAACAACAACTGCAACAGCACAACAACAACAATGCAACAACAACAACAACTGCAGCACTGCAACAACAACAATTGCAGCACCAACAACAACAACAGCAACAACTGCAGCACAACAACAACAAACGCAGCACCAACAACAACAACTGCAGCAACCAACAACAACAACAACAAGTGTCACAACAACAACAACAACAACTGCAGCACAACAACTACAACAACTGCAGCCAACAACAACAACTGCTCAACAACAACAACAACAGCAACAAACTATAACAAGTGCAGCACCAACAACAACAACTGCAGCATCAACAACAACAACTGCAACCAACAACAACAACAACTGCACCAACAACAACAACTGCACAACAACAACAACAACAACGGCTGCAAGTCAGCAACTACAACAACAGCACAACAACAACAACTGCAGCACCAACAACAACACCGCTGCAGCACCAACAACAACAACTGCAACAACAACAGCTGCAGCACCAACTTCAACAACAACTGCAACAACTCAACAACAACAACAACAACTGTGCAGCACCAACAACAACAACAACAACAACAACAACAACGCCTGCAGCACAACAACAACAACAACAACAACAACAACAACAACAACAGCACCAACAACAAGTGCAGCACCAACAACAACAACAACAACAATGCAACAACAACAACTGCAGTGCAGCACCAACTCACCAACAACAACAACTGCAATTGCAACAACAGCACCAACAACAACAACAAGCACAACAACAACAACAACAACAACTGCAGCAACAACAACAACCACAAATGCAACTACAACAACAACAACTGCACTGCAACTACAACAACTGCAGCACCAACAAACGTTCAACAACTGCACCAACTGCACCACAACAACAAGCAATGCAACAACAACAACAACAACAAGTGCAGCACAACAACAATGCAACAGCACCAACAACAACAAATACAACAGCAGCACCAACAACAACAAATGACAACAACAACAACAACTGCAGCACCAACTGCAGCAACAACAACAACAACAACAAGTACAACAATTGCAGCACCAACAACAACAACTGCAGCACAACACCAACAACAACAACAACAACAACAGCTGCACCACAACAACAACAAATGCAGCACCAACAACAACAGACCCTGCACACCACCAGCAACAACAACTGCAGCACCAACAACAACTAACAACAACTGCACCAACAACAACAACAGCACCACTGTGCAACAACAAATCAACAACTGCACCACAACAACAACAACAACAAGTGCAACTGCACCTGCAACAACAACAACAACTGCAGCACCAACAACAACAACAACAAGTGCAGCACCAACTCAACAACAACAACAACAACTGCAGCACCAACTACAACAACAACAACAACAACAACCCAGCAACAATGCAACAACTAACAACAACAAGCAGCAACAACTGCAACTCCAACAACACAACAACAACAACTGTGCAGCACCAACAACAACCAACAACAACAACAACAACAGCAGCAACAACAACAAGTGCAACAACAACAACCACAATTGCAGCTACAACACTGCAACAACAATGCAACAACAACTGCAACAACTGCAACCAACTACACAACTGCAGCACCAACAGCAACAACAAGTGCAACAAGCTAAGCAGCATCAACAACAACTACAACAACTGCAACAACAACAACTGCAACAACAGCACCAACAACAACGTGCAGCAACAACAACTGCCTGCTCCAACAACAACAACAGCACCATGCAACAACAACCAACGCAGCACCAACTGCGGCACAACAACTGCCAACTACAACAACAAGCAACAGGCACCAACAACAACAGCTACAACAACTACAACAACTGCAGCACCAACAACAACAACAACAACAACAACGTGCAGCACAACAACAACAACAATGCAGCACAACAACAACAACAACAACAACAACTGCAGCACAACAACAACAACAACAACAACAACAACAACAACAACTACAACAAATTGCAGCACAACAACAACAACTGCACAACAACAGCACAACAACAACAACAACAGCACAAACTACAACAAGCAGCACAACAACAACAACAACAACAACAACAACAACTGCAGCACCAACAACAACAACTGCAACAACTGCACCAACAACAACTGCACCAACAACAACTGCAGCAATGCAGCAAACAACAACAACTGCAGCACCAACAACAACAACAAGTGCAACAACTGCAACAACTGCAACTACAACAACAACAACTGCAGCACCAACTCAACAACAACTGCAGCACAACAACAACAACAGCACCAACAACAACAACAACTGCAGCACCAACTCCAACTGCAACAACAACAACAACAGCAGCAACAACAACAACAATGCAGCACTGCCAACAACAACAACTGCAACCAACTAACAACAACTGCACAACAACCAACTGCAACAACTGCAACAATGCAGCACAACAACTACAACAACAACTGCAACAACTGCACCAACTACAACAACTGCAACAACTGCTCACAACAACTGCAGCACTAACAACAACAACAACTACAGCAGCACCAACAACAACAACAACAACTGCAACCAACTACAACAAGCAGCACCAACAACAACAACAACTGCAACCAACAACAACAAGTACAACAACTGCACGCACAACAACAACAACAACAAACAACTAACAACAACTGCAACAACAACAACAACAACTACAACAACTGCACAACAGCAACAACGCAGCACCAACTGCAGCACCAACTAACAACAACAACCAACAAGCTGCAGCACCAACAACAACAACTACAACAACTGCAGCACCAACTACAACAACAACAACAACTGCAGCACCAACAACTGCAGCACCAACTGCAACAACTGCAGCAACAACAACTGCAGCCAACTACAACAACAGTGCAGCACCAATTAGCAGCAACAACTAGCACCAACTACAACTACAACAACTGCAGCACCAACTACCAACTACAACAACAACGTGCAGCACAAACAACAACAAGTGCAGCACCAACTGCAACAACAACTACAACAGCAGCAACAGCAACAACAACAACAACTGCAACAACTGCAGCACCAACAACTGCACAACAACTGCAGCACCAACAACAACCACTACAACAAACAACTGCAGCACCAATGCAGCACCAACAACAACAAGTACAACACCAACAACAACTGCACACCACAACAACAACAACAACTGCAACACCAACTACAATAGCAACAAAACAACAAGTGCAGCACCAACTGCAGCAACAACAACAACAACAAGTGCAACAACAAACTCAACAACAACAACAACTCCAACAACAATAACTGCAGCACAACAACAACTGCAGCAGCACCAACAACAACAACTGCAGCACAACAAACAAGCACCAACAACAACAACAACTGCAACAACAACAGCAACAACAACAAGTGCAGCACCAACTACAACAACAACTGCTCTAACAACAACTGCAGCACCAACAACAACAACCTGCAACAACAACAACAACAACAACAACTCCACAACAACTGCAGCACCAACAACAACAACTGCAGCACAACAACAACAACAACGCCCACTAACAACAACAACACCACCAACAAATGCACAACAAACAAGTGCAGCACAACAACAATACAACAACAACAACTGCAGCACCAACTACAACAACAACTGCATGCAACAACAACAACAAGTTGCAGCACCAACACAACAAGTCTCCAACTACAACAACAACAACAACAACAACTGCAGCAACAACAACAACAACAACAACAACTGCAGCACAACTGCAGCACCAGCTACAACAACTGCAGCACCAACTGCAGCACCAACAACAACAACAACTACAACGCAACAACAACAACAACGCCCACTCAACAACAACAACAACAACAACAACTGCAGCACCTAACAACAACAACAAGTGCAGCCAACAACAACAACAACTGCAGCACAACAACAACGTGCAGCACCAACAACAACAACAGCACCAATGCAGCACCAACTCAACAACAACAACAACAACTACAACAACTGCAACTACAACGCACAACAACAACAACAGCATGCAACAACAACAACAACAACAACTGCAGCACAACAACAACAACAACAAATGCAGCACCAACAACAACAACGCAACAACAACAATGCAGCACCAACTACAACAACTGCTAACAACAACAACTGCAGCACCAACAACAACGGCCGGCTCAACGTGCAACAACAACAACAACAACTGCAGCAGCACAAAACTACAACAACAACCTCTGTCAACAACAACCATAACCAACAACAACAACAACGTGCAACAACAAGCATCAACAACAACAACAACCAACAACAAGTGCAACAACAACAACAACTACAACAACAACAACAACAACAACTGCAGCACCAACTACCAACAACTA
The DNA here is from genome assembly GCA_023238725.1 of Scortum barcoo. Classification (NCBI taxonomy): domain Eukaryota; kingdom Metazoa; phylum Chordata; class Actinopteri; order Centrarchiformes; family Terapontidae; genus Scortum; species Scortum barcoo. The sequence continues at coordinate 15,186,889 of CM041532.1, read as the reverse complement.
CAACAACTAACAACAACGCAGCACCAACAAAAACAACTGCAGCACAACACAACAACTGCAGCACAACAACAACAACAACAACAACTGCAGCACCAACAACGGCCTCCAACAACAACAACAACAACTACAACAACAACAACAACTGCAGCACCAACAACAACAACACCAACAACGTGCAACAACAACAGCACAAACAACAACTGCACCAACAACAACAACAACGCAACTGCAACAACCAACAATGAGGCAACAACTGCAACCAACAACGACAACGGCTGCTCCAACAACAACCAATACCAACAACTGCACCAACAACAACCGCACAACAACAACAACAACGCAACAACTGCAGCACCAACAACAACAACAACAACTGCAACTACAGCAACAACACAACAACTGCACAACAACTGCAGCACCACCAACAACAGGTGCATCCAACTACAACAACTGCAGCAACAAAAACAACAACAGCAACAACTGCAGCAATGTACCAACAACAACAGCACTGCAGCACCAACAACAACCCTACAACAACAACAACAACGTGCTCCAACAACTACAACAACTGCAGCACCACAACAACAACTGCACACAACAACAACAACAGCACCAACAACAACAACAACAACTGCAGCACCAACAACACAACTGCAGCACCAATTACAATCTATAGCTCCAACTCAACAACTAGCACAACAACAAGGTCACAACAACAACGACGGCAGCACCAACAACAACAACTGCAGCATCAACAAGCTGCACAACAACAACAACAACTGCAGTAACCAATGCAGCACCAACAGCCGCAACTACACAACAACAACAAACAACTTAACTACAAAGCACAACAATGGCAGCACCAACAACAACAACGTGCATCACCAACAACAACAACTGCAACAACAACAACAAATGCAGCACCAACAACTGCAGCACCAATACCAACACTGCAGCACCAATAACAACAACGCAACAACAAGTGCAGCACCAACAACAACAACGCAGCAGGCAGTAACAACAACCGCACTGACTGCAACAACAACAACAATAACTGCAGCACCAACTACAACAACAACAACAGCCAGCTGCACCAACTGCAACAACTACAACAACAACCAACAGCAACAACAACTGCAGCACCAACAACAACAACAAAGCTACAACAACTGCAACAACGCACAACAACAACAACAACAACAACAACAACCGCTTACAACAAGCAGCAATGCATCACAACAACAACAACAACAACAACTGCACAACAACAACAACAACTACAACAACCGCAACAACAACTGCAGCACCAACCAACAACAAGTGCACCAACTACAACAACAACAACAAGCAGGCACCAACTAACTAACAATGCAACAACAACTGCAGCACCAACAACAACAACAACAACAACTAAGTGCAACAACGCACCAACAACAACAACAACAACAACGACGGTGCAGCACAACAACAACTGCACAACAACAAGTGCAGCACCAACAACAAGCAGCAATAAAACAAGTGCAACAACAACAACTACAACAACTGCAGCACCAATTGCAACAACAACTGCACACAACAACAACAACTGCAGCACCAACAACAACAACAACAACAAGTGCACAACAACTGCAACAACAACAACAACAACTACAACAAGCAGCACCAACAACAACAGCTGCAGCACAACAACAACAGCTGCAACAACAACAACAACAAGTGCAGCACAACAACAACAACAACTGCAACCACCAACAACAACAACTGCAGCACCAACTACAACAACTGCAACACAACAACGGCCGCCCAACAACAAGTGACTGCAACCAATAACAACAACTGCAGCACCAACTACAACAACAACAACAACAGCAACAATGCATCACCAACAACAACAACAACTGCAACAACAACAACAACTAACTAAATTCAACAACAACTGTAACCAATGCAACAACTGCACCAACAACAACAACAACAACAACAACCACAACTGACAGCAGCACCAACTACAACAACAACTGTGCAGCACAACAAGTGCACAACAACAACAACAACAACAACAACAACTGCAGCACCAACAACAACGTAACAACAACAACAACTACAACAAATGCAGCACCAACTACAACAACAACAACAACTGCTCCAACAACAACAACAACAACAACAACAGCATCACCAACAACAACAACTGCACCAAACTACAACAACAACTGCAGCACTAACAACAACAACAACAACCAACAACTGCACACAACAACAACAACAACTGCAACAACAACAAGTGCAGCACCAACAACAACAACGGCTGCAACAACAACAACAACAACAGCAGCACCAACAACAACAACTGCAACGATAACAACAACAACAACTGCAATCCAACTACAACAACTGCAGCAACAACAACAACTGCAGCACCAACAACAACGTGCAGCACAACAACAATTGCAACCCAACAACAACGCATGCAGCACTCAACAACAACAACAACAACTGCAGCACCAACAACAACAACAACAAGCATGCAACAACAACAACAACAGCAACAACATGCACAACAAGTAACAACAACAACAAATACAACAAGCAGCACAACAACAACAACAACTGCAACCACCAACAAATAACTGCAGCAAACAACAACAACTGCAATACAACAACAACTGCAGCAACCAACAACTGCACAACAACTGCAGCACCAACTACAACAACTACGTGCAGCAAACAACAACAAATGCAACAACAACAACTAACAACAACAAGCAGCACCAACAACAACAAGCAACAAACAACAACAACAACAACAACAACAACAACTGCAACAACAACAACTGCACCAACAACAACAACCAACTGCAGCACAACAACAACAACAACAACAACAACAACAACAACAACTGCACCAACTACAACAACTGCAGCACCAACAACAACTGCAGCACCAACAACAACAACGGCAGCTCCAACAACAAGCAGCACCAACAACAACAACTGCACAACAACAACAACAACATGCAGCACAACAACAACCACAACAACAACTGTAACAACAACAACAACAACAACAAGCATCAACTACAACAATTGCAACTCACGCACCAACTGCAACTACAACAACTGCACCAACTACAACAACTGCAACAACAACAACAACAACAACTGTGCAGCACCAATCAACAACAACAACAACAACAAGTACAACAACAACTGCAGCAAAACAACAACAACTACAACAACAACCTGCAGCAACCACAGCAACCAACAACAACGTGCAAGCAACAACAACAACAATTGCAACTACAACAACTGCACCAACTACAACAACCAACTAACAACTGCAGCACAACAACAACAACTGTCAACAACGGGTAACACAACAACTGCAGCAACTCCAACTACAACAACTGCAACCAACTACAACAACTGCAGCACCAACTACAACAACAACAGTGCAGCACCAACAACAACTGCAGCACAACAACAACAACTACAACAACTGCAGCACCAACAACAACAACAACAACTGCAGCACAACAACCACAGCAATTACAACAACAACTAACAACTGCAACAACAACAACAGCAGCACTGCAGCACCAACAACAACAACAAACAACAACAAGTGCACCAACAACAACAACAACTGCAGCACCAAATGCAACAACAACAACAACAACTGCAGCACCAAACAACAAGTACAACAACAACAACAACAACAACTACAACAAGTGCATCTAGCACAACAACAACAATAACAACAACAATGCATTCCAACAACAACAGTACAACAACAGCAACGCAACAACTGGTACAACAACTACAACAACTGCAACAACAACAACTGCAGCACCAACAACAACAACAACAACAACAACAACAACAAATGCAACAACAACTGGCAACGCTCAACAACAACCGCAAGCAGCACTCAACAACAACTGCAGCACAACAACAACAACTGCAGCAACAACAACAACAGCAGCACCAATCAACAACTACAACAACAACTGCAGCACCAACAACAACTAACAACAACAACAACAACAACTGCACCAACAACAACGACTCCAACTACAACAACTGCAGCACCAACAACAACAACCAACAACAACTGCAGCACCAACAACAACGCCCACCTACAACAACCGCAGCACCAACTCAACAACTGCACAACAACAACAACGACCGTGCAGCAACAACAACTGCAACACAACAACAATACAACCGCAACCAACAACAACAACAATAGCAACAATCAACACAACTGCACAACAACTGCAGCACCAACTACAACAACTGCAGCACCAACAACAATGCTCCAACTACAACAACAACAACAACAACTGCAACCAAAAACGCAACCAACAACAACAACTGCAACCAACAACGGCCGCTGCAACAACAACAACCGCAGCACCATGCAGCACCAACAACAACAGCCACTTACAACGAACAGCAGCACCATAACTACAACAACTGCACAACAACTAACAACAAGCAGCACAACAACAACAACAACAGCACTAACAACAACAACAACAACAACAACTGCAGCAACTGCACCAACAACAACAACACCAACAACAAGCAGCAGCACACTCCAACTACAACAACTACAACAACAACAACTGCACTACAACAACAACAACAACTGCAGCACCAACAACAACAACCAACAACAACTGCAGCACAACAACAACAACTGCAACAAAAACAACTACAACAAGTGCAGCACCAACTAACAACAACAACAACAACTACAACAACTACAACAACTGCAGCACCAACAACAACAACAGCTGCAGCAACAACAACAACAACGCAGCACCAACAACAACAAGTGCAACCAACAACAACTGCAGCACCAACAACCACGCACCAATAACAACAACTGCCGTATCCAGCTATTTCAACGACAGCCCAACTTAGCCCCAACCACTGCAGTGCCTGCACCTGTTTATACAGTCTCAGCAGTCTTGCAAGGAGAAACTTTTTCAGAAGACCTCAATAACCGCACAAGCAGTAGATTCAAAACTCTTGAAAATGCAGTAATATCAACGGTGAGTCATTTTTCAAAACTGATCAAATTGTTCTTTCACTATGTTCATCTTTTAGCTCAGTGAATCCGTTAAGTGAAAATTAATTTCCATGAAATATTGCTTTCTTTTTCCAGTGTACTAGCATTTACAGAGGAAGATTTGGTCGTCTGTTTGATAACTGCTTTGTGAACCAGTTCAGGTACGTTGCTTCATATGAAGGATTATGTTTGTAAAATTGGTGTCTTTAAATGTTGACAGTGTCATTTGTAAGTCGCACATGACACAGGGGAAAATAATAATCTCATTTCATTTTTTGATGCTTGTCCCATTTGATTTTATGATATAGACCTGTTCCACTTGAAACACGAGCAAATGGAACTCGAGCAGATATGGGGATTGTGTTCAATTCCTCTACTCCGACTGCTAGTCTACCACAGAATGATGTTGTTGCTCAAACCTTAGTTGAAGCTGCGAATAGTTCCAACTCCAACTTCAGTGTAAGCTTCAGTCCCAGCTTCAGTCCAAGTGTTAGGTAAGTAAACAACCCAATGCAATACTGTTTTTCTTTATTTAAGTTAGTATTATATTGCTACAAAAAATACAGAGGGAAAGAGTCAACTTACTGAGTCGACTTTAACAGTTTTCTATGATGTACAGTTCAAGTTGTCAGTACCATGTGGGGTAGGATGAACCTATTCTCTCAGCTACCTTGTATTCAACCAGAATGCTTGTTATTCAAATAATTTGTTAATTGATTCCAAATTTTTTTACATTAGCAACTTCAGACCTAGATAAAAGTCTGTTCTGCAAACTCTCTCTAAAACTTTTTTATCATGGCTCTTATAAGTTTTTGAACCTTCTACGGTCAGTCAGTTTGACAACAATTAAAGAAAAAGACATTCTTTTGCTTTTGGCAGAAATACTTACCTACTTATTCCTTAATTTTTAAATTTTAATTTTTTTAACAGCAAGTCCATTAACAACTGCTGCACCCACAACTGCTGCACCTGTGACCACTGCACCTACGACTACTGCACCTACAACTGTGGCACCTACGACTGCTGCAGCTACAACTGTGGCACCAACGACTACTACATCTACGACTGTAGGACTCACAAAAGCAAGAGTGTCTTTCAGATCCCTTCAAGACACAATTTACAGCTGACTTGCTGAATCCATCATCTCAAGCTTTTCAAAATCGAGCCTCAATGATAACAAGAGAGGTAAGTCTCCCTCTTGGAATTAGATCCCTGGTACACCCATTAAATTATTCTATTAAATTATTTTAGAAGAGATCTAAAGTCCCCATTTAAGAACTGAAATGTCACACTTTATACAGCCTGTAATTTTGATTCATTTACTTACTTGTCTGCTGCTACTTCAGGATTGGTACAGAGGAAGAAAACAGCACTTGAGGGAACAACCACTTTTAATTTCAGAGGGAAATAAATTATTCTCTGCTTATTTTTTATATTTCATTTATTTATTTTAGTAAATACGGTGTATGTGTATTTTATTGCTGTACATGTAATATAAGTGTTGTTTTCCAGGGTTTTAACCTGTAAAGATTCAGTATTTATAAAAAAAAAAAAAGCTTGGTATTATCCCCTATTCCCAATAGTCTTTTTTTTTTTTTTGGTGATTACATACAATGAAATTTTACTTCAATTTTCCTGTAGCTTACTTTCTGTATGAAGAATTCAAACACAGCTCAGTGGAAAAATTTCCCCACCATGGAAAGAAAAACATTTCTTAAAGGAATTGATAACATCAAGGGGAACATATCAAGACATATAAAGCTGCACATCCAGCTCAACTTTTCTCATATGCACACAGTTTAGTGGCTTGATGCAAAAATAGAAGTAAAACAGTGTTTAAATACAATTTGTTTTCTATTTCTGCAGCTTACTCCTGTTTTCCAAAGACAATTCGCTTCCTTCAAGTTCATGGAAGTGGTGTCATTCAGGTAATTTGTTAAGACTTATCTTCTTTATTTCAGAGTGGAGGCCTATATCTCATATTTCAAACAATATTTTTTTTGTTTCTCCTTCTGCAGTAATGGATCAATCATCACCTTCGCAGACCTCAGTTTTCTGAGCACATCTGTTCCTAATAACACTCAGATTGCAAATGTTTTGATCAATGCGTCATCAACTGTCACCGGCTTTGACATTGAAGGGCAGCTCTGTTAACGTGAATGGCCAATGTAAGCAAAATGGAGCACTACTCGATCAAAATGATCAAAAGATACCCAACGTTTTTGGTATTTAAGTTTGTTAAACTAATGTTTTGTTTCCTTTTCTCTTTATTTACAGCTTCAAGTGGAGTAAGCCACAAAGTCAGTCTCATCACTGCATTCTGCATGGTACTGTTGTCATGGCTACTGTCAAGCCAGCAATAGAGTCACCACTGATTTCCATTTGAATTGCCATTAGCACACAACTATCATCAACGGTATGAAAAAGGACTTTGTTGTGAGTAAAAGTCAAAGATTCTTGACTGAACTCTTTATCAAATTTAACTTTTCACTGACTAAATGCATTAATGACAGTGGATTAGGTTTGTCTGTTGAACTGAACATGTTTCTGTGTGGGAACATCCTCAATACTGAGCCGGACAGAATGACACAAGGCAACTTAAGCACCTGGTCCACTGAATCATGAGAATAATAACAAATAATATCACAACAACTCCGTTCAAGAGGTCAGAAAGTGACAGCAATATTTCACTCTTAATGTTCAAATGTATCATGGTTTACTGAGTACTGTTCCAACAGTTAATAGTTTAAGTTACAAATGCTGTCGTCTTTATAGTCTCCACATTCACCTCAGTAAAATCAACCACACTTAAACAAGTAAAACCATAAAATTGCTCGTAAAACCACTGTTATTGTAGTTTTATTTTGATTTATGCAGACTTAGATATCTGAATGCTTAACTTAAAATGATCCAAAGCTCTCTACAGTCCAAAATTCATCTTTAAGTTTCACTTGATAACACAGCAGTATAATATAGCATAGCAATATAACAGCTCCACAAGGTGTAAATTGTAAAGGGAACAGGTATCTTGAATGAAATGAAGGAGCACATGTCGCTGATGGTCGACTGCCATCCCAACCCTGAACAGATACAGAGTTTTATCAAAGGTCATGATGTACCTGATATACTGTATATCAAAACAATGCACTGTCAATTTTCTTATTTATACAAACTGTATTTATGTAATCATGCATAGCTGTATTCTGTGAGATTTATTGTGGTTTGTACAATTCCTGTCAAAAACTTTACAATGATCAGAATACAAAATCTTTGAAGAATTTAAATCGTCTCACGTGATGTTTTTCAATTTTTTCTGAGTGAAGAGAAACTGTATCAGGATGTCTTCAAAGTCACAAGCACTCATTGTTGTTTACAGACAATCACACCCTGCTGTGGGACTTTTTTAGAATTAAACTTCCCCAAGAGCATTTTATAATCAGCCAGCGCCAGCCTTTGTTCTGCTGGTGAATCAGGTTTGCTCACAAACAGTTGAGTTGGGAGTGACTGGGAGTGACACATACTTTACTTTAGCTATGGGATTGTTATTTATTCAAATAGTGCCAGACAATCTGAGAGATTGACAAAGAACCCACTCCTGTTGTCTTAGTGGCAACTTTATCCAAACAAAACACAGTGGTCAGTGGTCAGTAAAGAAGAAGTAAAGATGCATACGACCTTCAGAAAATGACAAAAAAAAAAAATCAAATTGTCAACTTGTGACACAAGTGCTTGTAAGATCTGTTTGATAAGTCTTTGCAGCACATTTGTGAGACACATGCAAGAAATGCATTTTTCTTTATCGCTAATAATAGAAGGCAACATCTCTGACCACCAGGGAGAGAAAAAAAGACTGGTCTAGATTTACAGTGGGTGATATGTTTTGTCTTACACCTGCACCTTCTCAAGAAATAGTAAACATGCGTATACTAAACTGAGACTCTCCTTTCCAGTCCCAAAACAGCCTTAAAAATCTCAAATACATTTTGCTTGATCAAGCAAGCTGTTACATGGAGACTTCTGAGCAGATAGCTGAGGGTTGAGGACACTGACATCTTGACAAAAATGTAGATTGTATTCCATAAGTGAAGAGGATGGTTTCAGGAAGACACTGAGCAGCTTTCAGGTGTGCCACACCACCTTCTCTCCACCATGGAGACTTGGAAAGAGGATGTCTAATGTCAACAGGAAGATTTTTTTTAAATGTGTCTTCCATTTTTTCTTCTTGCACCTTCGTCAACAATACTAACTGAAGATGATGAAAAGAGCACTGTGAACTACTTTCTTGGACATTCCTAAAACACAGGTTTTCCCAAATGAAAAGGCTATATTTGGGATACCAGATTTTCTTTTTAAAGATTTGATGTTTTTTTTTTAAACAATTTATAGTCATTTGGTAACATATGTTATAAATAAACATATGTTATAATGTTAACATAAAACATATGGTATAAACACAATAGTAGGATGCTTTGTCACTGCACATCAATTATGCAAACATGAGTGCGTGAGGGTGAGAGCCTGTCTTGGGCAAGAGGCGGGGTACACCCTGGACTGGACACCAGTCAGTCGCTGACATTGAAGGACAGACTCACACTCACACCTAGTTGGGCAATTTAGAGTTGCCAATTAACCTAACCTAACCTGCATGCCTTATGGGAGGAAGCTGGAGTAGCCAGAGAGAACCCACACAGGCACAGGGAGAACATGCAAACTCCACACAGAAGGGCCTACCTCAACCAGGGATTGAACCCAGGACCCTCTAGCTGTGAGCCGTGTGTGTCATATTCTTTTCACTCATTCCTCAAACTCCATTTTTACCTCTATAATTGCTCAGTTGTCATATGACTTACTGTCACACTGGTGGAAGTGGTGGAATACACCCTAATACACCCAATACACCATCAAGGTACAGAAGGGTGTATGCCATTGGTACTGAGCCAAGAAGACAAACTGCCAGCTGAAATTGGGGTTTGTTCACAATGACGGTGTCACTACGATTCTGGAAAATGTAACCCCTATGAGTCATGTTGTCAGCCTTTATTCTGTTCCAATACATAAAGGCCTTAATAGATGTGAGCAGTCATAGGAGGGTGAAAGGTTTACAGTATCACAGCAACTGGGAGAATAAAAAAATACTAAAATAGTTTTTAAAACCATTTAAAGCACATAGAAAGAGGGGATTTGGAACTTTTCATCGTATATTTTTTCTCTTTGTGTAAGTACACTTTTAACTCTATATCAACACTTCAATACAGTTATCCATGTGTTTGTGTGAAAGAGAGAGTGACAGGAAGGTAGAGAGAGAGAGAGAGAGAGTTGTTTGTGTGATTTTTATTGTACCAATGCAGCCTATTCATACACTTTAGGCGATGTTAATGTACTTCCATGATCTGAGAAACAGTGTATATACAAATACAAATCAAAGAAATTCACATTAATTTGATTTTTTTTTTAAATTATTGTTTTGTTTATTAATTTATAAGGGATTCCAACATTAACATTTTAGTGAAAATAATGACTTCTGGTAAAAAGGTACCGCAGTACAAAATGTTGAGATGTGGCATTTCTATCAGTGAGTGTATTGTTTGATTTTATAGATTCGTCAGACAAAGATGGGTATTGGACAGACCTTTTCAGTATTCCTGATAATAATAGGTAAGATGAGTGATGTTAAACCACTAAAATGTCTTGATACAAAAGTTCTTGCCTGCACCTTATCAAATGTGTCTTTAACAAAAACACATTGGTCTAGTGTCACTCTAACATCATGATCAGTTAATTAATACAAAACATAATCTATGTTTTGAATATCATTTGGAAATCGTTTGTACTTTCTATCAAGTCTGTTTATGGTATCTTAACCCTCATGTTGTGTTCATTTCATGTTAAACGATTTTGTGTTCCCGGTCAAAAATGACCGTTCCATTAAGACTCGCTATCATAAAAACTATAATAATACATATACTATCACTACTTTGTTGTGTTAGATTTTCTTATCAACTTAAATTCTTGTGAACATTACAAGTTTTGAATTTCTATTTGTTATTCATGGCCTGTATGCCTCATTGATCTGAGCTTATACATCTTGAATTCAAGTTCTAAAAAACATCAATTTCTGGATTATTTTGACTTTAAGAAATAATCAGATGAAACATAGAATACTGTTTATCACAGACTACTTTGGGTCAAAGTTACCAACGACATTTGTTTTGAAACCATTTAGTCACATAAAGTAACACCTTTTTTGTTCCTTGTCAAAAGTGACTAGGAAGATTTTATTTGTGTACAAAGGAATATGAGCAACAGCAAGTTGTCGAGTGGTCTTTTTCAAAGCTGTTACCACAACAACTGAACAAGAACCATGACATTACAATGTTCATCAGTCTATCAGTTTTTTTTTTCTGATAACAGAAAAAAACTGAAAACTGATATCAAAATCAGGCTTCTAAACTTGGTGGAGTGGGTTAACTCTAAACTTCAATGGTGTTTTTTCTCATGCACATGTTGGACAATATGTGCAGATTGTTGCATGCACCTTGCAAATATATGCATTGCATTTATGGCACGTTACGCTTGTTTTCACATCAGTTATTTCTTGGTCTGGATTATATTCTTGTGTCATCTTCAGCTTCTGACACTTCCTCCTCTAATCCATCCTCACTGCCAGTTTCCTGGCCTCTCTCCTCCTCACCAGTGTGGTGATCAAATGTATAATCAAGAGCCTTGCTACTTACGGTACGCTTATGGCCTGCCATGGTGCTGCCACATAATGAACCTAATTGTCGTCTCCTCCATTCATTTCTAATGACCGGTCATTTTTGACCGGGAACACCAAGAGTGTACAAAAGTTGAATAAAACACACAAAATTGTATTTAAATCAATACAATTTATTTTGTGTTGTTGAAATCCTCTTTGTGGACAAAGTCATGGAATCTAAGGTCAGTCTGATCAAATTAAGTACATTTTTCAGAGATAAAACTTTTAAATCTGGTCAAATTTGACCGGAACACAACATGAAGGTTAAACCAATGGTTTGGTTAGTTGCAGCCAGTGAGTAACCTGGTAACATACTGTGAAGCAAAAGTTTAGTATTCATGGTTACCTGTAGTTTAATGATTGATGAGGACTTATCTAAGTTAAATCTACTTAAAAGTTTTCTATTTCACTGAAGGAATAAGATTAAATACTTTAACACACATCTGCACAGCATCATTAGATTATTCTTACTAGACCATTAAAAATGAACTGAAAAATAAAACATTTTTTAAAAATTGAATAAAAATGTAAAATCTCTCTGGTAAATAGTTGTAACAGCATCTGCTCAGACAACAACTGCAGGACCAACTAAACAACTGCACCAACTGTAACAACTGCACCAACTACAACAACTGCACCACCAACAACTGCACACCACCAACAACCAACAACAATAACTACAACAACTGCACTTCAGCACCAACAACAACAACTGCAACAACGACTGCAGCAACAACAACTGCACTAACAACAACAACTGCACCAACTACAACAAGCACCAACCACAACAACTGCAGCACCACATCAACAACAACAATGCACCATCAACAACAACTGCAACAACAACAACTGCAGCACCAACAACCAACAACAAGCATTCACAACAACTGCACAACAACAACTGCAGCAGCAACTACAACTACAACAACTGCCAGCACCAACTACAACATCTGCAGGCACCAACAACAACAACTACAACAACAACTCTACAACATCTGCAGCACCAACAACAACAACAACTGCGGCACCAATCACCAACAACGACTGCAGCACCAACAACAACGACTGCAGCTCCACCAACAACAACTACAGCACCAACAACAACGATTGTGGCACCAACAACAGTGACGGCAGCACCAACGACTACTACATCTACGACTGTAGGACTCACAAAAGCAAGAGCATCTTTCAGATCCCTTCAAGACACATTTACAGAGGGAAAGAGTCTGACTTGCTGAATCCATCATCTCAAGCTTTTCTAAATCGAGCCTCAATGATAACAAGAGAGGTAAGTCTCCCTCTTGGAATTAGATCCCTGGTACACCCATTAAATTATTCTATTAAATTATTTTAGAAGAGAGCTAAAGTCCCCCATTTAAGAACTGAAATGTCACACTTTATACAGCCTGTAATTTTGATTCATTTACTTACTTGTCTGCTGCTACTTCAGGATTGGTACAGAGGAAGAAAACAGCACTTGAGGGAACAACATATCGAAAATAAATTATTCTCTGCTTATTTTTTATATTTATCATTTTAGTAAATACGGTGTAATTTTATTGCTGTACATATAAAGTGTTGTTTTCTACAAAGATTCATATTTATAAAAAAGCCATTCCCCATAGCTTTTTTTTGGTGATTACACTTCACAGCTTGCACTTTTCCCCACCAGGAAAGAAAAACATCATATGCACACATATCAAGTTTACACATCCAGTCAACTTTTCTCATATGCAACAGTTTTCTCAGTAAATTTACATGGCTTGATGCAAAAATAGAAGTAAAACTGTGTTTAAATACAATTTGTTTTCTATTTCTGCAGCTTACTCCTGTTTTCCAAAGACAATTCGCTTCCTTCAAGTTCATGGAAGTGGTGTCATTCAGGTAATTTGTTAAGACTTATCTTCTTTATTTCAGAGTTGTGGCCTAAATCTCATATTTCAAACAATATTTTTTTTGTTTCTCCTTCTGCAGTAATGGATCAATCATCACCTTCGCAGACCTCAGTTTTGTGACTGAGCACAAGTAACAAGTAAAAGAGACATTAATAATAATAACCTAATAGACAAAAACACACAAGACACAAAAAACAGTATTTTATATACACAGCAATAAATAGTGAACAATAATAATGATAAGTAAATGAGAATGAAAAGAGACAAAAGTGAAAACGTCATCAACTGTCACCATCAGGCTTTGACATTGAAGGCAGCTCTGTTAACGTGAATGGCCAATGTAAGCAAAATGGAGCACTGGAGTACCAGTATGGAGTCCAGGGGGCAGCCACAGACTACTTGATCAAAATGATATCAAAAGATACCCAACTTTTTCTGTATTTAAGTTTGTTAAACTAATGTTTTGTTTCCTTTTCTCTTTATTTACAGCTTCAAGTGGAGTAAGCCACAAAGTCAGTCTCATCACTGCATTCTGGGATGTTTGAAGTTGGGGAGAGAGGCATGGTACTGTTGTGGGAGTCATGGCTACTGTCAAGCCAGCAAACACTAGAGTCACTCCTGATTTCCATTTGAATTTGCCATCAGCACACAACTATCATCACCGGTATGAAGGGGGCAAAGGACTGGCTTGTTTAATCAGTTGTTTGACTTTGTCACTGCCCCCCCTCCCAGGGTTTTACTTGATAAAACAGCAACACAACAGCTCCACAGAGACCCAGCCTGTAGATTGCGACTCTGACCCTTCTTGTAGAGTTGTAAAGAGACCAGGTATTTTAACACCAGGTGAACTTGTTCGATGTCGATGCTTGTTGTTTGAAAACACCGTGAACGGTCCCGGTTTCTACACAGAAGTGAAGAAGCACATGTGGCTCACAGTGGACTGCCACACGCCTTCTGGCCTCCTGGTGTCACCCCAACCCTGTTCAGGGGGGTCTGTCTCTCTAGGTGTGTAAACAACAAATGCATAATGTTTTAATCAGAGGTCATGGATGATGTCACTGTCTGATATTAAAAGTATTAAAACAACAATACATGTTGTATGTTCCATCATGCAGTTAGCTGTATTCTGTGAGAGCCTTTCTTGTAGCTTGTGAAAGGGTCCCGGTCTCTTCTGAACAGAAAGGAAAAAGCAGCACCAGTACAAGAAAAGTTTACAAAAAAGTCTCAGACAGTGAGAAGTTTTACGATGATCAGAATACAAAGTCTTTGAAGATTTTAAATAGTCTCTCGTTTGATGTTTTGCTATTTTGATGGGTAAAGAGAAAGTGTATCAGGGCACTTTTCAAGTCACAAGCTTTAATTAAAAGAACTGGAATGACAATATAATTAAATTGTGCAAGAGCATTTCATAACTAGCCACTGTCAGCTTTTGTTGTGCTGGTAAATCAGGTTTGTTTAGAGACATAGAGAACTGGGAACAGTACAGCATTTTGCTATGGTCAAAAAATTAACTGGTGAATTTGTGATACAATAACTTGTAAAGCAATTCTTAGCCATGAATACACTTTTGCCTTTATTTTTAATAATAAAAGGCAAAATCTGTAATCTTTCTGCAAATACTTTTGGGGAGAGAACAAAGACTCAGGGCAATAATTACGGTGGGCTATGTCTTTTATTCCTTTCAATAACAACTACACCATCATAAAAAATAGAAAAGATATTACTAAACTGGAACACTTACTTAAATGACCCTAAACGGCCTTAAAAAATCCAGAACACATTTAGCCAAACCAAGCAAGGTTGTAACATGAAAACCCCAAGCAGCTTTGTCATTTTAGCATCCTCAGGGAATTTGATTTAGTTGATTGATCCCATCGTAGCAGAGGTGGGACTAAGTGGACTGGACTACATCATTAGTGAGTGTACAGAATAGATCAATAACAAAAACTCACAGTATATACAATTATGTGTCACTCACTAAGCAGGACCTGAGAGTTTAGATTTAAAGAGTCAGACAGTCTGATGTCAGCAGGAAGATTACACTAGAGAAAAGGGCTCATGGCTCATTAGTGTTCATTACTGTTACATAAATATAACAGTATAGTTACATATTTCCCATGTCTGACTGCACTGTGAAGAATGTACAGGTAAATTTTATATGAGTCAGATGATGACTACCTTTCATGACTCATCTATCAAAACCTGCAATGCAATGACGCGCAATGACCTGGAATGAAGGAGGAAGAAAGTCATGCCCAAAAAAAACCCTGTTGTGTTGTAGTAGAGCAATCATGTCCCATCCCGTACCCTCTGCTTACAGAAGGAGAATGATGTGAGGTCACTTTAAAATGAAAAAGAAAATCTGAACAGAAGTATATTACAGCTTTAACCTGCTCCACTGCCACTGAATAGAAAAGAAAATGTATTTGTATAACATACAAATCACTGGATTTGTACACAAGTCTTGAGATAAAAAAATGCTGTTGCTTTTGTGAACTGCAGTGCCGGGGAAGCTCACTGGCTTACAATGGGCAAGTGTCAGTTTTAGTAAAAACTCTAATAAACTTAAGGAAATCTGTAATTTTTTATTTGCTAATCCATTCATCCATTTTATGCTCCATTATACTTTAACACTTTGGCTGGTATGATTGTGAAATAGATATTAAATTGCACTCTGTGTGGTATTTAAAAAGTCTTAAGTCTGAGCATGTGTAATTTATTTGCCTTTATTAAAACAAATTTGCCGCAGTTAGTAAGTTTAATCATTCTGTATTCTCCAATGTCATTGAGGTTCGAAGCAAAGCACAGTTAAATATACACCATCTCTTAAATATACAGATTCTATTAATGTCATTGGATTTGTAACTAACATAAAATACGAAGGAGTAAAACTCTGCTCTTTTGATATGTCCTTATGAACATTAATCTTCTGTATTTTAACGGTGCTCTATCGTCTATTCATCATCTCTATCTTCAATATTCATTCAATCTGACTGAATATGAATCCCATTATCATATTACTTTTTTCCTTTTCATAAATTTATTCCAGCTCATCTAAAGATCACTTTAAGTCTGTATTTATTTGTTCATCATAACTTGTTAGACAGATGGAACTTAATGTACCAGTAACAAAAGACAAATGTTTCAAAGGCCAAACGAGGCCATGGTACTTAGCCAAGAAAAATGATGGACTGCCATTTGACATTCTATACCTTATGTTTATCACTCAGGTGTCACCTTTAAAAAAATGTACCACTGATGAATCATGTCATTAAACCTTTATTCTGTTCCAATATATAAAGGTCTTAATACATTCAGCCTCTCACATGAGGTGAAAGGTTTACAGCATCACAGAGAAATTGGAGTGAATTAAAAAATACCATTACAAAAAAGGGGAATTTATAACTTTTCATCTTAAATTTTGGGTAAGTAGAGAGAGAAAGGGACAGACAGATTGGGTTTATGTTTGATGTTTGTGTGTTTTCTACTCTATCAATATATTCTATTAATAAATCTGATTTTAAGGACATGTTAATGTTTCAGTGTTAATTGTGTCATTATCACATATTCAAAGAAACAAACTGCTTTAAGTACAAACACTTCCATTCTATTATTAAATTAAGTTCAAATTTGGATTACAATTTCTAAAATAATAATTGGAATGAGATACAGTATTGCTTCTTGTAAGTATCTCTTTCGTTCTTCCTCATGTGGTCACAGTCGGCTTGTTAAACCCTGGTGCAAAAAAGGTACAACGGAGGAAAAGATGGGTGTCGGACGGGCCACATCAATTTTGAAAAAATCTTTTTATCAGAGCATTCTTACTATAGAAAAGTTCTTGCTTGCACCTTATCAAATGTGTCTTTAACAAAAACACATCGATCTGGTGTCACCCTAAGATCATGATCAGTTAATTAATACATGAGATAATCTACATTTTGATCATCCTTTGAAAATGACTTGTACTTTCGATCAAATCTAAACATTTTTTTGAGTCTTCCTTGAAAATAGTTGCAACAGCATCCGTTCAGACAACAACATCTGCTGCAACAGCAACTGCAGCATCTACCAAGTGCTGCACCTACAACTGCCCCACCTATAACCGCAGCTACCATGACTGCCCCACCTTCAACTGCTGTCTGCTGCACCTATGACTGGAGCACTCACAAAAGCAAGAGTGTATTTCAGATCCGTTCAAAACACATTTACAGCTGACTTGCTAAATCCATTATCTCAAGTTTTAAAAACTTGAACTTGAATTATTTTATAAGAAACTACAATGATCAGAATAAAAAGTCTTTGAAGAATTTAAATAGTCTCTTCTGTGATGTTTTGCTATTTTGGTGGGTAAAAAGAAAGTGTATCAGGGCATGTTTAAAGTCACACGCCTTAATTAAAGAACTGGGATGACAAATCACACCCTGCTATGGCATCTCATAAACTTAAGTTTCGCAACCGCATTTTATAACTAGACACTGTCAGCTTTTGTTGTGCTAGATCAGGTTTGTTTAGAGACAGAGAACTGGGAACAGTACACCATTTTGTTGTAGTCAAAAAAATTAAATTGTGAACTTGTGATACAATTACTTTGTAAAATAATTCAAGAATCAATCAAGAATCAAGAATAATTTATTGTCATCATGTTTTCACATGACGAAATTGGTATTGGTGACTTCCAGCTTTAAATGTAAATATAGTAAAAAGAATAATAATAGTAAGTTAATAATGGTAAGTAAATAATACTACTAATAATACTACTACTATTACTAATAATAATAATAATAATAATAATATGTACACACTAACTAGTCCAAAGTTGCAGTCGTAATGCACAGTAGGAGGGTGGGTCAGTTGTTCAAGTGCAGTCAATAGGGGGAAATGCATTGTACAGCTCTGGGGAAAAAGCTGTTTTTCAGTCTGCTAGTTGTTGTCTTTATGTTTCTGTACCGTTTTCCAGATGGAAGCGGTATAAACAGTCCATTTCCCGGATTTTGTAGCCATAAATACACTTTGGCCTTTATTTTTAATAATAGAAATCAAAATCAGTCATTTCTTTCTAAAAAGACTTTTGGGGAGAGAACAAAGACTCAGGGCAATAATTACAGTGGGATTTGTCTTGTATTCCTTTCAATAACAACACAATCCTAAGAAATAGAAAACATATACTAAACTGGAACACTTCCTTAAACCCCTAAATGGTCTTAAAAAATCCAGAACACATTTAGCCAAACCAAGCAAAGCTGTAACGTGAAAACTCCAAGCAGCTTTGTCATTTTAGCATCCTCAGGGAATTTGATTCAATTGATTGATCCCATCGTAGGCAGAGGTGGGACTAAGTGGACTACACCATTAGTGAGTGTACAGAATAGATCAATAACAAAAACTCACAGTATATACAATTAGGTGTCACTCACTAAGCAGGACCTCAGAGTTTAGATTTAAAGAGTCAGAGTCTTTGAGCAGTGGTGTGCAGCCCCCCAGCCAATAACAGTATGCAGGAGGTGAGGGCATGTATCTGTAAAAAGAAAGCAGCCAGTTGCCAACTTTGAACATTGCATTTACAAAGGGACAAATCATTCTACCTTTAAAGCCATTTTACTGTGATCAGAGCTCAGCTGAGACCCTACAGCTCCACCTGTCTGCGGTGACCTCAATAGCAGCAGCTAATAGGAAATTTCCATTTTGTTACAACGTGGCTCCTCTTTTTTTTAAAAAAATATGCCTTTATCTTTTCATTTTGCACCTTCATGTATAATCCTAACTAAAGATGCTGAAAGCTGCGTTGTAAAGCTACTTGCCTGGACCTGCATGAACATTTTTTTCCAATTAAAAAGGGTACATTTGTAATACAAAATATTCAACATTTGTATTACCAAATTATAATTATTTTTTTATCATTTAATAATTGCTATTTATGTATTGTCCTAAAAAGATTTGATGATATTTTGAACAAGTTATTGTTTCTTTATAAATGTGATTGTTGCAATATCTTTTATGTTTTTTTAAAAACTCTCCTAAGGAGTTTAAAAAACATATATCCTAAGGAGAAATAAATATATTATCATGGGAAAATTCACAGATAGATATATCATAAATATGGGGAGATGTTTTCGGGCATCCCTAAAGGGAGAATTGAAGGAAGCATAAAATACATTCAACAATTAGTTTATTAATAGGGAAATTCTACAAACATAAAAAGTAATGGAACAAAATGTAAAGTTTGTAATGTGGCAGCACAATTAAAAACAGTAAGGTAGGGAAAAGTTAATTTAGCTAAATACAGTATACGCACATAATGCATTATTTTTGTTTTATTATTTTTTATCTTACTTTTCTGTTCATGAAGAAAAAAACAAATGTGTTAAAAACTATATACCAAGTTCACCCACAGGGGGAGCAATCACACCTTAAAATTGTGTTTCCCATAATCACTCAAAAGGTTCAAGACATTCAGTAAGGAATATCTTGAAGTTAAAGTTAAGCCAAAATTGATAATGATGAAGTTGAGGCTTGTGAAATCCTGGGTAGTGCTACTCTTTTTAAGAGACCATGTTAACCTTTGCAAATAAGTCCATTACAAGAATTCATCCTCTAAGATGCAGTGATAGTTGTAAAGCAGGAGAATGTATGAAAAATTGCAGCTCTTTTATTATGGAGGAAAAACGTGTTTGAGAGCATTATATGAAAAGATCCACAGCCTTTTCCATTCCCATGGATTACAGTATTTGTAATATATAATGGATATGGACTTTGTTGTTGTATCTTTTACAGATGTTAAGCTTATGTTTATCTTCAGTAACTTTCTACATTCCTATGTATTCACTGAAAATTTAAATAAAGTGAAGAAAACAATACCATTGAGTAAAAACCCCCACCAATTTAAGGAAACTTAAGGAAATCTGTAATTTTTTATTTGCTAATCCATTCATCCATTTTATGCTCCATTATACTTTAACACTTTGGCTGGTATGATTGTGAAATAGATATTAAATTGCACTCTGTGTGGTATTTAAAAAGTCTTAAGTCTAAGCACCTTTGTAATGTATTTGCTAATCCATTCATCCATTTTATGTAATTTATTTGCCTTTATTGTTTATTAAATTGCTTTATTACAACAAATTTCCGCAGTTAGTAAGTTTAATAGTTCTGTATTCTCCACTGCCATTGAGGTTCAAAGCACAACACAGGTTTGTCACGAACATAAAATATGAAGGAGTAAAACTCTGCTCTTTTGATGTGTCCTTATAAACATTAATCTTTTGTACTTTAACTGCGCTGTATTATCTATTAATCATGTAAAATATTCATTCAACCTGACTGAATATGAATTCCATTATCATATTACTTTTTTCTTTTCATTAATTTATGCTAACTCAATTCCTAACCCACTTTAAGTCTATATTTATTTGTCATTTAGTTTGTCATAACTCGTGTAACTGGTGGAACTTCTTTCAACATGCACATAGACTGAATGCACCCACAACATATTTCAAAGGACAAAAGAAGGGTGTATGCCATGGTACTGAGCCAAAAAAGGATGGACTGCCAGCTGAAATCCTGTATCCTGTGACTCAGTTTTGTTCATCACTAAGGTGTCATAACATTTCAGAAAAAATGTACCAATGTGAGTTACGTCATTAGCCTTTATTCTGTTTCCAATATATAAAGGCCTTGATACATTCGGCCTGTCACATGAGGTGAAAGGTTTACAGCATCACAGAGAACTGGACTGAATTAAGAAACCATTACACAAAAAGGGGAATTTATAACTTTTCATCTTTAATTTTGGGTAAGTAGAGAGAGACAGACAGAGACAGAGAGGGTTTATGTTTAATGTTTGTGTGTCTGTACCAATACATTCTATTAATAAATTCTATCCTAATTTTAAGGACATGTTAATGTTTTGAAATTGTGTCATTATCACATTATTACATATTTAAAATCATGAAAGTTAACTGTTTTATGTACAAAAACTACCTCACTGTTATTAATTTCGGATCACAATTTGGATTACAATTTCTACAAATTTTAAAATGTGATACAGTATTGCTTCTTGTAAGTATCTCTTTCTTCCTCCTCATGTGGTTAGAGTCAGCTTGTTAAACCCCGGTGCAAAAAAGGTGTTCAGTTCTTTACCCAGAGAGATCTCAGCCAGTTTGATGATTGTGAACAGTTACATGGACTGAGTGTTTAAGGCTGTTACAGCCTGTTGACAGAGCATTTAGACATGTTATATTCCATAAACAACCTTTATTAGATAAAATACAGAAATGAAATATTAATTATACTATAACTATAGAAAGAAATAAAAATATTTCCCAGTGAGATGTGAAGAAATAGGTGGGTTAGAGTTTGCCAGGCAGAGTTTGCATTTGAGCACTAAATTCTGATAACATGAAATCTTTTCAAATCAACTTTTTGCTTTTGGAGACTGCAATTGTGATGAACAAATGATAGCCACTATTCCCAGTGACTTGGATTTGTTAAAACACTAGAAATCCTCCAAAAGTTCTGAGAAATCCTTTGAGAAGAGATGCTGCATGTAAATCCACAGGACATCCATATTTTTTCAACTCTCATCAACTTCAGTGTGGTTGTTATTACTGTATTTTGTATTTGGTCAGAAAACCCTGTTAATGGAAATGTTGTACAGTATACTCAAACATAGATTGAGACATCTGCATTTTATCAACTTTTTTTCATTTAAAATTTATATGATTCAGGATATGGATTATTATGAAGGGAAATCTACTGTATTATAATTGTTATTTTAATCAAACCATTTGCTTTTGAAAAATAATATATTACAGACTCACAATTAACTAATAATTACATGCACTCTTATAACTCTCTCTGACTCTTTTTTCAAATCTTCTCTGTAATTTAAAACACAAATGGACAGACAAAACAACACAGGCAAAACAAAGCAAAAAAAAAACACATTATACTTGATTGTTGTAATCAATGTTTAATCTGCTAAAGACTTAATCAATACAACTGTATTTCCATAGGAATTTCTAAAAGAAAGATAATTTGAAAAGTAATTTATTCTAGTAGCTACTTACTGTAACGTAAAAGGTTTAGACAGAACTCTTCTCTGAATAAGTCTCTGTATTACTCTTATAGATACAACAGAGGACAAGATGGATGTCAGATGGGCCATATCAGTTTTCCTAATTGTATCAGGTAAGATGTTAAACCACTTGATATTGAATTGTTTTATACAAAATAATAGAAAAGATGTGAGGAACAATACACAGACTTACGGTGGAGATCTTGCCTGCGCGAAAATTTCACAAAAGTATTTCTTGAATAAAAACACATCAAACTGTAGTGTCAACTTTACATTATCTTCTCTCAGTTCAGACAAGTCATGGTTGTTTACAATATATTGAACCAGTGGTTTCTTTAGTTGTGCAGTTGTGTACTAAAGTATTGCAAACCAAAACATTCATATTTATGGATACCTATACTTGAAATTTTAATATAAAATAATTAAAGCTTTTAAATGAATTCATACTTTTAAACAGTTGCAGTGAAACCTGCTGGATCACAGGCAACAGAAACTGCAGCACCAACTACAACAACTGCAGCACCAACAACAACAACAGAGCAACAACAACAACAACAACAACAACTACAACAACAGCAACAACTAGCACACCACCAGCAACAGCCGTGCTCCAACTACAACAGACTGCAGCAGAAACAACTACAATAGCACAAGCTGCAGCACAAACAACAACAACAACTGCAGCACCAGCTAACAACAACCAATGCACAGAGGCAACAACAACGACAGTAGCAACAACAACAATGGCAGCAAACAACTACAACAACTGCAGCACCAACAACAACCACAGACAACCAACAACAACGACAGAGGCAACAACAACGCAACAACTGCAACAAACAACTGACAGCAGAAACAACTACAACAACTGCAGCACCAGCAACAACAACAGAGACAACAACAACAATGACAGCAGAAACAACTACAACAACTACAATAGCTGCACCAACAACAACAACTGCAACTAACTGCTGCAGCACCAATATGCAACAACGACAGAGGCACCAACAACAACAACAGCGTCAACTCCAACTACACAACAACTGCAGCACCAACAACAAGCAACAACAACAGAGCACCAACAACTAACAACGCGTCCACTCCAGCACAACAGGCTACAGCGAAACAACTACAACAACTGCAACAAGCACCACCAACTACAACCTAACTGCAGCACCAACAACAACAACAACAACTGCAGCACAGCAGCACAACAACAGCACAACAACTGCGTCCGCACCAACAACTGCACAGCAACAGGCACCAACAGCGCTGCAGCACTAACAACAACTGCAGCAAACAACTACAACAACTGCAAACCAACAACAACAGCGACAACAACGTAACAGCAACTACAACAACTGCAGCAACAACAACAACAGAAGCACCAACAACTGCAACAACAACTGCAGTACCAACAGCAACGACAGAGGCACCAACAACAACAACATCCGCTGCAGCTACAAACAACAACGCACACCAACTTGCAACTGCACAGCAACTGAAACAACTACAACAGCTGCAGCAGAAACAACTTACAACAACTGCAGCACCAACTAACA
Organism: Scortum barcoo; assembly: GCA_023238725.1. Lineage (NCBI taxonomy): Eukaryota > Metazoa > Chordata > Actinopteri > Centrarchiformes > Terapontidae > Scortum > Scortum barcoo. Next base: position 15,162,522 of record CM041532.1, on the reverse strand, counting down.
ACAACTGCTCAAAACACAGCACAACTGCAACAAACAACAAGCAATGCCGGCAACAACTACAACAACTGCAGCAACAACAACAACAACTGCAACAACGCGCAACTCAGCAACAACAGCACAGCGTCCACAGCAACAACAACAACAGTCAACAACAGCAACAACAATGGCTCAACAACAAAGTGCAGTAGCAACAACAACAACTGCAGCACCAACAACAACAGCACCAGCAACTGCAACAACCTGAACAACTGCTGCAGCAGCACAACAAACCAACAACAACAACAACTGCAGCACAACAACAACTGCAGCACCAACAACAGCGACAGAGGCACCAACAACAACAACGGCCTCAACGCTCAACAACTAACAACAACTGCAACTACAACAAGCAGCACCAACAACAACAACATTCCACTCAGCAACGCACAACAAGCAAACTGCAACGGCTGCAGCAACAACAACAACAAATGCACCACAACAACTGGCACCACAACAACAACAACAGCTCACGCTCAACAACAACAACTGCAACAACAACAACAGCGACAGAGACAACAACTGCGTCTGCTCCAAGTACAACAACAAATTGTGGCAACTGCAGCACCAACAACAACAACTGCTTCACAGCAGGCAACAACAGCAACAACAGTCAAGCTCCAACTAACAACAACTGCAGCAACAACAACGACAGAGACAACAACAACAACAACGTCAACAAGCTCCAACAACAACTACAACAACAACTGCAGCACCAACAACAACGACAGAGCACAACAACAACAACAACGTCCGCTCCAACAACAGGTTACAACAACTGCAGCACCAACAACAGCGACAGAGGCAACAACAATCACATCAGACAACAACTGGCAATGTGCCACAATCAACAACACCACAATAACAACAACGCAACGCACACGCACCAACTACAACAACTGCTCAGCAAACAACTACAACAACTGCAGCAACTACAACAACAACAACAACAACAACAACGCCAATGCAGCAACAACAAGCAACAACAATGCACCACAGCGCTCCAACAGCAAGTGCAACCAACAACAACTGCAGCACCAACAACAATGACAGAGCTGCAACCTGCGGCAACAACAACAACAAGCGCAACAACAGTCAGCACCAACAACACGCTCCAGCTACAACAACAACTGCAGCACCAACAACAACAACTGCAACAACAACTGCAGCACAGCAACAACCAACAACAACAGCAGCAGCACAACAACAACAACAACAGCTTCAGCAACTACAACAACTGCCACCACCAGCAACAGCTAGCAACAACTTCTGCAGCACCAACTGCAGCTGCACCCCAGGCGTAACAACTGCAACAAGTGCAGTACCAACAACAACAACAGAGCTGGTGAACAACAACAGGCAGAAACAACTGCAACAACAACTGCAGCACCAACAACAACAGCTAACAACGAGCAGAGGCATCACCAACAACAACCTAACCAGCAACTGCACAGGAACAACTACAACAACTGCTCCAACTACAACTCCAGCAACATCCAGCTACCAGCAACAAATTGTGCAGCAGAAACAACTACAACAGCTGCAAACTGCAGCACCAACACTACAGCAACTGCAGCACAACAACTGCAACAACTACAGCAACAACTGCGCAACAACAACGCACCAACAACAGGCAGAACAACAACTACAACAACTACAACAACAGCACAACAACAACAACAACAGCGCTACACGCAACAACAACAACATCCACTCCAGCTGTGCAACAACTGAGCAACAACTACAACAATTGCAGCACCAACAACTGCAGCAACAACACAACAACTGCAGCACAACACACGCACCAACAACAGCAGCCAGCCAACAACTGCAACAACCTGCAGCACCAACAACAACAACTGCAACAACAACAATGCACAACAACAACAACAACTGCAGCACAACAATTCAACAACAACTGCAGCACCACAACAGCACAACAAGCTGCAGCACCAACTACAACAACAACTGCGCTGCAACAACTGCAGCAACAACAACAACAACAGCCAGCAATGCAAAACAACAACTGCAGCAAGTTCCACAACACCAGCAACTAACAACAAACAACCTGGCAGCCAACAACAACAGCGGCCGCTGCTTAGCAACAACGAGGCACCAACAACAACAACAACGCATCCAACTCCAGCTACTGCAGCAGCAACCACAACAGCTGCAGCAGAAACAACTACAACAGCTGCAGCAAGCAACAACTGCACAACAACTGCTGCTACAACAACTGCAAACAACAACTGCTACACAACTGCAGCTGCAGCAGCAACAACAACAACAGCAACAACAACTAGCTACAACAACTGCAGCACCAACAACAATGCAGCAGGCAAACAACTAACAACAGCAAACAACAACAACAACGCGTCCGCTACTTCCAACTGCAACTGCAGCAACAACTGCAGCAACAACTACACCAGCAACTGCAGCAACAACTGCAGCACCAACAACAACTGCAACATAGGCCAGCTCCAACACAACAACTGTGCAGCAACAACTGCAGCACCAACAACAATGAACAACAGCTGCTCCAAACAACTACAACAACTACAAACCTAACTGCAGCAAACAACTACAACAACAACTGCAGCAACAACAACAACAACTGCAGCACCAACAACAACAACAGCAGCAAACAACTACAACAACTGCAACGCACAACTGCAACAACAACAACAGCACCAACGCTGCAACAACAACTGCAACAACAATGCGGCTGTAACAACAACAACTGCAACAACAACAGCAGCAACAACAACAACAACAGCCGGCTTCAACAACTGCACCAACAACTACAACAGAGCACCAACAACAACAGCGACACAACAGCTGCAGCAACAACTGCTCCAACAACAACAACAACTGCAGCACCAACAACAACGGCAACGCAGCAACCAACTGCAACTAACAACTGCAAACAACTGCACACAACTTCACCACTGCAACCGCAGCTATAACATCTGCACAACTACAACAACAACTACAACAACTGCAGCAGCAACAACAACTGCAACAACAAGTGCAGCACCAGAGCAACAACAGCAACAATTAGCAACACAACAACAAGTACAACAAACTGCAGCAACAACAACCTAACAACAACTGCAACCAGCTAACAACTGCCAGCACTGCACAACAACGCAGCACAACAGCTGGCAACCAACAACAACAACAACTCAACAACTGCTCCAACTACAACAACTGCAACAACAACAAGCACAACAGCAACAGCTGCAGCAGAAACAACTACACAACTGCGGCAAACAACAACTGTCAAGCACCACCGTAACAACCTTCAACAACTGCAACTGCAGCAACAACAACTACAACAACTGCAGCACCAACAACTGCAGCACAACAACACAGCGTCTGCTCAACTACAACTGCAACAACTTAGCAGTCACAACAACGAACAACAACGTCAGCACCAACAACAACGCTAACAACTGCAGCAACAACTGCAGCACCAACAACAACGACAACAGAGGCAACAACAACAACAACGCCAACGCTCCAACAACAACAACAGCTGCAGCAACAACAACAACAACTGCAGCACCAACAACAACAACAACAACAGCAACAACAACAACAACAGCAACTGCAGCACCAACAACAACAACAATCACCGCTCCAACTACAACAACTGCTTCAGCAACAGCACAACAACAACAACAGTCTGCTCAACTACAACAATTGTAGCACCAACAACAACGACAGAGGCAACAACAACAACAACACCAGTTCAACTCAACAACAACTGCAGCAACCAACAACGACAACGACAACAACAACAACACAACAACAGCGCTCAATTAACCAGCACAACAACTGCAGCACCAACAACAGCGACAGAGGCAACAACAACTCAACAGAAACAACTACAACAATGTCAACAACTCAACAGCTACAACAACGCACAGCTGCTCCAGCAACTAACTACAACAACTGCAGCACCAACAACAATGCAGCAAGCCAGCAACAACAACAACATCCGCAGCACCAACAACAACTGCACAGCAACACAACAACAAGCTGCAACAGCAACAGCACAATACGCACAACAATACAACAACAACTGCAACGCTCCAAACTACAGACAACTGCAGCACCAACAACAACGAGCAGAGCAGCCAACAACAATGCAGAAACAACTACAACAACTACAACAGCAACTGCAGGAAGTAACTACAACAACTGCAGCAACAACAACAACAACAACAACAGGAGCAACAACAACAACAACAGCAGAAACAACTACAGCAACTGGAGCACCAACAACAACGACAGACAGGCAACAACAACAACTTTAACAACAACTGCATGCAACTAACGCACAGCACAAACAACAGCAACGCCACCAACAGCAACAGCTGCAGCGAAACAACTACAACAACTGCAGCGCAACAACAACAATGAACTTCCACAACAACAACGGCTGCAGCAACAACTACAGCAACTGCAGCACCAACAACAACAACCAGAGCACCAACAACAACAACAACAGTCCACTCAGCAACTACAACAACTGCAGTAACAGCACAACAACAACAACAACAACAGCTGCAGCACCACACAACAACAACGTAGCCGCAATACAACAACACAACAACTGCAGCACAATGCAACAACAACTGCACAACAACTGCAGAAACACAATGCAGCACCAACAACAACAGCACCGTCCAAACAACAAGCGCTACAACAACTACAACAACTGCAGCAAACAACTCAACAACTGCAGCAACTGGCGGCAACAACTACAACAACAACAACAACTGCAGCACAACAACAACAACAGCAGCAAACAACTGACAACAGCTAAACAACTACAACAACTACAATGCAACAACAGCAACAACTGCAACAAACAACTGCAGCACCAACAACAACAACACAACTAACAACTGCAGCAACCGTCCAACTCAACTGCTGCGCAACAACAACTCCAACTACAACGCAGCACAACAACAACTGCAGCAGAAACAACTACAACAACAACAACTGCAGCACCAACAACAATGACACCACAACAGAAACAACTACAACAACTACAATCCAACAACGCTGCAGAAACAGCTACAACAACTGCAGCAACAACCAGCCAACCAACAACAACGCAGAGGCACCAACAACAACAACACACTGCAACAGCCAACAGCAACACTCCAACAACAACAACTGCTCTCCAACTACAACAACTGCAGCACCAACAACAACAGCACGTCAACAACAACAACAACAGCAGAGCACCAACTACAACCACCTGCAACAACTGCGGCACCAACAACAACAGCAGGCTCCAACTAACAACAACAGCGACGGAGACAACAACAGCAACAGCGTGGCAGCAACTACAACGCACAACAGCACAACAACTGGCGCAACAAGCACAACAACAACCAACGCATGGCAGAAACAACTACAACAACTGCAGCAACCAACAACAGCGACAGCACAGGCACAAAACAACAATGTAGCCACAACAACTGCAGCACCAACAACAGCAACAACACAACAGCACAACAACAGTGCAGGCAACCAGCTTAACAACAACGCAGAATACAACAACTCAACAGCAACAACAAGCACACTGCAGCTACCAACTACAACAACAGCGGCAAGCAAACAACTAACAACAGACTGCAACAGCTCAACAACTGCAGCAACAACTACAACAACAACAACTGCAGCACAAACAACCTTAGCAACAACTGCAGGCACCAACAACAACAACACAACTGCAGCACCAACAACAACGAGAGCAACAACAACAACAACATGTGCAACTTAGCTCCGGCAACTCCAACTACAACAACTGCAGCAGCACAACAACAACTGCAACAACAGCGAACTAACAACACAAGCTGCAGGCAGCAACAACAACAACCGCAGAAGCATCAACAACAACGTGCAGCAACTACAACAACAACTGCAGCACCAACAACAGCAACAACAACCACAACGTCCAACTACAACAACTGCAGCAACAAACAACTACAACAACAACAACAACCGCAGCACGGCAACAACAACAGCGCAGCACAGAAACAACTCCAACTACAACCAGCTGCACAACAACTGCACCAACAACAGCACAACAACACAACAACAACAGCTGCAACAACAACAACTGCAACAACAGCAACGCAGCACCAACAGCAACAACGATTCCGAACAACAACTGCAGAACAACTGAGACAACAACAACGTCTGCTCCAAGCTACAACAATTGTAGCACCAACAACAACGACAGAGGCAACAACAACAATGCAGCAACTAACCCAACGTCCAACCAGCTCCAACAACTGCTACAACAACTGCAGCAACAACAACGCAGAACAACAACAACGAGCACAACAACAACAGCGCCAGCTAACAACAACAACAATGCAGCACTACAACTGTCTGCAACAAACAATCCAACTACACAACAACTGCAGCACCAGCAACAACTCAGCAACAACTGCAGACAACAACAACAACAACGTCTGCAACATCCACACAACAACTGCAGCACCAACAACAACTATAGCAACCAGACAACAACAACAACCGAGCAGCAACAACAACAACAACAACAACAACGTCCACTCCAACTACAACAACTGCAGCAGAAACAACAACAACAGAAACAACTACAACAACTGCAGCACCAACACAACAACAGCACCAACAACAACAAAAACAACTGAGGCACCAACAACAACAACAGCACAACTGCAGCAGCAACAACAACGAAACTACAACCAACAACAACGCAACATGCAACTGCAGCAACTACAACAACTGCAGCACCAACAACAACAACAGAGGCTACAGAGGCAACAACAACAACAACGCAGCAACTGCAACAACAGCGGTGCAGAACAACTACAACAACGTCCACTCCAACACAACAGCTGCAGCAGAAACAACTACAACAACTGCAGCAACCAACTAGCAACAACAACAACAACAACAACTGCAGCAAAACCAACTACAACAACTGCAGCACAAACAACAACAACTGCATGCAGCACAACAACAACAGACAGCAGAAACAGCACAACAACTGCAGCACCAACAACAGCACAACAATGAAACAGCACAACAAGCAACAACAACAACTGCAGCAACAGCACAGGCTGCAGCACCAACAACAACAGCAAGTGCAATTGTAGCGCCAACAACAACTCCACTCCAACAGCAACACAGCAACTGCAGCAGACAACAACCAACTAGCAATGCACAGAAACAACACAACAACTGCACAAACAACAACGCACCAACAACAACAACTGCAGCAACTGCAGCACAACAACTGCAGCAACAACAACAACAACACCAACAACAAGTGCAGGCAAACTACCAACAGCAAGAAACAACTACAACAACTGCAGCAACAACAACAACTGCAGCAACAACAACAACTAACAACAACTGCACAGCACCAACAATGCAACAACTTGCAGGACAACAACTACAACAGCAACGCAGAAACAACTCAACAACAACAACTGCAGCACCAACTACAACAACTGCAGGCACCAACAACAACTTCAACAACAACTGCAGCAACAACAACAACAACAACAACGTGCAGCAACAACAACAACAACAACACAACAACTGCAGCACCAACAACAACAACAACAACGCTTCTCCGCAACTAACAACAACAATAATAACGCAATGCAACAACAACTGCTGCTCCAACTGCAACAATGCAGCAGAAACAACAACAACAAATACAACAACTAACAACTAACAACACAACAACAACGATCAGAGCACAACAACCACAGCACAACGCAGAAACAAGCTGCCAGCTACAGCAACAACAACAACAACTTCAACAGCTGCAACAATAAGCACAGCACAACAATGATAACAACACCGGAAACAACTGCACAAACAACTACAACAACGCAGCACCAACAACAACAACGTAGCAGGCACAAAAATATCCGCAGCAACAACAACAACTGCAACAACAACCAGCAACTGTGCAGCACAACAACTAACAACCACTGATGCAACACCAATGCAGCACCAAACTGCAACAAATAGCTGCAGAAACAACTACAACAACTGCAGCACCAACTAGCACAACACAACAACAACAACAACGCACCAACAACAACAACAACAACAAACAACAGCAACTGGCAACTGCAGCTACCAACAACTACACAACAACTGCAACAACAACAGCACCAACAACAACGACAGCACCAACAACAAATAACGTGCCACACAACCAACAACAACGGCAGCAACGCGGTACAACAACAACTGCAGCACCAACAACAGCAGGCAACTACAACAACTGCAGCACCAAATACCACAACAGCGTAACAATGCAACAACAACAACAACAACAACAACAACAACAACAACAACAACTGCAGCAACAACAACAACATCCGCAACAATGCAACAGCAGCACAACAAACAACTGCAGCACAGCAACAACAACTGCAACATCCGCAGGCACAACAACTACAACAACTACAACAACAACTGCAACAACTGCAACACAACTACAACCGCAGCAACAACAACAAGGCAAGCAACAACAACAAACAACAACCACAGATGCAACAACAACAGCAGCAACAACAACTAACACAACAACTGCAGCACCAACAACAACGCAGAAACAACAAGCTGCAAACAACTACAACAACTGCAGCACCAACTACAACAACAACTGCAACAAACTGCAGCACCAACAACAACGACAACAACAACAACAACAGCAACAACTAACAACAACAATGCAGAGGTCCAACTACAACAACTGCAGCAACTGCAGCAAAACAACTACAACAATCGGCTGCAGAACACAACTAACAACAACGTCAACCAACTACAACAACTGCAGCACCAACAACAACACAGAAGCGTCCAACAACAACAACTGCAGCAACAACAACAACAGCGACAGAGCACCAACAGCAACGTGCAACAACTGCAGCACTACAACAATCAGCACCAACAACATGTCAACAACAACAACAACTATGCAACAACAGCAAACTTCCAGCTACAACAATGGCAGCAACAACAACAACAACAACAACAACAACGGCGCAACTACCAACAGCAGGCAACAACAACTGGCAGCAAACAACACAACAGCACCAATGCAGCGCATAAAGAAACAACAACAACAACGTCAACAACAGCTGCAACAACTGCAGCAGGCAACAACAACAACCACAACAACAACAGCGACAGAACAACTGGCAAACTAGCAGCAACAACAACAACAACAACAGCAGTATCGCAACTGCAACAACAACTGCAGCAACAACAACAATGCAGCACAAACAACAACAACAACAACAAATGCAGCACAACAACAACTGCAACTACAACAACGGCAACTGCAACAACCGCAGCACTAACAGACAAACAACAATCGCAGCACCAACAACAACCGTTCAGACATAGCAACAACAACAACAGCAGCAACAACCACAACAACTCAACACCCAATCACAACACCAGCTCAACTGTAGCAGAAACAACTGCAGCACCAACAACAACGCAGCACCAATGAGCACAACAACAACAACAACAAACAACAACGGCACAACAGCTGCAGCACAAAGCAGCTACACAACTACAACAACAGCAAGCAACTACAACAACAACAACTGCTGCAGCAGAAACAACTACAACAACTGCAGCACCAACAACAACGAACAACAGCAGCAACAACTACAACAACTGCAGCACAACAACAACAACTGCAACTGCAGCACCAACAACACAACAGCAACAACTGACAACAACAACAACTGCAGCACCAACAACAACAACAACTGACAAGCACAACAACAACAACATCCTCGTCTTGCTCCAACGTACAACAATTGTAGCAACTGCAACAAAGCGCAACTGCAACAACAGCTCACTCAACAACAACAACTGCAGCACCAACAACAACAACAGCTCACTACAACAACGTAACAAACAACTAGCAGCAACAGATCAGCAACAACAACAACAACTGCAGCATCAACAACTACAACAACTGCAGCACCAACAACAACTGCAGCAACAGAAACAACAACAACGTCAACTCCAGCTACAACAGCTACAACAGCAACTGCGCCACTCCAGCACAACAGCCTAAACAACTACAACAACTGCAGCACCAACAACAACGCACAACAACAACAACTGCACCAACAACGCAACAACGCTCACAAGTACAACAACACAACAACTGCAGCAGCAACAACAACAACAACGTCCACTCCAACTACAACAGCTGCAGCACCAACAACAGAAACAACTAACAACAACAACAATGCAGCACCAACAACAAATGCAACAACGAACAGACAGGCACCAACAACAACGACACGAAACAACACAACAACTGCACAGCACCAACAACAGCGACCAACAACAACACAACTCACAACAACTACAACAACTGCAGCAACAACTACAACAACAACAGTGCAGCACCAACAACAACAACAGAAACAACAACAACTACAACGTCCAGCCAGCAACAACGTGACAACTCAACAACGCAGCACCAACTACAACAACTGCAGCAGCAAATCAACTACAACAATAACAACAACACAACAACTGCTGCAGCACCAACAACAACAACTACAACAACTGACAGAGCACTCAATAACCACACAAACAACTAACAGCAACTGCAGCAACAACTACAACAACTGCAGCACCAACAACAACTGCAGGCACCAACAACAACAACAGCAACAGCAACAACACAACAACAACTGCAACAACTGCAACAACAACAGCGACAGTAACTAGCAACAACTACAACAACTCCAGTACAACACACTGCACCAACAACAACAACTCAACAACTGCAGCACACAACTACAACAACTGCAGCACCAACAACAACACAACTGGCACCAACAACAACGCAGCACCAACAACTAACTGCAGCAACAACACAACAATTGGCAGCAACCAACAACAACATAGCAACAATGCAACAACAACGTAAACAGCACTGCAGAGACAACAACAACAACGCAGCAATTAGCTGCAGAACAACAAATCAACCCAACAATAACTGCAGCAACCAACAACAACAGAACAACTGCTACAACAACTGCAGCACCAACAACAACAAGAGGCAACAACCGCTGTAACAACTGCAGCACAACAACATACAACAACTGCAGCACAACAACAACAACAACATGCAACAACTCCAACTGCAGCAACAACTGCAGCAGAAACAACTACAACAGAAACTGCAACAGCAAACTACAACAATTGCAACTACAACAACTGCAGCACCAACAACAACTGCAACAACAACTGCAGCACAACAACAACAACAACTGCAGCACCAACAACCAACAACAGATCCAACCAGACAACAACTGCAGCAGAAACAACTACAACAACTGCAGAAACAACCACAATCAGAAACAACCAGCAACAACGACAACGAGGCACCAACAACAACGTGCAGCAACAACAACAACAACAACTACTGCAGCAACAACTACAACAACTGCACACAACAACAACAACAGCAACAACAACTAATCAACGCTGCAGCAACAACTAACTCGCACAACAACAACTGCAGCACAACAACATCCGCTCCAACGACAGACAACTGCAACCAACAACAACAACAACTACAACAACTGCAGCACCAACAACAACAACGTCCAACTACAATAACTGCAGCACAACAACAACTGCAGCACCAACAACAGTGACAGAGGCAACAACAACAACAACGTCGATCAACTACAACAACTACAACAACTGCAACACCAACAACAACAACAACAACAACAACACACAACGTCAAACAACAACAACAACAACAACTTCAACTAACAACAACAACAGCGGCACCAACAACAACAACTTCAGACCAACTACAACACAACAACAACATGCAACAACTGCACCAACAACAACGACAGAGGTACCAACAACAACGTTCCAACAACAACAGCACCAACAACAACGACAGAGGCAAACAACACAACTACAACAACTGCAACAACTGCAGCAACAACAACAAGTCCACAACAACAACAACAACAACAGCACCAACAACAACAACCAGAGGCAACCAACAACAACAACAACAGCTGCAGCCACAACAACTACAACAACTGCAGCACTGCAGCAACAACGACAGAGGCAACAACAACAACAACAGCTTGCAACAAATACAACAACTGCACAACAACAACAACTGCAGCACCAACAACAACGAACAGAGGCAGCACAACAACAACAACAGAACAACAACATCCGCAACCAACTACAACAACTGCAGCACCAACAACAACACAGAAGCAATCCACAACAATCACAACAACAATACCGCCCAACAACAACACGCAGCAACCAACAATGCAACTAACAACAACTGCAGCAACTGCAACAAATGCAACAACAACAACAACAGAGCAGCAACAACAACAACAACATCAACTACAACAACTACAACAACTGCAAGCACAACTACAACAACAACAACAACAACGCTAACAACAACAATCACAACTGCAACCAACAACTGCAGCAACTGCAACAACAACAACAGCCGCACAACAACAACTGCAGCAACAACAACAATAACATCCGCAACCAACTACAACAACTACAACAACTGCAGCACAACAACAACTGCAAATAGCCAACAAAAACAACTGCAGCAACACAACAACTGCAGCACCAACAACAACAACAGCACAACAACAACAACAACACAACAGCTGCGCAGCGTCCAACTACAACAACAACAATATCCGCCGGCAGCAATCCAACAACAACTGCAGCACAACAACAACAACAACAGCAGCACCAACAACAACAACAGACCAACAACAACAACAACGGCCGCACCAACAACAACAACATGTACAACTGCAGCAAAACAACTACAACAACTGCAGCACAACAACTGCAGACAACAACAATAAATAACTGCAACACAAAATAACCAACAACGTGCAACAACAACTGCACCAACAACAACAACATGCGACAACAACAACGCTACAACAACTGCAACAACAACTGCAACAACAACAACACAGAGACACCACGTAACTGCAATCAACAGCAACAACTAACAACAACTGGCACAACAACAACGTCCAACAACGCGTAACGCACAAAACAACTACAACAACTGACACAACTGCAGCACCAACAACAACTGCAACAACAACACGACACCACACAGCAACAACAACTAACAAGCAACAACATCAGCACCAACAACAACGCACAACAACAACAATAACAACAACGTAACAACAACAACTGCAGCAACAACAATTGCAACAACAATGCAACAAGAGGCAACAACGAACAGCATACAGAAATCAGCAACAACTGCAACAACTCAACAACAACAATAACAACAACAACTGCAGCAACAACAACAACAATGCAGCACTACAAAATAACTGCAAGCAACAACAACGCAACAACAACAACAACTGCAGACCAACCAACAACAACAACAACTCCGCAGCACCAACTACAACGCACTAACAACAACAACGGCTACAACAACTGCAGCACAACAACAACAACAACCGCAACTCAACTGCAACAACTCAACAACAACAACAACGACAGAGACAACAACAACGTACCAACTGTAGCACCAACAACAACAACAACAACAACAACAACCGCTCCAACTAACAACAACTGCAGCACCAACAACAACGAACAGACAACAACAACGCAGCAACAACAACAATCAGCAACAACAACAAGCAATACAGACAACAACAACAACAACAACTGTACACAACAACATCTGCTCCAACTACAACAACTGCAACTGCAGCAACAACAACAACATCCGACAGAGGTAACAACTGCAACAACAACAACAACAACTGACAGACAACGACAACAACAACAACAACGTCCGCTCCAACTACAACAACTGCAGCACCAACAACAACGACAGAGGCACCAACAACATAACAACAACAACGGCCGCTCCAACAACAACAACAGCACAACAACAACATCCGTGCAGCACAACAACAACAACAGAGGCAACAACAACAACAACATAACAACAACAACTGCAGCAACAACAACAACAACAACAACTGCAACAATGCAACCAACAACAACAACAACAACAACTGCAGCACCAACAACAACGCAGCACAACACAACAACAACTGCAGCACCAACAACGCAACAACAACAACAATGTCCAACTCCAACAACAACAACTGCAGCAAACAACAACAATGACAAGGTAACAACAACAACAACTCTGCTCCAACACAACAACTGCAGCACCAACAACAGCAGAACAACAGCAACGTCAACAACAACAACAACGTGCAGCACCAACAACAACGATGCAGCACAACAACAACAACAATGCCGCACAACAACTGCAGCAACAACAACAATGCACAAACAACAACAACATCTGCAACCAACAACTGCAACGCAATAATCAACAACCGGCAACAACAACAACGCAACAACAACAACAGCAACAACTGCCGCTCCAACTACAACACAACTGCAGCATTAACAACAACGACAGAGGCAACAACAACAACAATGTCCACTCCAACTACAACAACAACAACAGCTCACAACAACAAGTGCAACAACTGCAGCATCAACAACAACGCGCACAAACTACACCAGAGGCACCAACAACAACAACCGCATCCGCTCCAAGTACAACTGCTGCAGCATTAACAACAACGACAGCAGCAACAACAACAACAATAATAGGCACCAACAACAACAACAACTGCAGCTGTCCAACAACAACGTCCGCTCCAAGTACAACAACTGCAGCACCAACAACAACGACAGAGGCAACAACAACAACAACGTCCAGCTCCAAGTACAACAACTGCAGCACCAACAACAACAGCAGAGGCAACAACAACAACGCATAGTACATCAGCAGCACAACAACGTCCAACAACAACAACAACAACGTCCAACTCTGCACTACAACAGCAAACAAACGTCACCAACTGCTCCAACAACAACTACAACTGCAGCACCAACAACAACTGCAGCACAACAACTAACAACAACAACTGCAGCACCAACAACAACAACTGCAGACAACAACGCCCACTCACCAACAACAACAACTGACACCACAACAACGCAGCACCAACTACAACAACTGAACAGCCGCTCCAACTACAACAACTGCAGCACAACAACAACAACAACAACAACAACAACAACTGCACAACAACAACAACAACTGCAACACACAACAACAACAACGAACAGCAGCACCAACCAACAGCAAACCAGCAACCAGCTTAACAACAACAGCAACGCTCCAACTACAACAACTGCAGCACCAACAACAACAACAACTGCGGCACCAACTACAACAACTGCAGCACAAACAACTGCCGAACCAGCTATTTCAACGACAGCCCCAACCACTGCAGTGCCTGCACCTGTTTATACAGTCTCAGCAGTCTTGGAAGGAGTAACTTTTTCAGAAGACCTCAATAACCGCACAAGCATTCAATTCAAAGCTCTTGAAAATGAAGTAGTATCAACGGTGAGTCATTTTTCAAAATTTGAAACAAATTTCAAATTGTTCTTTCACTATGTTCATCTTTTAGCTCAAATACATTAAGTGAAAATTAATTTCCATGAAATATTGCTTTCTTTTTCCAGTGTACTACCATTTACAGAGGAAGATTTGGTCGTCTGTTTGATAACTGCTTTGTGAAAGAGTTCAGGTACGTTGCTTCATATGAAGGATTATGTTTGTAAAATTGGCGTCATTCAATGTTAACAGTGTCATGTGTAAGTCGCACATGACACAGGGGAAAATAATAATCTCATTTCATTTTTTGATGCTTGTCCCATTTGATTTTATGATATAGACCTGTTCCACTTCAAACACGAGCAAATGGAACTCGAGCAGATATGGGGATTGTGTTCAATTCCTCTACTCCGACTGCTAGTCTACCACAGAATGATGTTGTTGCTCAAACCTTAGTTGAAGCTGCGAATAGTTCCAACTCCAACTTCAGTGTAAGCTTCAGTCCCAGTTCAGTCCAAGTGTTAGGTAAGTAAACAACCAAATGCAACACTATTTTTCTTTATTTAAGTTAGTATTATATTGCTACAAAAAATAAGGAGGAAAAGAGTCAACTTATTGAGTCGACTTTAACAGTCTATGATGTACTCAGCTACCTTGTATTCAACCAGAATGCTTGTTATTCAAATAATTTGTTAATTATTTTTTTACATTAGCCATTTCAAAACTAGATAAAAGTCTGTTCTGCAAACTCTCTCTAAAACTTTTTTGTCATGGCTCTTATAAGTTTTTGAACCTTCTATGTGAGTCAGTTTGACAACAATTAAAGAAAAAGACATTCTTTTGCTTTTGGCAGAAATACTTACCTACTTATTCCTTAAATTTTAAATTTTAATTTTTTTAACAGCAAGTCCATTAACAACTGCTGCACCCACAACTGCTGCACCTGTGACCACTGCACCTACGACTACTGCACCTACAACTGTGGCACCTACGACTGCTGCAGCTACAACTGTGGCACCAACGACTACTACATCTACGACTGTAGGACTCACAAAAGCAAGAGTGTCTTTCAGATCCCTTCAAGACAAATTTACAGCTGACTTGCTGAATCCATCATCTCAAGCTTTTCAAAATCGAGCCTCAGTGATAACAAGAGAGGTAAGTCTCCCTCTTGGACTTAGATCCCTGGTAAACCTATTAAATTATTCTATTAAATTATTTTAGAAGAGAGCTAAAGTCCCCATTTAAGAACTGAAATGTCACACTTTATACAGCCTGTAATTTTGATTCATTTACTTACTTGTCTGCTGCTACTTCAGGATTGGTACAGAGGAAGAAAACAGCACTTGAGCGGAGCAACCACTTTTAATTTCAGAGGGAAATAAATTATTCTCTGCTTATTTTTTATATTTATCTTATTTTAGTAAATACGGTGTATGTGTATTTTATTGCTGTACGTAATATAAGTGTTGTTTTCCAGGGTTTTAACCTGTAAAGATTCAGTATTTATAAAAAAAAAAAAGCTTGGTATTATCCCCTATTCCCCATAGACTTTTTTTTTTTTTTACACACAATGAAATTTTACTTTACTTGTCCTGTAGCTTGCAGTCTGTATGAAGAATTCAAACACAGCTAAGTTGAAAAATTTCCCCATCAGGAAAGAAAAATATTTCTTAAAGGAATTGATAACATCAAGGAGAACATATCAAGACATATAAATCTACACATCCAGCTCACTTCACAACTTTTCTCATATTCACACAGTAGTGGCTTGATGCAAAAATAGAAGTAAAACAGAAGTGTTTAAATACAATTTGTTTTCTATTTCTGCAGCTTACTCCTGTTTTCCAAAGACAATTCGCTTCCTTCAGGTTCATGGAAGTGGTGTCATTCAGGTAATTTGTTAAGACTCTTCTTTATTTCAGAGTGGAGGCCTATATCTCATATTTCAAACAATATTTTTTTTGTTTCTCCTTCTGCAGTAATGGATCAATCATCACCTTCGCAGACCTCAGTTTTCTGAGCACATCTGTTCCTAATAACACTCAGATTGCAAATGTTTTGATCAATGCGTCATCAACTGTCACCGGCTTTGACATTGAAGGCAGCTCTGTTAACGTGAATGGCCAATGTAAGCAAAATGGAGCACTACTCGATCAAAATGATCAAAAGATACCCAACGTTTTTGGTATTTAAGTTTGTTAAACTAATGTTTTGTTTCCTTTTCTCTTTATTTACAGCTTCAAGTGGAGTAAGCCACAAAGTCAGTCTCATCACTGCATTCTGCATGGTACTGTTGTCATGGCTACTGTCAAGCCAGCAATAGAGTCACCACTGATTTCCATTTGAATTGCCATCAGCACACAACTATCATCACCGGTATGAAAAAGGACTTTGTTGTGAGTAAAAGTTGAAGATTCTTGACTGAACTCTTTATCAAATTTAACTTTTCACTGACTAAATGCATTAATGACAGTGGATTAGGTTTGTCTGTTGAACTGAACATGTTTCTGTGTGGGAACATCCTCAATACTGAGTCCGGACAGAATGACACAAGCAACTTAAGCACCTGGTCCACTGACTCATGAGAATAATAATAACAAAAAATATCACAACACTCCGTTCAAGAGGTCAGAAAGTGACAGCAATATTTCACTCTTAATGTTCAAATGTATCATGGTTTACTGAGTACTGTGCCAACAGTTAATAGTTTAAGTTACAAATGCTGTCGTCTTTATAGTCTCCACATTCACCTCAGTAAAATCAACCACACTTAAACAAGTAAAACCATAAAATTGCTCGTAAAACCACTGTTATTGTAGTTTTATTTTGATTTATGCAGACTTAGATATCTGAATGCTTAACTTGAAATCATCCAAAGCTCTCTACAGTCCAAAATTCATCTTTAAGTTTCACTTGATAACACAGCAGTATAATATAGCATAGCAATATAACAGCTCCACAAGGTGTAAATTGTAAAGGGAACAGGTATCTTGATTGAAATGAAGGAGCACAGGTCGCTGATGGTCAACTGCAATCCCAACCCTGAACAGATACAGAGTTTTATCAAAGGTCATGATGTGCCCGATATACTGTATATCAAAACAATGCACTGTCAATTTTCTTATTTATACAAACTGTATTTATGTAACCATGCATAGCTGTATTCTGTGAGATTTATTGTGGTTTGTACAATTCCTGTCAAAAACTTTACAATGATCAGAATACAAAATCTTTGAAGAATTTAAATCGTCTTCACGTGATGTTTTTCAATTTTTTCTGAGTGAAGAGAAACTGTATCAGGATGTCTCCAACGTCACAAGCACTCATGATTTTTACAGACAATCACACCCTGCTGTGGGATTTTTTAGAATTAAACTTCCCCAAGAGCATTTTATAATCAGCCAGCGCCAGCCTTTGTTCTGCTGGTGAATCAGGTTTGCTCACAAACAGTGAGCTGGGAGTGGCACATACTTTACTTTAGCTATGGGATTGTTATTTATTCAAATAGTGCCAGACAGTCTGAGAGATTGACAAAGAACCCACTCCTGTTGTCTTAGTGGCAGCTTTATCCAAACAAAACACAGTGGTCAGTGGTCAGTAAAGAAGAAGTAAAGATGCATACGACCTTCAGAAAATGACAAAAAAAAATGCAAATTGTTAAATTGTGAACTTGTGACACAAGTGCTTGTAAGATCTGTTTGATAAGTCTTTGCACATTTGTGAGACACATGTAAGAAATACATTTTTCTTTATCGCTAATAATAGAAGGCAACATCTCTGACCACCAGGGAGAGAAAAAAGACTGGTCTAGATTTACAGTGGGTGATATGTTTTGTCTTACACCTGCACCTTCTCAAGAAATAGCAAACATGCGTATACTAAACTGAGACTCTCCTTTCCAGTCCCAAAACAGCCTTAAAAATCTCCAAATACATTTTGCTTGATCAAGCAAGCTGTTACATGGAGACTTCTGAGCAGATAGCTGAGGGTTGAGGACACTGACATCTTGACAAAAACATAGATTGTATTCCATAAGTGAAGAGGATGGTTTCAGGAAGACACTGAGCAGCTTTCAGGTGTGCCACACCACCTTCTCTCCACCATGGAGACCTGGAAAGAGGATGTCTAATGTCAACAGGAGGATTTTTTTTAAATGTGTCTTCCATTTTTTCTTCTTGCCCCCTCATCAACAATACTAACTAAAGATGGTGAAAAGAGCACTATGAACTACTTTCTTGGACATTCATAAAACACAGGTTTTCCCAAGTTAAAAGGCTATATTTGGGATACAAGAATTTCTTTTTTTAAAGACTTGATTATTTTCTTTTTCTTTTTTTTTTTTTTACAATTTATAGTCATTTGGTAACATATGTTGAGGTGCTGTGTAAATCTAATTGCTGTTCCATTCTTTATGCTTTTTTAAAATAAACTTTAATGATGACTCAGCTACAGATAAATTTGACAACAGAATATTAGGAGAAAGGAGAAGGAGAAATAAATATATTATTGTGGGAAAGTTTACAATTTTTTAGCAATTATATCAGAAACAGGGGAAGATATTTTGGAGCATTCCTCTGTGTTCCAGAGCATTGTGTGAAAAGTGTCCAAGAGTACACAGAGGTGCAGCCTTTCAGCACTAGTCTAGTCCACTTTCTTCAAACTCTTAGGATGGACCATGACCTGGATCACTGAGAATATTCACAGACAGCTCTTCTGGATTCAAATCTGTTGTTTCTGATTTCTCAAAGCAATCAGGTAGCACGTGCTACATGAATTTAATTCATTTACATGGACTGCAGTATCTGTGATTTCTAATGGACATGGACCTTGTTCTTACTCGTGTTTATCTTTTTATATTCCCATGTATTCACTGAAATTTTAAACTGTGAAAAACACATCACTGGTGATTCATCTGTTTATTGTTTCCTGAAAATATCAGAGATTAATAGTACTTGTTATTATAAAATGGTCATTGACTCCTGAAGTAAGATCCATCTGTACAGTGTTACAGAGAGAGCAGCGTTGAATGGGAAAGACAAGACCACTACTGAAGCCATACATACAACCATAAGCCAAAGAGGGGATTTTGAACTTTTGATTGTATATTTTTTCTCTTTCTGTAAGCACACTTTTAAAGAGAGAGTGACAGGAAGGTAGAGAGAGAGAGAGAGAGATTTACTCTATATCAGCACGTTTTGTTTGTTGTTTTATTCCCAAAGGGATTAATTTGATTTTTAAATTATTGTTTTGTTTATTAATTTATAAGGGATTCCAACATTAACATTTTCATGAAAATAGTGATTCTGGTAACAAGATACCGCAGTACAAAATGTTGAGACGTGGCATTTCTATCAGTGAGTGTATTGTTTGATTTTATAGATTCGTCAGACAAGATAGGTGTTGGACAGACCTTTTTTAATATTCCTGATAATAATAGGTATGTTACGGTTCCAGGCAGATCTAAGCTAGACCCCAAAATGCAGACCAGAGCAGACACCAGAGGGATTGAAGTTTGAACACAGTTTAATAGTAGTTTGTGAAGGTGGGAGCCACAAAGTACCAAGTTGGGTAACTGAACAATCTGGCAAAGAGTGGATGAATGAGCCGGGGCTTAAATACTGCTGACGAGTTGATTGCAGAATGACTCTCAGGTGATGCAATTGAACCAGTTGTGGTGATGAATGCCCTGCAGTAACCTCGTCCTCCTAGGCAGCCAACAGACAATGACAGACAACACAGACAGAGGGAGACAAACACAAGACAGACAGGGATCCTAACAAGGTAAGATGAGTGATGTTAAACCACTAAAATGTCTTGATACAAAAGTTCTTGCCTGCACCTTATCAAACTAACAAGACCACGCCATTTGTAAGATGAAAGTACTTTATTTGGATTGGCTGAGGGATATAAAGGGGGTCGAGGGAAGGGATGTAAGGGGGTTGGGAAAAGAGATGCGAAAAAGGAGGGGGGGGGGGAGCGAGGGGGGGGATGCAAAAGGGGGTCGAAGAGAGAAATGAAGAAGGGGTCTGAGGCGTTGAGGAACCCGGGGATCGAGACTCCGGGTGGGAGCATGTCTCTGGTCGGCGGACTTCGTGATCCCCCTGTGTTTCCTGATTGAAGAAGAAAGGCAGGTTAGATGGGAGCAATAACTCTAACTTATGTCTTTAATGAAGAGAGGAACCATGGAGAAATGTGGCTGCTGCGCGAGGAAGAGGAAGATGCTTGGGATGGATGTGGGTCTTCTTGCTGGAGGGCGGTGATGCTGGGAGTTGAAGGAGAGAGGAGAACGGTGGGGTTTTGGGGGGAGGGTGGTGAGAGCTTGAGGCAAACGGTAGATGAAGGGGTTGGATGTGCTTATATAGGTACTTGTGACTTAATAGTGACAGAATAATAGTGGTTGGATTGGAGGAGCACATGTGATGGAATTAGTGAGGTGGAAGAGGCACAGTCTTGATCCTGAACCTCAGTTATTTTAACTACATTTAACAAAAACACATTGGTCTAGTGTCACCCTAACATCATGATCAGGTAATTAATACAAAACGTAATCTATGTTTTAAATATCATTTGGAAATCTTTTGTACTTTCTATGAAGTCTGTTTATGGTATCTTAAACCAATGGTTTGTTAGTTGCACCAGTGAGTGACCTGGTAACATTCTGTGAAGCAAAAGTTTTGAATTCATGGTTACCTGTAGTGTAATGCTTATTAGAACATTTATCTAGATTCACACTTAAATAAATACTACTAATAATAATAATATTATAATAATAAATACTTTAACATCTGCGTGACATCTGCACAACATCATCAGATTATTCTTTATATATGAACTGAAAAATACATTTTTAAAAAATTGAATAAAAATGTAAAATCTTTCTGGTAAATAGTTGCAACAGTATCTGCTCAGACAACAATACCTGCAGCACCCACAACTGTCGACTGAAACAATCAATAATACGAGACGATATAAAACAACAAATAATACTATACCTGGCACCTACACATGTAAAATATAAAATGTGAAATTCAAGCAGTAAGCAAAGCCAACTCACGTCAAGACTTTTTTGATGAACACAACTCTGTGAAACCGGCGCCAAAGTCAGTTTTGACATCAAATAAAAAAGAAATCGAAATGATTATTAATTCAATTCTTTAAAAAAAAAATCATTTTTTACAGATGGGTAAGTTCTAGCCGCACCTATGACTGCTGCACCTATGACTGTAGGACTCACAAAAGCAAGAGCGTCTTTCAGATTCCTTCATGACACATTTACAGCTGACTTGCTGAATCCATCATCTCAAGCTTTTCTAAATTGAGCCTCAATGATAACAAGAGAGGTAAGTCTCCCTCTTGGAATTTGATCCCTGGTACACCCATTAAATTATTCTATTAAATTATTTTAGAAGAGAGCTAAAGTCCCCCATTTAAGAACTGAAATGTCACACTTTATACAGCCTGTAATTTTGATTCATTTACTTACTTGTCTGCTGCTACTTCAGGATTGGTACAGAGGAAGAAAACAGCACTTGAGGGAACAAACACTTTTAATTTCAGAGGGAAATAAATTATTCTTTATATTTTATTTATATATTTTAGTAAATACGGTTATTCTGTCCTGGCTAATACGTGAGCTGTATTCATAGACAGATAGCTAACAAGAAAGACCCAGTAGGCGTGACTCCAGGTTGAGAGCCATTTACTGAAATCTTCTGACACTTTTTCTTTCTTTCTTTGTAAAACTGCAATGCAATGAAATATACACAATGTTACAATTGAAATTAAATATATGCAACAACACTGGTCACACCTTTCTTCTTCCTTTTCAGGTTATAAATCAAAACACAATATTAAATAAGGCAAACACACATCTTTTTTACAGTTTGCTCTCATAGGCAAGTAACAGCGTAAACACAGTAAATGGCAAAAACGGTTCACACATAAACATAATATATAACATAAATGAGGCTTGACAATGAATTGAATCTGCCTATGCTAATAGCTATGACCCTGTTAGCATTAGCATTATAAGCACTGTTTTACCAACTAAAAAATATAAGGTTTTCAACTTTAATGTATTTTTAACAACTTTAAACTTAACTTAGCTAAGATCAGCCATACTTACTGATGGATCTACTCCAAGGCTCAGACAACAACCACTCTAAAGTGTAGCACAGTCTATGTGAGTTAAGTAGGCCACTTCTCAAGTCAGACCTTGGTATTATTCCCTATTCCCCATAGTCTTTTTTTTTGGTGATTACATACCATGAAATTTTACTTAAATTTTTCTGTAGCTTGCAGTCAGTATGAAGAATTCAAACACAGCTCAGTGGAAAAAAAGTGGAAAAAAAATCAGAAAAGAAAAACATTTCTCAAAGGAATTGATGACATCAAGGAGAACATATCAAGACATATAAATCTACACATCCAGCTCACTTCACAACTTTTCTCACATGCACACAGTTTAGTGGCTTGATGCAAAAATAGAAGTAAAACAGTGTATAAATACAATTTGTTTTCTATTTCTGCAGCTTACTCCTGTTTTCCAAAGACAATTCGCTTCCTTCAAGTTCATGGAAGTGGTGTCATTCAGGTAATTTGTTAAGACTTATCTTCTTTATTTCAGAGTTGTGGCCTAAATCTCATATTTCAAACAATATTTTTTTGTTTCTCCTTCTGCAGTAATGGATCAATCATCACCTTCGCAGACCTCAGTTTTGTGAGCACATCTGTTCCTAATAACACTTCAGATTGCAAATGTTTTGATCAATGCGTCATCAACTGTTACCGGCTTTGACACTGAAGGCAGCTCTGTTAACGTGAATGGCCAATGTAAGCAAAATGGAGCACTACTTCTCAAAGCATTCTTGGGAGTTACACAATCTTTGTTTATCAAAGTTTGTTAAACTAATGTTTTTTTCCCTCTCTGCTTTATTATCAGCTTCAAGTGGAGTAAGCCACAAAGTCAGTCTCATCACTGCATTCTGCATGGTACTGTTGTAATGGCTACTGTCAAGCCACCAATAGAGTCACCGATGATTTCCATTTGAATTTCCATCAGCACACATCTACCATGTATTGTATGGTATGAAAAAGGACTTTGTTGTTAGTAAAAGGTGAAGATTCATGATTGTCTTAAATCTTGTAAGGCTCCTACTACTGTGGTTCAAATGTATCTTGCTTCACTGAGCACTGTGCTACAGCAATATTTAACTTAGTAACAGTTTCTAATGGTGTAGGTCTATTGTTTGTCTGTATATTGTATTGTCTGAATACAGTTGTAGCTTTAATGTAAAATATGAAGACATTTTTTTGACTTTTTAAGAAGTTACTCTTCCTTTAAATGCATGTAAGTCTTTTGCTGCTTGTACAAGGAAAGATGAATCAAAATGCACTTGACAAATGCCTGTAAAAGTCTTTTGGGTTTCACTTGATAAAACAGCAACACAACAGCTCCACAGAGACTGTAGATTGCAGATTGTAAAGAGACCAGGTATTTTAAATGAAATGAAGAAGCACATGTGGCTCACAGTGGACTGCCACCCCAACCCTGAACAAATGCATAATGTTTTAATCAGAGGTCATGGATGACCTGATATATGTATTAAAACAACAATACATGTTGTATGTTATCATGGTTAGCTGTATTCTGTGAGATTTCTTGTAGCTTGTAAATTTACTCTCAGAAACTTTACGATGATCAAAATACAAAGTCCTTGAAGATTTTAAATAGTCTATTGTGTGATGTTTTGCTATTTTGATGGGTAAAGAGTATCAGGGCACTTTTCAAGTCACAAGCTTTAATTAAAGAACTGGAATGACAAATGACACACTGCTATGGGATTTCATAAAATTAAATTTTGCAAGAGCTTTTTATAATTAAACACTGTCAGCTTTTGTTGTGCTGGTAAATCAGGTTTGTTTAGAGACAGAGAACTGGGAACAGTGCTATTATTTTTAATAGTAGGAGGCAAAATCTGTAATCTTTCTGCAAAGACTTTTGGGGAGAGAACAAAGACTGTTATGTTTCCTGTTGTGTCTTGTTGTGCTTTCTGGTGTCTTGTGTTCCTTGTGTTTTTTCATGTCAGGTTATGTCAGGTTATGTCTTGTCATGTCAGGTTTTCACGTTTGTCATGTTTCATTATGTTAAGTTCCATGTCTGTTGTGTTTCTGGTTTCCTTGTTCTGGCGTGTGTTTTATTTTGAAATCAACTCTCCCTCATGTTTCAGGTCCCCTTACTTCCTGCCATTGTGTTTCCCGCCTGTCTGATTGTCTGACCCCGCCCTGATTGTGTTCACCTGTTTCCTATTACCCCATGTGCTTATATTGTCCTTGTCTTCCCTTGTCTTGTTGCCAGATCGTTGCCTCATGTTGCACGTTTCGTGCAGGAGAGCTTTTGTGTCTGGAAATAAAGAGGAGCTGAAGTCTGTGCAGAGGGAGCTGAGGAGGATGATCAGGAAGGGGAAAGACTGCTACAGGAGGAAGATGGAGCACCAGCTGCAGCAGAACAACATCTGTGGTGTCTGGAAGGGACTTAAGACCATCTCGGGCTTCAAGGAGCCAAAGTCCCAGCCTGTGGGAGACCAGGGGTGGGCAAATGACCTGAACTTATTCTTTCAACAGATTTGATCAGGCATCCGCCCCTCCACCGGCCCAGTCTCCTCTGCTGCAACCCCCATCACGCTCTGTGCCCCCTGTCCACTGCTCCTCCTGTGCCCCCTTCCCCCATCTCTCACGACCCTTCAGTTCACACCCACCCGACACTTCCAGTTCACACTCTGTCCTGCGCCCCTCCCCCCCATCAACACCTCCCTGCTCCAGCCTGCTCCTCACATCACACCAGGTGAGGAATGCCCTGAAGAAGAACAGGGCCAGGAAAGCAGCAGGTCCGGATGGCATCAGCTCCAGGCTCCTGAAGTCCTGCGCAGACCAGCTGTGTGGGATTTTTGGGCACACATACACACATTCAACCTGAGCCTGAAGCTGGGAGAGTGCCACAGCTCTGGAAGACGTCCTGCATCGTCCCAGTGCCAAAGACACCGCACCCCAAGGAGCTCAACAGCTACAGGCCGGTAGCTCTGACGTCTCATCTGATGAAGACGCTGGAGAGACTGGTCCTCGCCCATCTGCGCCCGCTGGTGAGCTCCTTCATGGACCCACTGCAGTTCGCCTACCAGCCCGACATCGGGGTGGATGATGCCGTCATCTACCTCCTTCACACCTCCCTCACTCACCTGGAGAAGGCTGGAAGCACTGTGAGGATCATGTTCTTTGATTTCTCCAGTGCATTCAACACCATCCAGCCCAGGCTGCTGTGGGGACAAGCTGCAGCTAGCTGGGGTGGACCATCACCTCACTACATGGATTTTGGACTACCTCACACACAGACCACAGTTTGTGAGGGTGCAGGTCAGGATTGGCTTCTCTGCAGCACCGGTGCTCCACAGGAAGAACGGTTCTGGCTCCTTTCCTGTTCACCCTCTACACTGCAGACTTTTCACAGTACAACACACCATCATGTCATCTCCAGAAGTTCTCTGATGACTCTGCTGTTGTTGGCCTCATCACAGATGGGGACGACAGAGAGTACAGAGGACTTATTCAGGACTTTGCGGACTGGTGCCTGCGGAACAACCTCCAGATCAACGCTGGTAAAACCAAGGAGCTGGTGGTGGATTTCCGCAGGCGTAGACACTCTCCGCCTGCACCGGTGAGCATCCAGGGAACGGACATCGACACTGTGAAGTCCTACAAGTACCTGGGTGTTCACCTTAAATGACAGTCTGGACTGGTCGGACAACACTAATGCCCTTGTCAAGAAGGGCAACAGCAGACTGTTCCTGCTCAGGAGGCTGAGGTCTTTTGGAGTGCAGGGACCACTCCTCAGGACCTTTTATGACTCTGTGGTGGCATCAGCCATCTTTTATGGGAATAGTCTGCTGGGCCAGCAGCATCACGGACAGGGACAGGAGGAGAATGGACAGACTGGTGAGGAGGGCCAGCTCTGTCCTGGGATGCCCCCTGGACTCAGTGGAGGTGGTGGGAAACGGGAGGATGATGGCTAAGCTGTCATCCCTGTTAAACAACACGTCCCACCCTCTACAGGACACTCTGACAGCTCTGAGGCAGCTCCTTCAGTGAGCGGCTGCTCCATCCACGCTGTGTGAAGGAGAGGTACCGCAGGTCCTTCCTGCCTGCTGCTGTCAGACTGTCAGACTGACTACAAACAAACAAAATGCCCGCTAGTCTGCAGACAATAAACAAATAACTTACTAATAACTGGACTCTTGCTCAATACACTCCACTTCACCTCACTAGTCATTGCACTGTTTCACTGTTTCACTGTAATCACTTTTTCTACCTGAGATATTATATATTCTTATATGTATTCTCAGGCAGATCCTGCCTCTGTACTGTGTACAGGTACAATTATAATTAAAGTTATAATTATTTATTTTTTCGATTTTATGCTAAATATCTTTTCTTATTTTTTATCTTACCTTATGTCTTGCATTTCCTCTATTTATTTTCCATTGTGTTTCGCTGCTGTTACACTGTGAATTTCCCCGCTGTGGGACTAATAAAGGAAATCTGAATCTGAATATTCTAGTGTTCCATGTTCCGGATCTTGCCACCCACGAGTGACTTTTTTGTGTTCAGGTGATTTTTGGATTTGACTTGCTTTTTTGTTTTGATCCATGGATCAAGTTCTGTTTTTGGATCTTTGATTTTGTGGTGCTCTTTCTGTTATCTATTAAAACCTTGGTCAAACCTTGCTTCGGAGTCGTGTCCTGCATGTGGGTTCTCCTGCCTGGTGCTAAGAACTTAACAGACTCAGGGCAATAATTACGGTGGGCTATGTCTCTTATTCCTTTCAATAACAACTACACCATCCTAAGAAAAAGAAAAGATATACAAAATTGGAACTCTTACTTAAATCCCTAAACAGCCTTAAAAAATCCAGAACACATTTAGCCAAACCAAGCAAGGTTGTAACATGAAAACCCCAAGCAGCTTTGTCATTTTAGCATCCTCAAGGAATTTGATTCAGTTGATTGATCCCATCGTAGCAGAGGTGGGACTAAGTGGACTACATCATTAGTGAGTGTACAGAATAGATCAATAACAAAAACTCACAGTATATAAAATAAGGTGTCACTCACTAAGCAGAACCTCAGAGTTTAGATTTAAAGAGTCAGACAGTCTGATGTCAGCAGAAAGATTACGCTAGAGAAAAGGGCTCATTAAGAAAAGACCCTGAAGCCAGCTGACTACTTTTTAACTTTGTAAGCAGAGGGTATGGGATGGGAAATAAGATGAAGAAATTCTACAAACATAAAAAGAAATAGAATGAAAGAAATGAAGAATGAAAACTGTTGTGTGGCACCACAATTAAAAACAGTAAGCCAGGTTTGTTTTTCTAAACACAGTATATGCACATAATGTGTTATTTTGAGGTTTTTTTTAAAAATCATTTTTATCTTTTTTAAAAAGCTCTGGCTGTACACTTCCTGTTAATGATGTAAAGAACAAATGCCTCCAAAACTATAGACATATTCACCCACATGGGGAGCAATCACACATTCTCAAGAATTCATCCTCTAAGACACAGAAATAGAAAAATAGAAAATTGCAGCTCTTTTATTATGGAGGAAAAACATGTGTTTCAGAACATTATATGAAAAGACCCACAGCCTTTTAATACTTGTGAGTACACAGAGACGCAGAGTTTCTGGATCCAAATCTGTCATTTCTGATGTCTGATTTTCTGGAATTTGAAACGTACGTCAAAGCTAATTGAATAGACCACTGTCTATAGAAGCAATAGATTCATAATTCTCCCTAGTAGTGCTACATAATGTTAATTCATTTTCATGTGTGGAACAAAAAGATTGTTTCAGCTCCATTTCTGTGGTTGGTTCATTTACTGCGCAGTGGAGACAGAATTTCACATCAAGCCTGAAGAAGCCTCTCTAACCGGAGTAAGTTTCTGGCCAAGTATATATTGAGGGTTACAGAAAACAACAAATAAAAGGTGAGGGCTGGGCTAAGTTGATTTCCAAAGAAAGGGAGAAGAGAAAATGAAACTATTGACGCCCAACATGTTTATTCTGTGTCTGAAGGGGAAAGTACAGTGTCTGAGAGATGCCACTCACAATATAACACATATAAGTTACTTGGGTTTATGTTTAACTTTCTACATTCCTATGTATTCACTGAAATTTTAAATAAAGTGATGAAAACAACACCGTCAACTCCCATTTTTATGTTTCCAGAAAACATCAGGAATTAAAATGACTTGTACTACTGAAATGTAATTGTAATATGACTTTATGTATAGTTACATATTTCCCATGTCTGACCTCTCTGTGAAGAATGTAGAGGTAAATTTTATGAGTCAGATGATGACCACCTGTCAAGACTCATCTATCAAAACCTTCAATGCAATGACTCGCAATGACCTGGAATGAAGGAAGAAGAAAGTCATGCCCAAACAAAACCTGTTGTGTTGTAGTAGAGCAATCATGTCCCATCCCGTACCCTCTGCTTACAGAAGGAGAATGATGTGAGGTCACCTTTAAAATGAAAAAGAAAATCTGAACAGAAGTATATTACAGCTTTAAACTGCTCCACTGCCACTGAATAGAAAAGAAAATGTATTTGTATAACATACAAATCACTGGATTTGTACACAAGTCTTGAGATAAAAAAATGCTGTTGCTTTTGTGAGCTGCAGTACCGGGGAAGCTCACTGGCTTACAATGGGCAAGTGTCAGTTTTAGTAAAAACTCCAATAAACTCTAATTTGTAATTTTTTATTTGCTAATCCATTCATCCATTTCATGCTCCATTATACTGTAACACTTTGGCTGGTATGATTGTGAAATAGATATTAAATTGCATTCAGTGTGGCATTTAAAAAGTCTTAAGTCTAAAGCACCTGTAATTTATTTGCCTTTATTACAACAAATTTGCCGCAGTTAGTAAGTTTAATAGTTCCATATTCTCTACTGCCATTGAGGTTTGAAGCACAACACAGGTTTGTCACGAACATAAAATATGAAGGAGTAAAACTCTGCTCTTTTGATGTGTCCTTATAAACATAATCTTTTGCACTTTAACTGCGCTGTATCATCTATTAATCACGTAAAATATTCATTCAATCTGACTGAATATAACTTCCATTATCATATTACTTTTTTCTTTTCATTAATTTATTCTAGCTCGATTCCTAATCCACTTTAGGTCTATACTTATTTGTTTGTCATAACTCGTGTAACTGGTGGAACTACTTTCAACATTCACATAGACTGAATTCACCCGCAACATATTTCAAAGAACAAAAGAAGGGTGTATGCCATGGTACTGAGCCAAGAAAAGGACGGACTGCCAGCTGAAATCCTGTATCTTGTGATTCAGTTTTGTTCATCACTAAGGTGTCATAACATTTCAGAAAAAATGTACCACTGTGAGTTACGTCATTAGCCTTTATTCTGTTCCAATATATAAAGGCCTTGATACATTCGGTCTGTCACATGAGGTGAAAGGTTTACAGCATCACAGAGAACTGGACTGAATTAAGAAACCATTACACAAAAAGGGGAATATTATAACTTTTCATCTTTAATTTTGGGTAAGTAGAGAGACAGACAGAGACAGAGAGGGTTTATGTTTATGTTTGTGTGTCTGTACCAATACATTCTATTAATAAATTCTATCCTAATTTTAAGGACATGTTAATGTTTTGAAATTGTGTCATTTTCACATTATTACATATTTAAAATCATAAAGTTGGATAAAGTTTGGATTACAATTTCTACAAATTTTGAAATGTGATACAGTATTGCTTATAAGTATCTCTTTCTTCCTCCTCATGTGGTTAGAGTCAGCTTGTTAAACCCCGGTGCAAAAAAGGTGTTCAGTTCTTTACTCACAGACATCTAAGCCAGTTTGATGATTGTGAACAGTTACATGGACTGAGTGTTTAAGGCTGTTACAGCCTGTTCAGGTACTCTGACACAGACATTTGACACAGAGGATTTAGACATGTATCCACCTTTAATAGATAAAATATAAAAATGAAATATTAATTATACTATAACTATAGAAAGAAATAAAAATATTTCCCAGTGAGATGTGAAGAAATAGGTGGGTTAGAGTTTGCCAGGCAGAGTTTGCATTTGAGCACTAAATTCTGATAACATGAAATCTTTTTAAATCAACTTTTTGCTTCTTGGAGACTGCAATTGTGATGAACAAATGATAGCCACTATTCCCAGTGACTTGGATTTGTTAAAACACTAGAAATCCTCCAAAAGTTCTGAGAAATCCTTTGAGAAGAGATGCTGCATGTAAATCCACAGGACATCCATATTTTCTCAACTCTCATCAACTTCATATGGTTGTTATTACTGTATTTTGTATTTGGTCAGAAAACCCTGTTAATGGAAATGTTGTACAGTATACTCAAACATAGTTGAGTCAGCTACATTTTATCAACTTTGTTTCATTTAAAATTTATATGACTCAGGATAGGGATTATTATGAAGGGAAACTTACTATATTATTTATTTATTATTTATTTTTATATTATTTTAATCAAACCCATTGCTTTTGAAAAATAATACATTACAGACTAATAATTAACTAATAATTACATGCACTCTTATAACTCTCTCTGACTCTTTTTTTCAAATCTTCTCTTGTCATTTAAAACACAAATGGACAGAAAAAACAACACAGGCAAAACAAAACAAAAAAAAAACACATTATACTTGATTGTTGTAATGTTTAATCTGCTAAAGACTTAATCAATACACTGTATTTCCACAGGAATTCTACCAGAAAGATTATTTGAAAAGTAATTATTCTAGTAGCTACTTACTGTAACGTAAAAGGTTTAGACATAACTCTTCTCTGAATAAATCTCTGTATTACTTTTATAGATACAACAGAAAACAAGATGGATGTCAGATGGGCCATATCAGTTTTCCTAATTGTATCAGGTAAGATGTTAAACCATTTGACATTGAAGTGTTTTTATACAAAATAGAAAAGATGTGAGGAACAATACACAGACTTACGGTGGAGATCTTGCCTACGCGAAAATTTCACAAAAGTATTTCTTGAAAAAAAAAACATCAAACTGTAGTGTCAACTTTACATTATCTTCTCTCAGTTCAGACAAGTCAAAATAGTTTACACTATATTGAACCAGTGGGTTCTTTAGTTGTGTAGTAATACTAAAGTATTGCAAACCAAAAGATTCATATTTATGGTTACCTACAGAAGAAATTTCAATATAAAATAATTAAAGCTATTAAAAAAA
Source organism: Scortum barcoo (assembly GCA_023238725.1). Classification (NCBI taxonomy): domain Eukaryota; kingdom Metazoa; phylum Chordata; class Actinopteri; order Centrarchiformes; family Terapontidae; genus Scortum; species Scortum barcoo. The sequence continues at coordinate 15,129,583 of CM041532.1, read as the reverse complement.
ATTCATACTTTTAAACAGTTGCAGTGAAACCTGCTGGATCGCAGTCAACAACAACTGCAGCACCAACTACAATAACTGCAGAACCAACAACAACGACAGAAGCCCTAACAACAACGAACAGGAGCAACAACAACGAACAGAAGCAACAACAACGACAGAAGCAACAACGTAACAACAACAACGTCCACTCCAACTACAATGACAGAAGCATCAACATCAACAACAGAAGCACCAACAACAACGACAGAAGCAACAACAACAACAGAAGCACCAACTACAACGACTACAGCACCAACAACAACGACAGAAGCATCAACAACAACAACGTCCGCTCCAATTACAACAACGACAGGCAAGCACCAACAACAACAACGGAGGCTCCAACTACAACAACGTCCGCTCCAACTACAACAACTGCAGAACCAACAACAACAACAAGAGAGGCACCAACAACAACACTGGCCACTCCAACTACATCAACTGCAGCACTAACAACAACTGATGCACCAACAACAACGACGGAAGCACCAACAACAACAACGGCTGCTCCAACTACAACAACTCCAGCACCAACAACAACGACAGAAGCCCCAACAACAACGACAGAAGCCCCAACAACAACAACATACGCTCCAGCTACAACAACTGCAGAACCAACAACAGCAACTGCAGAACCAACAACAACAACAGAGGCACCAACAACAACAACGGCCGCTCCAACTACAACGACTACAGCACTAACAACAGCGACAGAACTAACAACAACAACGACAGAAGCACTAACAACAACAACGGAGGCTCCAACTACAACAACGTCCGCTCCAACTACAACAACTGCAGAACCAACAACAACAACAGAGGCACCAACAAAAACAACGGCCGCTCCAACTACAATGACTACAGCACCAACAACAACGACAGAAGCATCAACAACAACAACGGAGGCTCCAACTACACAACGTCTCATCTAACGCACAACAACTGCAGAACCAACAACAACAGAGGCACCAACAACAACGTCTACGCTCCAACTACATCAACTGCAGTACTAACAACAACTGATGCACCAACAACAACGACAGAAGCACTAACAACAACAACGCCGCTCCAACTACAACAACTGCAGCACCGACAACAACGTCAGAAGCACCAACAACAACAACAGAAGCACTAACAACAACGACAGAACCACCAACAACAACAACTGCAGAACCAACAACAACAACAAGAGGCACCAACAACAACAACAGTTGCCGCTCCAACTACATCAGCTGCAGCACTAACAACAACTGATGCACCAACAACAACGACAGAACCACCAACAACAACAATGGCTGCTCCAACTACATCAACTGCAGCACTGACAACAACTGATGCACCAGTAACAACGACAGAAGCACCAACAACAACAACGGCCAGCTCCAACTACAACAACTGCAGCACCAACAACAATGACAGAAGCCCTAACAACAATGACAGAACCAACAACAACAACGTCCGCTCCAACTACAACAACTGCAGCACCAACAACAACGACAGAAGCACCAACAACAACGACAGAAGCACCAACAACAACGACAGAAGCACTAACAACAACGACAGAACCACCAACAACAACAACTGCAGAACCAACAACAACAACAGAGGCACCAACAACAACAACGGCCGCTCCAACTACATCAACTGCAGCACTAACAACAACTGATGCACCAGCAACAACGACAGAAGCACCAACAACAACAATGTCTGCTCCAACTACAACAACTGCAGCACCAACAACAACGACAGAAGCCCCAACAACAACCACAGAACCAACAACAACGACAGAAGCACCAACAACAACAACATCCGCTCCAACAACAACAACTGCAGCACAACAACAACAAATGCAGCACCAACAACAACAACGTCAGGCCCAACTAATCACAAATAACCGCACCACCAACAACAACAACGACAGAAGAACCAATAACTACAACAACTGCAGAACTAACAACAACAACAGAGGCACCAACAACAACGGCCGCTAACGGCCTCTCCAACTACAACAACTGCAGCACCAACAACTAACAACTGAAGAAGCTCTAACAACAACGAAGAAGAAAGAAGCCCTACAACAACAACGACAGAAGAACAACAACCAACAACGCCCACAACAACAGCGTCTAATTACAACAACGCACAAGCAAGCAACAACAATGGAGGCTCCAACTCACAACAATGTCCGCTCCAACTACACAACTGCAGAACCAACAACAACAACAGCAGAAACAAACAAGGCTACCAACAACAACAAAACTAGCATCAACTACACAACTAGCAGCACTAACAACAACTGATGCACCAACAACAACGCGACAGAAGCACCAACAACAACAAACAACAACAACTCGACAGAAGCACCAACAACAACAACGGCAACAATAACAACGGCTCCAACTACAACAACTGCAGCACCAACAACAACGACAGAAGCAGCCCAACAACAAAACAACAGCACAGATGCACCAACAACGACAGACAACAACGCACCAACAACAACAACAACAACTCCAGCAACAACAACAGCTCCAACAACAACAACTGCAGCACCAACAACAAACAACAACAACGCAGAAACAACAACAACAACAGAAGACTGACAGAAGCACCAACAACAACAACGTCCGCTCCAACTACAACAACTGCTCAACAGAACCAACAACAACAACAGAGGCAACCACAACAACGCACCAACAACAACAACAACAAGCTGTCCGCTCCAACTACATCAACTGAAGCACTAACAACAACTGATGCACCAACAACAACAACAGAAGCACCAACAACAACAACTACAACAACAACAACAACAACGGCTCAACGCTCCAACACAACAACAACAACCACTGCAGCACCAACAACAACGAAGCACCAGCAACAACAGCAGTCCAACTACAACGACTGCAGAACCAACAACAACAACAGAACCAACAACGAACAACAGAAGCACCAACAACAACAACAACAGCTCCAACAACAACAACTGCAGCACCAACAACAACAGAAACAGAAGCACCAACAACAACAACGTCTGGCAACAACAAATAGCGCCCGCAATTACAACAACGACCGAAGCACCAACAACAACAATGGAGGCAACAGCTCCAATTCAACAACAACGTCCCGCTCAACACAACAACGTCTGCCCAACTACAACAACTGCAGAACCAACAACAACAACAGAGGCACCAACAACAACAACGGCTGCTCCAACTACAACGACTACAGCACCAACAACAACGACAGAAGCATCAACAACAACAACGTCCGCTCCAATTACAACAACAACGACCGAAGCACCAACAACAATGGAGGCTCCAACTACAACAACGTCCGCTCCAACTACAACAACTGCAGCAACCAACAACAACAACAGAGGCACCAACAACAACAACAACGGCCGCTCCAACTACAACAACTACAGCACCAACAACAACGACAGAAGCATCACCAACAACAACGTCCGCTCCAACTACATCAACTGCAGCACTAACAACAACTGATGCACCAAAAACAACTACAGAAACACCAACAACAACAACGTCCGCTCCAACTACAACAACTGCAGAACCAACAACAACAACAGAACCAACAACAACAACAACAACGTCCGCTCCAACAACAACAACTGCAGCACCACCAACAACAACCAGAACAGCACCAACAACAACAACGGCCGCTCCAACTACATCAACTGCAGCACTAACAACAACAACAGAAGCCCCAACAACAACGACAGAAGCACCAACAACAACAACGGAGGCTCCAACTACAACAACGTCCACTCCAACTACAACAACTACAGAACCAACAACAACAGAGGCACCAACAACAACGTTCGCTCCAACTTCACATCAACTGCAGTACTAACAACAACTGATGTACCAACAACAACGATAGAAGCACTACAACAACAACGTCAGCTCCAACAACTACAACAACTGCAGCACCAACAACAGCGACAGAAACGGCCAACAACAACAACAACGTACCGCTCCAGCTACAACAACTGCAGAACAACAACAACGACTACAACTAAGCAACAACGCAGAACCAACAACAACAACAGAGGCAACCAACAACAACAACAGACCGCTCCAACAACAACAACTGCAGCACCAACAACAACAACTGATAGCTCCAACTACAACAACGACAGAACCACCAACAACAACAATGGCTGCTCCAACTACATCAACTGCAGCACTGACAACAACTGATGCACCAGCAACAACGACAGAAGCAACAACAACAACAACAGCTGCTCCAACTACAACAACTGCAGAACCAACAACAACGACAACAACAACAACTGAAGCCAACAACAACAACAACGTCAATTACAACAACGAACCAACAACAACAACAACTACAACAACGAAGCACCACAACAACAACAACAACAACAAAAACAACAACTCCGCTCCAACTACAACAGCGAACAACTGCAGCACCAACAACAACAGTCCACAACCAACCATAGAAGCATCAACAACAACAAACGGCAGTCATGCCTCAACACCAACAACCACATCAACACAAACAACAACAACAGCATCCACCAGTCAACAACAATACTCCAACTACAACAACGTCCGCTCCAACTACAACAACTGCAGAACTAACAACAGAGGCACCAGGCTAATGAACAACAACGCCGCCTAACCCTACAACGAACAGCACAATAACAACGACAGAAGTATCAACAACAACAACGCTCACTCCAATTAACAACAATTCACCGCACTAATCAATAACAACAATGGAGGCTCTAACAACAACAACGCCCGCTCCAACTACAGCAACAACTGCAGAACCAACAACAACAACAGAGGCACCAACAACAACAACAACGTCCGCTCCAACTACAACAACTACAGCACCAACAACAACGACAGAAGCACCAACAACAACAACGGTCTCCAACATCAACAACAACTTACAGCACCAACAACAACGACAGAAGCATCAACAACAACAACGCACCAGCCAATAACAAGCAACAACAGTGAACAGCCAAGCACTAACAACAACAACAGAGCCAACAACAACAACGGCCGCTCCAACTACAACTGCAGCACCAACAACAACGACAGCAAGTATCAACAACAACGTCCGCTCCAACTACAACAACTGCAGCACCAACAACAACGACAGAAGCCCCAACAACAACAACAGAAACCAACAACAACAACAACAACAACAGCCCGCTCCAACTACAACACTACGCAACCGCAGCACCAACAGAACAACGACAGAAGTATCAACAACAACAACAACAGTCAACACTCCAACTTACAACAACGACAGAAGCACCAACAACAACAATGGAGGCTCCAACTAGCAACAACGTCCGCTCCAACAACAACGCCCGCTACAACAACTGCAGAACCAACAACAACAACAGAGGCACCAACAACAACAACGTCCGCTCCAACTATGCAACAACTACAGCACCAACAACAACAACGACAACAACAACGAACCAACAACAGCACAGAAGCCCCAACAACAACAACATCAACAACAACAACCAACAACAATGTCCAACAACAACGCTCCAACTTACAACAACGACAGAAGCACCAACAACAACAACAACAACGTGGAACCAGGCTCCAACTACAACAACAGCAACAACTACAACTGCACCAACAACAACGACAGCAGAAACAACAACAGCGACGCTCCAACTACATCAACAACTGCAGCACCAACTAACAACAACAACAACTGATGCACCAACAACAACAACAGAACAACAACAACAATTCAACAACTGAACAGTCACTTTAAGCAACAACAACAACGTCCAATTACAACAACGCATCAACAACACAACAACTGCAAGCAACAGGCAATAACCAGAACCAAACAACAACAATAACAGCTAACAACTTCGCAACAAGCAACTAACAACAACCGCTCAACTTAAGCACAGAACAACAACAAAGCATCACAACTGCGGCCGCTGAAGCACCAACAACAACAACGGGTTCCTCCAACTGAACACAACATAACTACGGCAGCACCAACAACAATGACAGAAGCACCAACAACAACAACGGCGATCGCAACCAACAACTGCAGCACAACGCAACAACAACGACTGCATCAACGCACCAACAACAACGAACAGAAGCAGCTAACAACAACAACGGAACTGGCTCCAACTACAACAACTGCAGCACCAACAGCACTAAACAACAACGTGAACAATAGCCAACAACGGCCAACAACAACAACGATTACAGCAACCAACAACAAACAACAATACAGAAGGCATCAACAACAACGCTCAGCACCAACTACAACAACGACAGAAGCATCAACAACAACAACGTCCGCTCCAACAACAACAACGACAGAAGCACCAACAACAACAACGGAGGCTCCAACTACAACAACGTCCGCTCCAACTACAACAACAACAGGCACAGCAGCAACAACATAACAACAACGACAGAAGCAACAACGTCAACAACAACAACGTCCGGCTCCAACTACAACAACTGCAGCACCAACAACAACGACAGACAAACAACAACAACAACAACAACAACAACAACGTCCGCTCCAACTACAACGACTACAGCACCAACAACAACGACAGAAGCATCAACAACAACAACGTCCGCTCCAATTACAACAACGACAGAAGCACCAACAACAACAACGGAGGCTCCAACTACAACAACGTCCGCTCCAACTACAACAACTGCAGAACCAACAACAACAACAGAAGCCACCAACAACAACAACGGCCGCTCCAACTACAACAACTAACACAGCACCAACAACAACGACAGAAGCACCAACAACAACAACAACAGAACTACAGCAGCTACCAGCTACAACAACGCAGACCCATACCAGCAACAACAACAACAACGACAGAAGCAGAACTCAACAACAACAACGCAGCACCAACAACAATCCAGCTCCACAAATAACTGCACAACAGCTGCGGCATCAACAACCACAACGCTCCAACTACAACAACTGTACAACAACGAAGTCACCAACAACAACAACAGAGGCACCAACAACAACAACAACCGTCTCCAACTACAACAACTGCAACAACAACAGAGGCTGAAGCACAACAACTGCAGCACAACGCACAGAGGCACCAACAACAACGCATCAACAAGCAACAACAACGTCCGCTCCAATAACGGCTACAACAACTGCAGCACCAACAACAACAACAGAAGCAGCACCAACAACAACAACAGCCTCCAACTACAACAACAACAACAACAATGCAGAACCAAGCAACATCCACCCAACTACAACAACTGCAACAACCAACACCAACAACTACAACAATTGCAACGGTAGAACCACCATTCAACAACAACTATCGCAACCAACAATTAACTAACAACAGAAGTAATTCAACAACAGCATAACGTCAGCTCCAATTACAACAACAGCACGCAACAACAATAAGTACAACAATATAACGTCGCTCCAACTACAACAACTGCAGCCAGTCAACAATAACGTTTCCAATTGCCAACAACGCAGCACTAACATAAATAATGACACCACAACAACAACGACTTCAGAATTCACAACGACTAGCGCACCAGCAACAACGACAGAAGCATCAACAACAACGTCAACAACAACGACTGGAAACCGCTCCAACTACAACAACGTCCGCTCCAACTACAACAACAACAACAGAGGCACCAACAACAACAACGGCGGCTCCAACTACAACAACGACAGAAGCATCAACAACAACAACGTCCGCTCCAACGCTCCAACAACGCAGCACAACAACAACAACTGATGCACCAACAACAACGACAGAAACACCAACAACAACAATGTCCGCTCCAACTACAACAACACAGAACAACAACAACAACAACAACAACAACCGCTCCAACAACAACAACTGCAGCACAATACAACAGAGGCTACAACAACTGCAAACAACAACAACAAGGCCAGCTCTAACCACATCAACTGCAGCACCAACAACAACAACAGAAGCACCAACAACAACAACGCTCAACACCTCCAACTACAACCAAACAGCAGGCAATCAACAACAACAACATCAGCTCCAACAACAACGACCACTGAACCAACAACAACAACAGAACCAACCAACAATAAACAACAATAACGTCTGGCACCAACAATACAACGCACAACAGAAGCACCAACAACAATGCGACAACCAGAAGCCAACAACAACAACGCCATCAACAACGATACAGCACAACAACAACGCTCCAACTACAACAACGCAGAAGCACAACAACAACGTGAGCGGACAACAACAAATCAGGCGCCAACTCCAGCTTCCAACAACAACTGCAGAACCAACAACAACAGAGAGCACCAACAACAACAACGGGCTAACTACATCAACTGCAGCACTAACAACAACGTCAATAAACATCAAGTCCAGCAACAACAACGACAGAAGCACCAACAACAACAACGAGTACCGCAACTCAACCAGCTCAACTGCAACAGAGCACAAACTACAACAACTGCAGACCAACAACAACAACGTCCGCTCCAACTACAACAACTGCAGAACCAACTTAACAACAACAACAACGCATCGCACCAACAACAACAACAGAAGCACCAGCACAACAACGGCTCATCCCAAAGCTGCAACAACAGCGTCCAACAACTACAACAACTGCAGCACAACAAGCAACAACGACAGAAGCATCAACAACAACAACGTCCGCTCCAACTACAACGACTACAGCACCAACAACAACGACAGAAGCATCAACAACAACAACGTCAACAACAACAACGCTCCAATTACAACAACGACAGAAGCACAACAACAACAACAATGCGAGGCTCCGCTCAACTTCACAACAACGTCCAATCCAACTACAACAACTTGCACAACAACAACAACAAATGCACCAACAACAACGAGCAACAACAACGAAGCACCAACAACAACAACGGCCGGCTCCAACAACACAACGACTTAACAGCACCAACAACAACACAGAAGCATCAACAACAACAACAAAGTCCGCTCCAATTACAACAACAACGACCAGAACCAACAACAACCAACAACAATGGTCCTCTAATTGACAAACAATAACTACAACAACTGCTGGCCCACCGATCTAACAGCTACACAACAACAACAATGGCTCGCTCCAACAAATCACAAACACTAACAACAGCACCAACAACAACGACAGAAGCACCAACAACAACAACGGGCGAGGCTCCAACTACAACAACGTCCGCTCCAACAATACAACAACAATGCACAGCAACAACAACAACAACAACAGAAGCACCAACAACAACAACGGCAGCCTGCAACAACCACAACAACAACAGCGACAACACCAGCAGCATGCAGCACCAACAACAATCAGCAACAGCGTCGCTCCAGTGCAACAGCGACGACTAGAAGCAGCCCAACAACAATGACAACTACATCAGCGACACCAACAAGCATAACAACAACTGGCCCTCTAACTACAACGAACAGCACCAACAACAACGATAAAGAAGCCAACAAATAACCGGCACTACGCAACAATTACGCGCACCAACAATGGACGGAACAACAACGCGGCATCAACAATCAACAACAATCAACAACAATCAACAGAAGCTAACGCTAACAACACGGCTCCGCTGTAACAACTACGCTTCCAACACAACTGCAGCACTAACAACAACCAACAACTGGACCCCAACAACAACAACGTCCCGCTCCAACCACAACTGCCACAGCAACAGCACAGAGCAATTCAACAGCACCAACAACAACAACAACAACCAACTGCAGCAACAATTACAACAACGACAGAAGAACAACAACAACAACGGAGGCTCCAACTATAACAACAGCACAACAACAAAGCGCTACAACAACAACAACTACAACAACTGCAGCACCAACAACAACAACAGAGGCACCAACAACAACAACGTCCGCTCCAACTACAACGACTGCAGCACCAACAACAACGACGACAACCAACAACAACAACAAGGCTCCAACTACAACAACGCAACTCAGCAACAACAACGGCAGGCGCAACAACAACAGCCCTCCAACAACAAAGAACAAAGAAGCATCCAACAACAACAACGATAACGCCGCTCCAACTACAACAACGTCCACAACAACGCACATCAACTGCAACAACAACGACAAGAAGCATCAACAACAACAACTGCAACGTCCGCTCCAATTACAACAACTACAGCACCAACAACAACGACAGAAGCACCAACAACAACAACGCCCGCTCCAACTACAACAACTGCAGCACCAACAACAACGAAGCACCAACAGCAACAACGACAGAAGCACCAACAACAACAACGGCCGCTCCAACTACAACAACCACAGCACCAACAACAACGACAGAAGCCCAACAACAACAACGCAGAACCAACAACAACAACAACAACTCCGCTCCAACAACAATCAACTACAAAACTGGCAGCACCAACAACAACGACAGAAGAAGCATCAACAACAACAACGTCCGCTCCAACTACAACAACAACGACAGAAGCACCAACAACAACAACAAACTACAACAATGACAACAACAACAACGTCAACTCCAACTACAACAACAGCAGCACAACAACAACAACAACAACAACGACGCAACAACAAAACTCCGCTACCCAATCCAACAGCAAATAAACTGCAACACCAACAACAACAACAGAAGCCCCAACAACAACGAACAGAACTAACAACAACAACAACGTCCAATTACCAACAGCTCAACTACAACTGACTACAGCACCAACAACCAACGACAGAAGATCAACAACAACAACGTCCGGCTCCAATTACAACAACGACAATCAAGCACCAACAACAACAAGTGCCAAACAACGGAGCACAAATGGAACAACGTCCTCAACTACAAATCCGCATAACAACAACAACTCAGAACAACAACAACAACTAACAATAACTGCTCCAACTACAACAACAGCAGCACTAACAACAGAGCACCAACAAACAACGACAGAAGCACCAATGAACAACAACGCCGCTTCCAACTACAACTCCACAACGCACCAACAACAACAGAGCTCAACAACGCAGAACTACAACAGCATCAACAACAACAGCAGAGGCACCAACAACAACAACGGCCTCCAACACCAACTACAGAAGCACCAACAACAACGACAGAACAAACAACAACAACGTCCGCTCCAATTACATCAACGCGAACACCAACAACAACAACAACAACAACAACAACAACAGACGCCTGCTCCAACTACAACAACGTCCGCTCCAACTACAACAACTGCAGAACCAACAACAACAACAGACAAGTAGGCTAACAACAACAACAGAAGCATCAACAACAACAACAATGTCAACGCGCTCCAATTACAACAACGACAGAAGCACCAACAACAACGAATGGAGGCTCCAACTAACAACAACGTCCAATCCCCAGCCCCAATTACAACAACTGCAGCACCAACAACAGCAACAGAGGCAACAACAACAATAACAAACAACGCCGCCAACAACAGGACAGAACAACGAACAACACACAAGTACAACAACAACAACGTCCACTCCAACTAGCAACAACAGCAGCACCAACAACAATGTGGAGGCTCCAACTACAACAACGCCTAACTGACTACAACAACGCACAGCACCAACAACAACAACAGCAACAAACAACTGCAGCAACAACAACAACAACAACAACAACGGCGCTCTAACTACATCGCTCCAACTACAGACCAACTAACAGCACCAACAACAACACAGAAGCCAACAACAACAACAACAACAACGTAGCCCCAACGCTCCAGCTACCAACAACGCAACAGCAGCAACAACAACAACAACAACAATGGCAGCGCTCTAATTCACAACAACGTGCCCAACTACATCAACTGCAGCACAACAACAACAAACGCATAACTACAACAACTGCAGACCAACAACAACGACAGCAGGCTCCAACAACAACGCAGCACCAACAACAACGCACAGCAAGTCAACAACAACAACGTCTGGCCCAACTACAACAACTGCAGCACCAACAACAAAATAGGCAACAACTGCAACAACAACAAATAACGTCCGCTCCAACAACAACAACTGACAGAACCAACAACAACAATGCAGGCACCAACAACAACGTCTGCTCCAACTACAACAACTGCAGCAGCACCAACAACAACCAACAGAGGCACCAACAACAACAACAACGCCGCTCCAACAACAACAACTGCAGCACCAACAACAACAACAGAAGCACCAACAACAACGACAGAACTAACAACAACAACAACGTCCGCTCCAACTACAACGACAGAAGCACCAACAACAACAATGGAGGCTCCAACTACAACAACGTCCAACAACAACGCTCCAACTACAACAACTGCAGAACCAACAACAACAACAACGACAGCACCAACAACAACGCAAAACAACAACAACAACAACAACGACAGAACCAACAACAACAGAAACAACAACAACAACGCAGCACCAACAACAACAACAGAAGCATCAACAACAACAACGTCCGCTCCAACTACAACAACGACAGAAGCACCAACAACAACAAGGACAGGCTCCAACTACAACAACGTCCAACGCTCCAACTACAACACTGCAGCACCAACAACAACAACAACAGCAACAACAACAACAACGTCCGCTCCAACTACAACGACTACAGCACCAACAACAACGACAGAAGCATCAACAACAACAACGTCCGCACCAATTACAACAACGACAGAAGCACCAACAACAACAACAGAACCGCAACAACCCAACAACAACAACCCAGCACAACAACAACTAGAACCAACAACAACAACAACGCCCCACCAACAACTACAACAACTGCAGCACCAACAACAACAACAGACAGAAGCACCAACAACAACAACGTCCGCTCCAACTACAACAACTGCAGCACTAACAACAACTGATGCACCAACAACAACGACAGAAGCACCAACAACAACAACAACAACGCCCAACAACACAACAACAACTGCAGCACCAACAACAACGACAGAAGCAATTCACAACAACAACCGAACAGAACCAACAACAACAACAACATCCGCTCCAACTACAACGACAGCAGCACCAACAACAACGACAGAAGCATCAACAACAACAACAATGAAGAGCTCCGCCCCAACTACAACGACAGAAGCACCAACAACAACAATGGAGGCTCCAACTACAACAACATCCGCTCCAACTACAACAACTGCAACAGCAACCAACAACAACGACAGAAGCATCAACAACAACAACGTCCGCTCCAACTACAACAACTGCAGAAGCACCAACAACAACGAAGTTCAACAACAAGCAGCCAACAACAACAACAACGACAGAAGCATCAACAACAACGTCCGCTCCAACTACAACGAATACAGCAACACTATCAACAACAACGAGGTCCAACTAAGCATCCAACTACAACAACTGCAGAACCAACAACAACAACAGAGGCACCAACAACAACAACGGCCGCTCCAACTACAATAACTACAGCACCAACAACAACGACAGAAGCACCAACAACAACAATGGAGGCTCAAACTACAACAACGTCCGCTCCAACTACAACGACAGAAGCACCAACAACAACAATCCCAACAACAACAACTACAACAACAGCGTCCGCTCCAATTACAACAACGACAAGCGAAGCACCAACAACAACAACAGAGAAGCACCAACAACAACAACGGCCGCTCCAACCACAAATCAACTGCAGCACCAACAACAACGACAGAAGCACCAACAACAATCAACAACAACAACGTCCCCCAACTACAACAACTGACAGAAGCACCAACAACAACAACAGAACTACAACAACAGCCCCAACAACAACCAACAGAACCAACAACAACAACAGACAATTGCCCGCTCCAACTACAACAACTGCAGCACAACAACAACAACAACAACAGAAGAACCAACAACAACGCCCGCTCCAACTGCACAACAACCGCAGCACCAACAACAACGACAGAAGCATCAACAACAACAACGTCCGCTCCAACTACAACACAACAACTGACAGAAGCACCAACAACAACAACAAGCAACAACAACAACAACTCCAACAACAACAACAACGGCCGCTCCAACTACAACAACTGCACACTAGCAACCAACAACAACGACACAACAACAAACAACAACAACAACAACAACTCCGCCCAATCCAACTACAACAACTACAACAACAACAACAGAGGCAACAACAACAACAACGGCCGCTCCAACTACAAATCTACAGCACCACAACAACGATAACAACAACAACACAGAAGCACCAACAACTGCACCAACAACAACAATGACAGAAGCACCTAACAACAACAACGGGGCATCAACACAATACTGGCCACAACTACAACAACTACAGCACCAACAACAACAACAGCTCCACAGAGCACCAACAACAAACAACAACACAGAAACAACAACAACAACAACGTCCGCTCCAACAACAACAACAGCAGCACCAACAACAACAATGGCTGCACTAGCCCAAATCAACAACAACAACGCACAGCTAAACACAACAACAGAAGCACCAACAACAACAACGTCTACCTAATTACAACAACAACGAGAAGCTCCAACTAACAACAACGTCCGCTCCAACTACAACAACTGCAGAACCAACAACAACGACAGAAGCACCAACAACAACAATGGAACAGAACACAACAACAACACAGAACCAACAACAACAACGCAGAACCAACAACAACAACAGCAGAAGCAACAACAACAACAACTACAACATTAACAACAAGATCAACAACAACAACAGTCCAACAACAATGCCACTACAACAACTATACAACAACAATGACAGAAGCACACAACAACAACAAAAGAGCAGCACCAACAACAACAACAACAACAACGGCCGCTCTGTTCAACAACTAACTGCAGCACCAACAACAACGACAGAAGCATCAACAACAACAACGTCAGAACCAACAACAACAACAGAAGCACCAACAACAACAACAGCAAGCAGAACCAACAACAACAACAACATCAACAACAACAACGTCAGCACCAACAACAACAGAGGCTCCAACTACAACAACTGCAGCACCAACAACAACGACAGAAGCATCAACAACAACAACAATGTCCAACTGCTCCAATTACAACAACGACAACAACAACAACAGAAGCACCAACAACAACAACAACACACAACGGCCGCTCTAACTACAACAACTGCAGCACCAACAATCAACAACAACGCCCTAGCAAATAACAACAACGGTCCAGAACTAAACAACAACAACCAAATAACGCACAACAACAACAACAACGACAGAAGCATCAACAACAACAACAACGAAGCCCAACGTACTCCAACTACACCAACAACAACGACAGAAGCAACCAACAACAACAACAACAACTGGAGGCACCAACAACAAATCCAACTCATCAACAACAACGACACAACACAACAACGTCCGCTCCAACTAACAACGCAGAGCAACAACAACAAATAACAGTCCGTCTAACTACAACAACTGCAGAAACATCAACAACAACAACGGCCGCAACAACAACGCCCGCCCAATCCAACTACAACAACTACAGTAATTAAAAACCAACAACAACGAGGCAGGTCAACAACAACAACAACGTCAACTGCTCAACTACAACAACTACAGCACCAACAACAACGACAGACAAACAACAGAAGCAACAACAACAACAACAACAACAGCAACGTCCGCACTACAACTACAACAACTGCAGAACCAACAACAACAGAGGCAACAGAGGCACCAACAACAACAACAACAACCACAGAGCACAAATAACCGGCTCCAACTACAACAACGTCCGCTCCAACTACAACGACAGTAGCATCAACAACAACAACAACGCACGCTACAACTACAACAACCAACAACCGCAGCACCAACAACAACAACAGAAGCAACAACAACAACAACAGCTGCAATTCAACAACAACAACAACGGCACTTCCAACTACAACAACTAACAGCACCAACAACAACGACAGAAGCACCAACAACAACGATCCGCTCCAACTTACAACAACTGACAGCACCAACAACAACAACGCACAGAAGCATCAACAACAACAACGTCCGCTCCAACTACAACAACTGCAGCACCAACAACAACAGAACAGCAACAACGACCCCAACAACAACAACAACAACGTCAAGGCCCCTAACTCCAACTACAACAACTAGCAGCACCAACAACAACGCCAACAACAATTGCAGGAAGCACAACAACAACAACGTCCGCTTCCAACTACAACAACTGCAGCATCACTACAACTGATGCACCAACAACGACAGAAGCACTAACAACAACAACGGCCGCCTCCAACTACAACAACTGCAGCACCAACAACAACGACAGAAGCCCAACAACAATTATAGAATCAATAACAACAACGTTCTGCCCAACAAACGATAGAAGTCTCAACAACAACGAAGAATTAATAACGGCAACGCCCACCCAATTACAACAACGATCAAGCAACCAACAAAAAAATGGAGGCTCCAACAACAACAACGTCCACCAACAAATCCAACTACAACAACTCTCGCAGAACCAACAACAACGATTTCCAACGCAAGGCCCAATAACAACGACAGAAGAAATTAACAACAACAACAACGTCGCTCCAATTACAACAACGACTGCAGCACCAACAACAACAACAGGCACCAACAACAACGTCCGCTCCAACTACAACAACTGCAGCACAACAACAACGACAGAAGCACCAACAACAACAAGACCAACAACAATGGAACTCAACAACAACAACGGCTCCAACTACAACAACGTCCGCTCCAACTACAACGACAGAAGCAGAAGCATCAACAACAACAACAAGGCACCAACAACAACAATGTCCAACTCAATTACAACAACGACAGAAGCACCAACAACAACAACGGAGGCTCCAACTACAACAACGTCAACGGCAGAACCAACTACATCAACTGCAGCACCAACAACAACGACAGAAGCACCAACAACAACAACGTCTGCTCCAACTGCTCCAACAACAACTGCAGCACCAACAACAACGACAGAAGCCCTTCCCAACAACAACAACAGAACCAACAACAACAACAACGTCCGCTCCAACTACAACGACTACAGCACCAACAACAACGACAGAAGCATCAACAACAACAACGTCCGCTCCAATTACAACAACAACAACGACAGAAGCACCAACAACAACAATGGAGGCTCCAACTACAACAACGTTCCAACAACAACAACAGCTCCAACTACAACAACTGCAGAACCAACAACAACAACAGAGGCACCAACAACAACAACACGGCCGCTCCAACTACAACGACTACAGCACCAACAACAGTGACAACGAAGCAGAAGCATCAACAACAACAACGTCCCAACTAAACGCTCCAACAACGGTACAACAACAACGACAAGCACCAACAACAACAATGGAGGCTCCAACTACAACAACATCCAATCCAACTAACTACAACAACTACAGCAATTCAACAACAACAACAGAGGCACCAACAACAACAACGGCCGCTAACTCCAACTACATCAACTACAGCACCAACAACAACGACAGAAGCATCAACAACAACAACAATGTCTGCTCCAATTACAACAACGACAGAAGCACCAACAACAACAACGAGGCTCCAATTCACAACAACGGGCCGGCTCCAACTACATCAACTGCAGCACCAACAACAACGACAGAAGTACCAACAACAATGCCCGCCTCCCAATCACAACAACAACAGTACCAACAACAACGCAGAAGCCAACAACAACAACGCCCTCCAACTACAACAACTGCAGCACCAACAACAACGACAGAAGCCCCAACAACAACCGCAGAACCAATAACAACAACAGAGGCACCAACAACAACGGTTCCAACTACAACAACTGCAGCACAACAACAACGACAGAAGCACCAACAACAACAACGGCTCCAGCTCAGCAACAACAACAACTGCAGCACCAACAACAACGACAGAAGCCCCAACAACAACGACAGAAACAACAACAACAACAACGTCCGCTCCAATTACTACAACAACGACAGAAGCACCAACAGCACCAACAACAACAATGGAGGCTCCAACTACAACAACAGTCCGCTCCAACTACAACAACTGCAGAAACAACAACAACAACAGAGGCACAACAACAACAACAACACCAACAACAACACAACGTCAACTCCAACTACAACGCATCACAGCAACCAACAACAACGACAGAAGCATCAACAACAACAACGTCCGCTCCAATTACAACAACGACAGAAGCACCAACAACAACAACAGAGGCATGGAGGCTCCAACTACAACAACAACAACGTCCAATCCAACTACAACAACTACAGCACCAACAACAACAACAGAGGCACCAACAACAACAACGTCCGCAACTCCAACTACAACAACAGCAACCAACAACAACTAAGAAGCATCAACAACAACAACGTCCGCTCCAATTACAACAACGACAGAAGCACCAACAACAACGGAGGTCTAACTACAACAACGGCCGCCCAACTACATCAACTGCACTACAATAACAAGAAGTAATCAACAACAACAACGTCCGCCTAACTACATCTAAACAACGACGCAGCACCAACAACAACAATGTCAACTACAGAAGCCCTCAACAACAACGACAGAACCAACAACAACAACAACGTCCGCTCCAACTACAACGACTACAGCACCAACAACAACGACAGAAGCATCAACAACAACAACGTCCGCTCCAATTACAACAACGACAGAAGCACCAACAACAACAACGGAGGCTCCAACTACAACAACGGCCACTACAACACAACAACTGCAGCACAACAACAACGACAGCACACCAACACAACAACAAATCCGCTCCAACACAACAACTGCAGCACCAACAACAACGACAGAAGCACCAACAACAACAACGTCCGCTCAACCAACAACAAGCAACAACAACAACAACAACAACAACAAATGCAGCTCCAACTACAACACTACAGCAACAACGTCAACAACAACGAAGAAGCAATCAACAACAACAACGTCTAACAACAACAACGGCCCAACTACATCAACTGCAACAACGACAGAAGCACCAACAACAACGGAGGCTCCAACATAATAACGACCGCCCAACTACAACAACTGCAGAACCAATAACAACAACAAGGCAACAAACAATAACGTACATCCAACTACAACAACTAATCACCATAACAACCAACAACAACAACAACAACAACAACTCAGAACAACAACAACAACAACGGAGGCTCAAACTACAACGAACTACAACAAGCACCAACAACAACAACGACAGAAGCATCAACAACAACAACGTCCGCTCCCAATTACAACAACGACAGAAGCACCAACAACAACAACAACAACATCCGCTCCAACAACAACAACTGCAGCAACAACAACAACAAGGCAACAACAACTGCCAACAACAACAACTGCAGCAACTGCAACAACAACAACAACAGCACCAACAACGAAGCAACCAACAACAACAACCGCTGGCTCCAACAACAACTGCAGCACCAACAACAACAATGACAGAAGCACAACAACAACAACGGCGGGTACAAACAACTGCAGCACCAACAACAAACAGACCAACAACAACGAACAGAAGCAATTACAACAACGATCCGAAGCATCAACAACAACAACAACCAACCGGCCCAACAACAACGCTCCAACTACAACAACGGCACTGCAGCACCAACAACAACGACAGAAGCACCAACAACAACAAAAGCAGCACCATCAACAAACAATGCAGAAGCCCCAACAACAACAACGTTCGCCGCTCCAACTACAACGACTACAGCACCAACAACAACGACAGAAGCATCAACAACAACAACGTCCGCTCCAACTTACAACGAACGACAGAAGCACCAACAACAACAATGGAGGCTCCAACTACAACAACGGCCAACTCCAACTACAACAACAACAGCACCAACAACAACAACGACAGAAGCACAGCAACAACAACAACGTCAACGCTATAGCACCAACAACAACATGGAGTACAACAACAACATGCAAGTACCACCAACAACAACAACAGAAGGCACCAACAACAACAACAACAATCCGCTCCAACTACAACAACAACTGCAGAACATACAACAACAACAGAACTAACAACAACGGCACCAACAACAACAACGGAGGCTCCAATTACTACAAACAACGGCCACAACGCACCAACAACAACAACGACAGAAGAAGCATCAACAACAACAACAACGTCCGCTCCAACCAACAACAACGACAGAAGCATTACAACAACGACAGAAGCACCAACAACAACAACGGAGGCTCCAACTACAACAACGTCCGCTCCAACTACAACAACTGCAGCACCAACAACAACGAACAGAAGCACCAACAACAACAACAACGTCCGCTCCAACTACAACAACTGCAGCACCAACAACAACGACAGAAGCACCAACAACAACAACGGAGGCTGCTCCAACTACAACGACCACAGCACCAACAACAACGACAGAAGCATCAACAACAACAACTCCGCTCCAATTACAACAACGACAGAAGCACCAACAACAACAACGGCTGGCTCCAACTACAACAACTGCAGCACCAACAACGACAACAGAAGCAACCAACAACAACAACAACAGAACCAACAACAACAACAACGTCCACGCTCCAACACAACAACGACAGAAGCCCCAACAACACAAAGCAACAACAACAACAACCAACAACAACAACGTCCAACAACAACAACGCTCCAATTACAACAACGACAGAAGCACCAACAACAACAAAAGAGGCAACCATCCAACTAACAACAACGTCCGCCCCAACTACAACAACTGCAGAACCAACAACAACAGAGAGGCACCAACAACAACAACGTCATTCAACTACAACGACTACAGCACCAACAACAACAGTACAGAAGAATTTCCAACCACAACAACAACAACAATGTCTGCTCCAACTACAACAACTGCAGCACTAACAACAACAACTGCAAGCACCAACAACGAACAACAACCACCGGCCGCTCCAACTAATCAACAACACAGCACCAACAACAACAACAGAAGGCAACCAACAACAACAACGTCCACTCCAACTACAACAACTGCAGCACCAACAACAACGACAGAAGCAACAGCAACACAAAACATCAACAACAACAACGTCCGCTCCAACTACAACAACTACAACTACAGCACCAACAACAACGACAGAAGCATCAACAACAACAACAACGTCCGCTCCAATTACAACAACTGCAGCAACCAACAACAACAACAACGAGACCAACAGAGGCACCAACAACAACAACGGCCGCCCAACTCCAACTACAACAACTGCAGCACCAACAACAACGACAGAAGCACCAACAACAACGACAGAACACAACAACAACAACAACGTCCGCAGCACTCCAACTACAACGACTACAGCACCAACAACAACGACAGAAGCATCAACAACAACAACAATGTCCGCTCCAATTACAACAACGACAGAAGCACCAACAACAACAACGGAGGCTCTAACTACAACAACGGCCGCTCCAACTACATCAACTGCAGCACTAACAACAACGACAGAAGCACCAACAACAACAACAACTCAGCTCCAACTACACAACAACTGCAGCACCAACAACAACGACTCAAGCCCCAACAACAACAACGGCTGCTCCAACTACAACGACTACAGCACCAACAACAACGACAGAAGCATCAACAACAACAACGTCTGCTCCAATTACAACAACGACAGAAGCACCAACAACAACAACGGAGGCTCCAACTATAACAACGACCGCTCCAACTACAACAACTGCAGAACCAACAACAACAACAGAGGCACCAACAACAACAACGGCCGCACCAACAACAACAACAACAACAGCACCAACAACAACGACAGAAGCACCAACAACAACAACAACAGAGGCTCAACAACTACAACAACTGACAGCACCAACAACAACGACAGAAGCATCAACAACAACAACGTCCGCTCCAATTACAACAACGACAGAAGCACCAACAACAACAACAACGTCCACTACAACAACAACAACACAACAACTGCAGAACCAACAACAACAACAGAGGCACCAACAACAACAACGGCCACAACCAACTACAACAACTGCAGCACCAACAACAACGACAGAAGCCCCAACAACAACGACAGAACCAACAACAACAACAACGTCCGCTCCAACTACAACGACTACAGCACCAACAACAACGACAGAAGCATCAACAACAACAACAAAGTCCGCTCCAATTACAACAACGACAGAAGCACCAACAACAACAATGGAGGCTCCAACTACAACAACGGCCACTCCAACTACAACAACTACAGCACCAACAACAACGACAGAAGCACTCAACAACAACAACGTCCGCTCCAATTACAACAACGACAGAAGCACCAACAACAACAATGGAGGCTCCAACAACAACGTCTCCAAACTACAACAACATCCGCTCCAACTACAACAACTGCTCCAACTACAACGAAGACAGAGGCATCAACAACAACAACAGAGGCACCAACAACAACAACGGCCGCAACCAACAACAACAACAACAATAGAAGCACAACAACAACAACGTCTTCCAACAACAACTGCATCAACAACTAACAACAATACAACGCACACCAACAACAACGACAGAAGCACCAACAACAACAACGGAGGCTCCAACTACAACAACGTAACCGCTCCAACTACATCAACAACAACAACAATGCAGCACTAACAACAACGACAGAAGCACCAACAACAACAACACGTCTAAACTACAACAACTGTAACGTAACAACAACGCAATCCAACAACAAAATCAACGATAAGAAGCACAACAACAGCGTAACAACAACAACAGGCGATTGCTAACCACTCAATAACGATTACAGCATCAACAACAACGACAGAAGCATCAACAACAACCAGGCCTCCAATTACAAACAATAACGACAGAAGTATCAACAACAACAACGGAGGCTCCGGCCTCCAATTACAACAACTACAGCAACAACTAACACCATACAACATAGAAGTTCCCAATAACAACAACAACAATAACAACAACAACAACAACGTCTGGTACTCCAACTACAACGAACTAGCAATAACAACGCACTATAACAACAACAACGTAACAGACAGCATCAACAACAACAACAACGCTCCAACAACAACGCAGAAGCAACAACAACAACAACTGGAGTTCAACTACAACAACTGCAGCACCAACAACGACAACAGAAGCCCCAACAACAACAACAGAACCAACAACAACAACGTCCGCCCCAACTACAACGCTCCAACACCAACAACAACACAGAAGAATCAACAACAACAATGTCCCGCCCAACAACGTCAACAACTACAACAACCAACAGCACCAACAACAACAACGATGCACCAACAACAACGACAGAAGCACCAACAACAACAACAACCCGCACCAAAACTACAACAACTGCAGCACCAACAACAACGACAGAAGCCCCAACAACAACGACAGAACCAACAACAACAACGTCCGCTCCAACTACAACGACTACAGCACCAACAACAACGACAGAAGCATCAACAACAACAACAATGTCCGCTCCAATTACAACAACGACAGAAGCACCAACAACAACAACGGAGGCTCCAACTACAACAACGGCCGCTCCAACTACATCAACTGCAGCACTAACAACAACGACAGAAGCAGAACAACAACAACGTCTGCAGCACAAACAACAACAAGTGCAGCACCAACAACAACAACAAATGCAGCACCAACAACAACGACCGAAGCAACCAACAACAACAACAGCCACCAACAACGTATCGAACTCAAATAAACGCAACTCCAACTACAACGACTACAGCACCAACAACAACGACAGAAGCATCAACAACAACAACGTCCGCTCCAACTACAACAACAACAACAGCGGCACCAACTTACAACAACGACAGAAGCACCAACAACAACAACGGAGGCTCCAACTATAACAACGTTAAATAACCGCTACCAACTACAACAACTGCAGAACCAACAACAACAACAGAGGCACCAACAACAACAACGGCCGCTCCAACTACAACAACTACAGCACCAACAACAACGACAGAAGCACCAACAACAACAACAGACGCTACAACTACAACGACTACAGCACCAACAACAACGACAGAAGCATCAACAACAACAACGTCCAACTCCAACTGCAACAACAACAACAGAACCAACAACAACAACAGGAGGTAACAACCAACCAACAACAATGCAACCAACAACAATACAACAACAACGACATACACAACGACTCAAGCACCAACAACAACAATGGAGGCTCCAACTACAACAACGTCCAATCACCACAGCATTACAGCCACCAACAACAACAGCGTTAACAACACAAACAACTGCAGAACCAACTATAACAACGACAGAAGCACCAACAACAACAACGTCCAACCAGCTCCAACTACAACAACTGCAGCACCAACAACAACGAACAGAAGCACCAACAACAACAACGGCTGTTCCAACTACAACGACTACAGCACCAACAACAACGACAGAAGCATCAACAACAACAACGTCCGCTCCAATTACAACAACACAGCAAGCACCAACAACAACAACGGCGGCTCCAACTACAACAACTGCAGCACCAACAACAACGACAACAGAAGCCCAACAACAACAACAACAACAACAATGCAACCAAACAACAACAACAACAACAACAACAACAACGCCCTCCAACTACAACGCACTACAGCACCAACAACAACGACAGAAGAATCAACAACAACAACGTCCCCCCCAATTACAACAACTAATAAACAAGCACCAACAACAACAACGGCCACTCCAACCACAACAACTGCAGCACCAACAACAATGACAGAAGCACCAACAACAACAACGTCCGCTCCAACTACAACAACTGCAGCACTAACAACAACTGATGCACCAACAACAACGACAGAAGCACCAACAACAACAACGGCAACTGCTCCAACCCGCACCAACTACAACAACTGCAGCACCAACAACAACAACAGAAGCAAGTCCAACAACAACGACAGAACTAACAACAACAACAACGTCTGGCTCCAACAACAACGACTACAGCACCAACAACAACGACAGAAGCATCAACAACAACAACGTCCCGCTCCAATTACAACAACGACAGAAGCACCAACAACAACAAAAGAGGCACCAACAACAACAATGGCCGCTCCAACTACATTAACTGCAGCACCAACAACAACGACAGAAGCATCAACAACAACAACGTCCGCTCCAATTACAACAACAACTGCAGCACCAACAACAGCGACAGAAGCTAACAACAACAACAACAACAACAGAACCAACAACAACAACAACGTCCAACCTCCAACTACAACAACTGCAGCAACAACAACAACAAAATAACGCAGCACCAACAACAACAATGGAGGCTCCAACTACAACAACGTCCGCTCAACTACAACAACTGCAGAACCAACAACAACAACAGAGGCACCAACAACAACAACGGCCAGGCTCCAACTACAACAACTACAGCACCAACAACAACAACGACAGAAGCATCAACAACAACAACAATGTCCGCTCCAATTACAACAACGACAGAAGCACCAACAACAACTAACAACGGAGGCTCCAACTACAACAACTGCAGCACCAACAACAACGACAGAAGCCCCAACAACAACAACAGCTGCTCCAACTACAACAACTGCAGCACCAACAACAACGACAGAAGCCCCAACAACAACAACAGAAGCCACAACAACAACGACAGAAGCATCAACAACAACAACGGCCGCTCCAACTACAACAACTGCAGCACCAACAACAACGACAGAAGCCCTAACAACAACGACAGAACCAACAACAACAACAACATCCGCTCCAACTACAACGACAGAAGCATCAACAACAACAACGTCCGCTCCAATTACAACAACGACAGAACCAAGAACGTCTGCTCCAACTACAACGACTACAGCACCAACAACCACGACAGAAGCATCAACAACAACAACAACGTCCGCTCCAATTACAACAACGACAGAACCAACAACAACAACTGCTCCAACTACAACAACTACGCAGCACCAACAACAACAACAACAACAATTGCATCAACAACAACAACGTCCAATACAACAACAACAACAACAACAACAGAAATCAACAATAACATCACAACGTCTGCCCAACTACAACGACTACAGCACCTACAACAACGACAGCATTATCAACAACAACGTCCGCTCCAACTACAACAACTGCAGCACCAACAACAACAACAACAACAACTCCAACTACAACTGCCGCTCCAACAACAACTGCAGCACAACAACAACAACGCTGCAACAACAACTGCAGCACTAACAACAACGACTGCGGCACCAACAACAACGACTGCAGCACCGATAATAATAACGGCCATTCCAACTACAACAACTACATCACCAACAACATCAACTGCACCACCAGCAACAACAACTGCAACACCAAATACAACAACTGCAGCACCAACAACAACAACAACTGCGGCACCAATAACAACAACTGCCGTACCAGCTATTTCAACGACAGCCCCAACCACTGCAGTGCCTGCACCTGTTTATACAGTCTCAGCAGTCTTGCAAGGAGAAACTTTTTCAGAAGACCTCAATAACCGCACAAGCAGTAGATTCAAAACTCTTGAAAATGCAGTAATATCAACGGTGAGTCATTTTTCAAAGCTGATCAAATTGTTCTTTCACTATGTTCATCTTTTAGCTCAAATCCATTAAGTGAAAATTAATTTCCATGAAATATTGCTTTCTTTTTCCAGTGTACTAGCATTTACAGAGGAAGATTTGGTCGTCTGTTTGATAACTGCTTTGTGAAAGAGTTCAGGTACGTTGCTTCACATGAAGGATTATGTTTGTAAAATTGGCGTCATTCAATGTTAACAGTGTCATGTGTAAGTCGCACATGACACAGGGGAAAATAATAATCTCATTTCATTTTTTGATGCTTGTCCCATTTGATTTTATGATATAGACCTGTTCCACTTGAAACACGAGCAAATGGAACTCGAGCAGATATGGGGATTGTGTTCAATTCCTCTACTCCGACTGCTAGTCTACCACAGAATGATGTTGTTGCTCAAACCTTAGTTGAAGCTGCGAATAGTTCCAACTCCAACTTCAGTGTAAGCTTCAGTCCCAGCTCAGTCCAAGTAATAGGTAAGTAAACAACCCAATGCAATACTGTTTTTCTTTATTTAAGTTAGTATTATATTGCTACAAAAAATACAGAGGGAAAGAGTCAACTTACTGAGTCGACTTTAACAGTTTTCTATGATGTACAGTTCAAGTTGTCAGTGCCATGTGGGGTAGGATGACCTATTCTCTCAGCTACCTTGTATTCAACCAGAATGCTTGTTATTCAAATAATTTGTTAATGATTCCAAATTTTTTTACATTATCAACTTCAGACCTAGATAAAGTCTGTTCTGCAAACTCTCTCTAAAACTTTTTAATCATGGCTCTTAAAAGTTTTTGAACCTTCTATGTCAGTCAGTTTGACAATTAAAGAAAAGTCAGTCAGTTTGACAATTAAAAAAAAAGACATTCTTTTGCTTTTGGCAGAAATACTTACTTACTTATTCCTTAATTTTTAAATTTTAATTTTTTTAACAGCAAGTCCATTAACAACTGCTGCACCCACAACTGCTGCACCTGTGACCACTGCACCTACGACTACTGCACCTACAACTGTGGCACCTACGACTGCTGCAGCTACAACTGGTGGCACCAACGACTACTACATCTACGACTGTAGGACTCACAAAAGCAAGAGTGTCTTTCAGATCCCTTAAAGACACATTTACAGCTGACTTGCTGAATCCATCATCTCAAGCTTTTCTAAAATCGAGCCTCAATGATAACAAGAGAGGTAAGTCTCCCTCTTGGAATTAGATCTCTGGTACACCCATTAAATTATTCTATTAAATTATTTTAGAAGAGAGCTAAAGCCCCCATTTAAGAACTGAAATGTTACACTTTATACAGCCTGTAATTTTGATTCATTTACTTACTTGTCTGCTGCTACTTCAGGATTGGTACAGAGGAAGAAAACAGCACTTGAGGGAACAACCACACTTTTAATTTCAGAGGGAAATAAATTATTCTCTGCTTATTTTTTATATTTATTTTATTTTAGTAAATACGATGTATGTGTATTTTATGGCTGTACGTAATATAAGTGTTGTTTTCCAGGGTTTAACCTGTAAAGATTAAGAATTTATAAAAAAAAAAAAGCTTGGTATTATCCCCTATTCCCCATAGTCTTTTTTTTTTTTTTGGTGATTACATACAATGAAATTTTGCTTCAGTTTTCCTGTAGCTTGCAGTATGTATGAAGAATTCAAACACAGCTCAGTAGAAAAATTTCCCCACCAGGAAAGAAAAACATTTCTCAAAGGAATTGATGACATCAAGGGGAACATATCAAGACATATAAATCTACACATCCAGCTCACTTCACAACTTTTCTCATATGCACACAGTTTAGTGGCTTGATGCAAAAATAGAAGTAAAACAGTGTTTAAATACAATTTGTTTTCTATTTCTGCAGCTTACTCCTGTTTTCCAAAGACAATTCGCTTCCTTCAGGTTCATGGAAGTGGTGTCATTCAGGTAATTTGTTAAGACTTATCTTCTTTATTTCAGAGTTGTGGCCTAAATCTCATATTTCAAACAATATTTTTTTGTTTCTCCTTCTGCAGTAATGGATCAATCATCACTGTCACAGACCTCAGTTTTCTGAGCACATCTGTTCCTAATAACACTCAGATTGCAAATGTTTTGATCAATGCGTCATCAACTGTCACCGGCTTTGACATTGAAGGCAGCTCTGTTAACGTGAATGGCCAATGTAAGCAAAATGGAGCACTACTTGATCAAAATGATCAAAAGATACCCAACGTTTTTGGTATTTAAGTTTGTTAAACTAATGTTTTGTTTCCTTTTCTCTTTATTTACAGCTTCAAGTGGAGTAAGCCACAAAGTCAGTCTCATCACTGCATTCTGCATGGTACTGTTGTCATGGCTACTGTCAAGCCAGCAATAGAGTCACGGCTGATTTCCATTTTAACTCTTTATCAAATTTAACTTTTCACTAACTAAATGCATCAATGACAGTGGATTAGGTTTGTCTGTTGAACTGAACATGTTTCTGTGTGGGAGCATCCTCAATACTGAGCCGGACAGAATGACACAAGCAACTTAAGCACCTGGTCCACTGAATCATGAGAATAATAAATTTGAATTTTTTGCTTAAAATGATCAAAACCTCTCTACAGTCTCTGAATGAATATAAAATTCATGCTTGGATTTCACTTGATAACAAGCAGCATAATAATTTAGCATAGCAACATAACAGCTCCACAAGAGCAAATTGTAAAGGGAACATGTGTATTAAATGAAGGACGGTGAAGGAATGAAATGAAGGAACACATACAGCTCATACTAACTATGAACAAATGCATAGAGTTTTATTAAATGCCACGATATATCAGATGTCAAAACAATGCACTTGTCAGTTTTCTTATTTATATGAATTGTATTTATGTAATCATGCATAGCTGTATTCTGTGAGATTTCTTGGAGTTTGTACAATTTTTCACAAACTTTACAATGATCAGAATACAAAACCTGTGAAGAATTTAGATTGTCTCTTGTGTGATGTTTTGCACCTTTGGGGGGTAAAGACAAAGTGTATCAGGATATGTTGAATGTCAGGAGCCTGCATGAAGTACCAGTTATATAAATAGGCAAGCAAACCCTGCCAGGTAAATTCATAAAATTCAATTTCACAATAGCATCTATAATTAGCCAGTGGTAGCCTTTGTTGGGTTGGTGGATCAGGTTTGTTCAGAAACAGAGAACTGGGAGTGGTGCATACTTTACTTCAGCTATGAGATTGCTATTTATTTGCAAACTCCAGGCAGTCTGAGAGATGTGTTGTTCTTAGAATCACCTCAAACCCAAAGTAACCACCCACATAAAAACCGGCATCAACCATACCACTGTTAACTTTCCACGAATGTTTCCACAAGAAAGAAGAATTTTAAGATACACCTATGTTGTGTTAAAGTTAATAAAGACTCCACTTCTGCTATCTCAGTGGCAAGCCCAAACAGATTTCATAGATGCAAAGAATGATGCAGTAATCAGTGGTTGCTTGCAAACTAGTTTGTAAGTCCTATTGCAGGAAAACATACTTTTTATATTTATAACAAATGCAATTAGTTATTTGAATGCATAAAGTATGAACAATAAAAAAACAACCATTTTAGAGACTTTCCTTTGGTCGCCTGGTCAAGATTTTCTGAGGAGGTACTGGGTGCACTTCTAAAATCCTGGCCGTAGTCCTGCTCCTTTGGGATGAATGAAGAAACACTGGTCTAAAATGTTCAAATAAGCACACACCTTAGTCACATCTGAAGGGGTTAGTTGATTAGTTGATAAGTTGCTAATAATCAGCAGCTATTTTGAGGTTCAGCAGAAAAAAAGCTGTCTTTTTCTGGCTCTTAAATGTGAAGGTGTATCTCTTTTGCTGCAGATGATCCCAAACTGAACATTTTGGAGTTTAGATCTGTTGGGACAAAATGAGCACTCTTGGAGCTTGAGATGGACATTACATCCATCCATCCATCCATTTTCTAAACCTGCTTATCCTGAGCACACACACACAGGGTCGCAGGGGTGCTGGAGCCTGTCCCAGCTATCTTGGGCGAGAGATGGACATTACATTTAGAGATTTTTAAAACAATCATCATTTGAGGCCCTGTGATGATCGCCTGCCTGCTCTGAGGCTAAACTCATAAAACCTGAATCACTTTTTTTTTTTTTGCCAAAGATTTTACACTGATGTCGCTTTTGTGTCGCTCATCTCGCTCCCAAAGCCCACCTTCTTCTTCTTCTTCTTCTTCTCTCTCTCTCTCTCTCACTGCTCCCTCAGTTCTGGAAGACGGCTCCGAAAAAAACAGGTTAGGCTATTTCTACAATCTGCTGATCAGCCGAACCGGAAGAGGAAAACGCATGGATTAGTGTGTTTACAACTCGCATCACCGTCCTGGGCGCAGCCGGCATCACCAAAGCCGGAGCCGCATCATTTGCATTTTGCAGCTCAAGGCCGGGACGTGTCCGCACACGCGGGCCTGCTTTTGTTTGCTTTAGGAGAACATTTATAAAAAAAAAAAAAAAAAAAAAAAACAAGGGGTGGTCGTTGTTTGATCGGCTGTGCCATCCGTATCTGCCGCAGCGTCGGGCCACCCACCATCTGTGGAAGTGGGACAAGGGAACAGATGGCGCATCCGAGCCAGCCTGCAGGGCTTCTGCAGACTGTGAGGACAGCGCCGGACGCGAGCATCACCCAGTGAAATAATCATCATCATAACATTAAAGAAAGGCCGTCGATTGCGCTGTGGATCCTCGAGGATGCCAGAGTGACTCGTTGATCTGATCGTTGAGCAGATCTGACCGAATTGATGCGCGACGCCTCGACCTGCTGCCACCAACTTAATCCCTATCTGACGTCTCTGTGTGTGTGTGTGTGGGTGTGTGTGGGGGGACAATGGTGGACAACCGCTACGCCACGGCCCTGGTCATCGCCTGCGTCCTGAGCGTGCTGGCCACCGTGTACCTGTCGGTGGCCATCGGGACGCAGCACTGGTACCAGTACAGCAGCCCGACCGTGCGCGGCGAGGCCAACGTGTCCGAGCTGCGCAGCCTGTACGAGGAGTTCATGGAGGGGGAGTTCGACGAGAAAACCTACAGCGACACCCTGTTCCGCCTCAACGGGACCGTGGGCCTGTGGTGGCGGTGCGTGCTCGTCCCCGCCAACGCTCACTGGTACAAAGAGTCAGGTATGTGACCCCGGCGCGCCCTGTGACCCCGCAGGAGTCTGGGCTGCAGGATGGTGACTCACTGGTTTCTGTGTCTGAAGGTGCCAAACTGCAGAGCTGCTCTCTCTCTGTCTCTCTCTCTTTCTTTCTCTCTCACTAATCCCTACCTTGTCTCAGGTAGATGTCACCAGGTGTGGCTGGTGTAGCAACAGGTAGCAGGTGTGAGGTGGAAATTCCTCACCCTTTAGACAAAGGGTGACATCTGCCCCACTCTGTGTCTGTCCTTTTGTTACCTCTGCATTGGAGTCACAGAGCTTAGCACCCTGAAAACACGAGCTGCCCTGTGGGTTTTGGACACATTAAATGTAAACTGTAAGAGGTCCAGGTTTACTCAGCGTCACTTCTGTGCACATGATTTGATTAATCGCCGATCTGTTCAGTACAGTATCGCCTAGTCTCGAAAAGGGGCCTTGTTTCTAAATCTAGTTTTGTGACCTCATTGCTTTAGTTCACGTAGTGCTCAGGTGTTTTAAAATAGTGTTTTATCAAGTTAAATTTGCGTCTCAATTAATTGACACAAAGCAAACCTTTGTAAACGTTGTATTATTCATGGGATTACTGTACACATGCAACTAACAATTACTTTGATCATCAGATTATCTGATCATTATCTTTAATAGTCAGTTAGTTGCTTAGTTTATACAAGGTCAGAAAACAATTGTATTGATATTCCTGAAGTCCAACTGGTGCCAGTGAATCAACGTAAAGGGCAATAATGAAAATGCCATATAATGTTTGCCTTGTGCCCCCCTAGGTAAATTTGCTCAAAAGATCAGTAATGTTATATGTGTTGTCCAAGCTGGCTACAGAACACAAAATTAGATTTTCCAAATTCACAGCATTAATTGCATCAAAATTTGACATCATGAATCAAACAATAATATCCATTAGAGTTACTATCTAAGCTTTAACATTGTTTTTTTTAAAGATTAGAGCAAATGGGGCTATAATGGCAATTAGCAATATAAGATTGTGTTTCTTGGCTATAGTAATTTGTTACTGTCAGCACACACACCAAAAACTATGGAGGGACTGTGTTTCCTCTACACACTGTGCTTATTAATTCTTATTAAGCAACTCTATTAAACTGACTCATAAATGCCTACAGACACTGGTTCTTTAGATACATAATGACCTCTTTCAGATGTCAAGATGGTGCTGGATTGTCGAAGCTTCACTCTACCTCAGCAGCTCACGCCCAAGTATAAAGAACCAGGAAACCACAACAGTGGAGAGGACATGCTGCGTACCTGTGAGTTCAGCCAGAGCAACTTTACATTTATTTTAATGTTTTATTTGACGCAGTAAGGTACTTTGCACCAGATTGAGCCTCTTCTCTGTGTGCATTAATTATGACTGATATGTGATGTTGAATAATACATTGCCCCCATTCAGGACTGCTTCTTTTGTCATGCATAAGAAGGGGAATAAATGGCGACCTCAGTACTGTGATGGTCACAAACCTCTTTCTCTGTGTGTGTGTGTTCATATGTATGTAAAGACTTGTGGAGGTGCCAGTTTCTGCTCCCACTGGTGTCCCTGGGTCTGGTGGTGTTGGCAGGCCTGACCGGGTTCTTTGCCTGCCTCTGCCGAAGCCTCAGTCCCACTCTCGGCATTGGAGTGCTGCACCTGCTGGCTGGTAAGTCACTGCCATCTGCGAGGTTTCAATGTATGACTCATTAAAGTGGTTAATTAACCAGTTACGCTTGCCCTAACCTAAATCCACAAACTGAGAGCTATTATGTTATGTGTTATAACAGTTATCTAAGCTACCGGACGGCTGTTGTTTAAATTTAAGTCACAATGGCTTAATTTTGAATCCAAGATAGTAACTGTGAAAAGTCATATTAGTAACAAAACATATGCAGAATTTAATAAATCTTGAGAACAGATTTTATTTCTTTTTCTCTAAATAATCCATCTACTCATGAACACACAGAAAATCAAAACTGTGGGAAGAGAGTAGTTTCCCCAAGTCTTTCAGGTGGGACACACCAGCTAAAAGAACAAGCATGGCCTATTCTTAAAGGTGATTTAAGTTAAAGAGGGAACTAAAAGGCAAAGACTCTATGCAGCAATGTATGCATTGCCAACATGCTAACATGCTCACCATGATAATGCAAAAATGCTGATGTTGAACAGGAACAATACTTAAACCATGCTCATATAGGGACATTGATTGCATATAGCAAATTTTGTGCAAATCTGTCCAATAGATGTTTGGATATTTCATAGGATAGGTAAAAACTTTGATCTGCTGTTGGCCTTAAAAGAAATGTTAGAGGATCACCGAAGTCTTTAGGACACTTTCACTGACAGTCTGTCTGTCACAACCCCTCCTTGTCGAGATATTACAGTCTTGAATGCACACAGGTGGACCAATTACAGAGACAGATTACTCCATCTCTCAAGTCATTCTGCTTAGTTTGGCTAAAAATATCACTGGGTTACAAATGTCAAATTCTAACTAAACAATAAAGTTGTTTGCTGTTTGCTGCAGTGGTCATGCACGCTTTGTCATTTTACCGTGCTAACATTTTGTCAGCAGTCTGCAGCATGTTCACATCTTAACTTTAACCTTTCTATTTGTGGTGCGCCTGAGTAGGTGTGAGTTGTAATGAGTCTTGACAAGTCATCACAAGCAATTAAACTGTAAAAGCCATTAATCCAAGTGCGGCCACAGATACAGCATGGAAGGTAAAAAAAAAAGAAAATCAATCAGTCAAGGTTTAATGACCTTTAGGAACAAATGGCCTTCAAAATGTCTCCTGTTACAGTAGATCATAGGATGCATGTTTGGCATTAGCAAATATATACAAAATGAAAACATAAATAAAATATATAAGATATAAAAATATATAAGGTATGAAAATTTA
Source organism: Scortum barcoo (assembly GCA_023238725.1). Taxonomy (NCBI): domain Eukaryota; kingdom Metazoa; phylum Chordata; class Actinopteri; order Centrarchiformes; family Terapontidae; genus Scortum; species Scortum barcoo. Next base: position 15,094,523 of record CM041532.1, on the reverse strand, counting down.
GGTACTTGTACACCAACATCCACCTGAAAAACCTTCATCTGATAATCCTAGTACTTCCTCATCCTGTGCCCTGCAGGCCTCTGCTCCTTGGCCACGGTGTGCTGCTACCTGGCAGGGATGGACCTGCTCCACAGGGTGTCAATGCTGCCCGATAAGGTGGACGGCTCTCTGGGTTGGTCCCTCTATCTGGCCCTCATTTCCTCGCCACTGCACATGATGGCTGCTGCACTGCTGGTGTGGGCAGCCCGCAGCCACAGTCAGAACTACTACCGCATGACCGCCTATCGGGTGGCATAGACTGAGATTCAGCTCCAGATCTCTGCTCTATTTAAATTCGTACCCCAGTCCGACGCCAAGATGCATTTTATAATGATCTCAGAGGAATAGGATGTGGGTTAATCCGTGCTTGTTGCCCTCTGATGGATTAAAGTGCGTGTACTCTATAGAACTTACCCTATCTGCTGCATTAAAAGATCTCATTATTATCTCTCCAGGCGTTATGGAACTGACTTGGAAAAGGTCAACCAGAAAGATGTGTATACTTCAGCATATGTTTGGTTCAGCGTAACCTAACGCCAAGCTGAAAAGCATCACCTGTGTCCCGTTTACATATTTATTCATATTCATATTACAGATTAATTCCAACCTCCTATTGTGTATTGCAGTCACATCGGGTAAATCAAAAGTACAATTGCAGTTCTCACCAAGTCGATTGCAAAATCGCTTCAAAACTGGTTTGGTGAGGGCAAGAAACACGAGCAGTCTGCATGATCAGATAAGCTCGCTGGCCAAACTTGTTTTGAAGGTTAAATGAAGGCAGCCATTATATTGTTACTTTAGCCTGTCTGATCCATTGTAATTGTGCAGCTTGTTTTCTGCCCTTTCAGATTTTATCATCAGAAGGCTGCTACGCTCCCACTGTTCCCAGTACAATGTTATCGTAATAGCAGAAGCAGAAATTTGACTTGCAACAATGCTTATTTAAATCCAATAGAAATTACCCAAATTCTAATAAACAGGAATAGTCTTTAATGTATGAAAGAATACTAGTATGTATGCTAAAAGTGCTTTATTCTTTAGTATGTTGTTGACTGTTGTCCTACAAAGCAAACAGAGAAGATACTCACAACTGAAATAAATGATATCAAATTGGGGATTTTTGTTGGGAAACAAAATATTAAATGTTTGGTGTGCTTAAATAAAAAAAAAACAGATTGATTGATGCACATCTGCATGTATCTTGTATGAGTTTCTGTCTACTACAGAGATTATCCAGTGCAGTGGTACATACTATACTATATCAAGTAAGCGTTATGGAATGGGACACAACTTTTGTTTAACTGACCTCTTCTGGTTGACCTTTTCAAGTCTACTGCTCTTCCGGTCACACCCAGAGCCATGCTCAGGAGTGGTGATTTTTCCCCTTTGTTTCACTTAAAAAAAACACCACAGTAATGTGCCACACCTTGAGTATTTTTTCTGTGGCAATGCAGCAGGACAAAAACCTTGTGCGTAAGCAGCAAGCATTATTTATATATTTTGACAGAGGATTGCTTTTATGTAATAGGTCTTTCACTTCTGCTGCTTCAAAACATAGCCAGGGAATGTGGGCATCAGTGAAGATTAAGGCGAGCGAGACAATAATTATTACTGAACTTACATTCACTTTGTTTTCATTTCTGTCTACCTTTTTTTTTTCAAACTCAAGTGATGTTTATTTATTCATGGCCATTATTCATTTATTAACTTATTTAATTTATGTAACCAATGCATTGTTTTCTTTGCTATTTTCAAGTGTATTTTTTAAATTTTGACTGATTTTATAGGCTTTTGTAGAAAACATTTTTCACCATTTGGTGTTTTGTTTTGTTGCCCTTACATGATAAATTGGTCTCCACATCCTTTTGTGAATTCAGCTGTGTTTGTTAGTATGTATTTAATTTATAGTTGTTCCTTTGTTTTGTTTTTTTTAAATTCATTTCTTACCACCATTTCAGTTCAACAGGATTTAAGGGAAATAGTATTTTCCCTATTTGGCATTATGAATGTAATTTAAAGGCCATATTGTGATAAGCTACAGTATTCCTTTGCACTTAAATTATTGTTGAACATATCCTGAATATTGCTGTAGTTATCAGTAGTGAATCTCTATTTTTTGATTATGTTAATGTCCCAAAAATTAAATACATTTAAAAGTTATTACCCCAGAAGCCATGCCATATGTGTCCAAATATATATATAAATTACCACCAGTCACATGGTTTAATAAAACTATAAAATGTCTGTAAAACAGTGCACTGTGTGTGTGGTCTGATAGGTCTCATGATGAATCCGATTGTATTTTACATATTAAGCCTTTTCATTCAAGAAACTGTTCTATTCCGTAGTCCACTACATATAACAGCAAATGCCACTGTATGACTGTGCTTTTGTGAATCTACAGTGAACATGTTGTGCAGCCTGCCATTGTGAGCTCAGACGGTTTCTAATTGTACACTTAAATATTGTGTGTGTGTGTGTGTATGTGAGCACACACATGGGCGTTCCGAGCATCTGCTGTTATTTCAATAAAAGTGACATTTTTGTAAAATTTATTTCATCCTCGCATCTGTCTCATCATGTCGGCCGTGTTTTTATTTTAAAAAAAGTCCATCCTCACTCCTCCTCTTCCGATGTGAATTCCTGCTCGTTGGCCTGCTGCTCCTGCTGCTCCTGCTCTGTCTGCGCACGGATTGCTGGAATCGTCACACGCCTCTTTCTCGCCAGGGAGAGAGCGATGCCCTTCTCGTAATACGCACATTCGTTGATGAAGAAAGGATAAAGGGGCTCCTTGCCTTTATACCTCAGTGTTTCACCTGAGAAAGTCTGGAACAGTGGGTCTCCAGGTTGAAGCAGGCAGAAGTCTCGGTCCTGTGGGGAAGGACAGCCGATCAGGCTGATTGCTTAATGACCAACACCTGTGAGATCCATATGTGAGGCTTTAAAGCAGCAACAGGCAGCTGGTATACTGCCACTGTTGATGATTAAAAGAACAGCTTTAAAAGTTTCACATATTAGGAAGCTTGTTAAGTGTTCAGTGAGAAGCCATTTTCTGGCCACGGCAATGTCTTGGAGTCTTGTGCAACACAGTGGCATCTGTGATGTTCAAAATAGACTAATCTGACCTCATTCACAAAGAATGTCAGAAAGATGCTCAGTGATTAAGTGCTTCACTTCCTTACAGCCTACAGAATAATGTTTTCTAATCATTGTAATGATTAGAAAACATTATTCCTGTGTGGTGTACATGTAACTGGCCAGTTTAAATCTGTGTTAAATCTATGATTCTGTGTACTGTGTACTGTTTACTGTTTAGTAAACAGCGCTGCCAAACAGCACAATCCTACAGCCCTAAAAGTGATCACAGATCTCAATCATCAGTTTCAACAGAAACTACATTGTGAGGCTGGTTATTTACGGCTGCCATTCATACCAAGTCACGAACGGCGACAGCGCCATTATGAGCAATTGCGAATGCTCAACCCACCTGTTCCTGATCTTATCACATTGCTTTCATTATTCATTTTCCATTGATGATTAAGTCACATAGTACCTGTCTCTATACTTTATTGACTGCTTGCAACATAGATTGTGGGAATTATTGGGTCTCTTTAAATATCTAAGATCTGCTCCATATGGAAAGTATCATGAGATAACTTCTGTCATGATTTGGCACTGTATATATAAAACTTGACAAATAACCAGGGCCCTGCATTTTACTTTACATAGTATGTTGCACCATCATTTGAATGTTGGGCAATAGAAAAAACTAACTCTTTATTTTTAGGGTGCCTAATTTCTAAGCTCCACTTAAACTCCAGTAAATGTAATTTATTATTAGAAACATTAGAAAGTGAATTGTACAACTGCCTCCATAAGCCTCTCTAGGTTTCTCTTGCAATTAAATGCAATGACTCAATTGTATCAATTGCAGTAATTATTTTAAATGACAAAAAGGCACATTACATTAGCGTTTATGATATTTACAATAAAATGACTCAGACACAGACATTTAAGTGTTTCGATTAAGTGTTGCTGAAAATAGAAGAATATTTTATGAGTCATGCAGGTTCTATTGAAAAGAATTTACTGGACACCTCCTTTTGATTGTTGTTGATTGCTTGCTGATATGAAGCCATTTTACAGGCCCCTCCCTGTGCTGTAAACACTAACGCTGGATATGATTTAATCTTATATAATAAAACTGCTGCCACACACACACCCACACACACACAGATTTCCAAACAAATCTAAATGTTTTCAGAAGAGCAAGTTAGGTCACGTAGATGTTAAGCATGATTCATTCTGAAGGCTGTAAAGTTTAAAACCTTTAAACAAATGTTGATTATTTTTTCAAGGACAAACGCCTTTTGATTATGTGAATAAAGGCGCCTGGCACTTATTTGTTAATAGGTTAGTAGTTTATATTCATTACACTAAGTAGTTTGGTCACTGCTTTATTCAAAGTCATATAATGAGGCCAAGCAGCATTTAAAGCTTACAAATTGCAACTTCTTTCATTGAAGCTGGAGGCCACAAATACATTTCAGACTGTACCTGGAGTTGAGGATGAATGGCTGCTGTGATGTTGCGAGTCTCTGTGTCTCTTGGGTAGTCGATGTGTTTAATCATGGTGAACACGTCTACTGATCCTCCTTCAAAAATAGTACCTGGCAAAAAAACAAACAAACAACCAACACGATCAAAAAAAGGGGGTTAAAAGATGCTCTTGTTGTGACATTTCGGGGCCCTTTAGCAAAGCAGAAATACTCATTTGGTAACCTGTGATAAATTGCACCTGAGTTGAAGAAACGGACCCAGTCGAGCATGTGCTGAACACCAAGTTTCATCGCCGTGTAGATGTTTGACCTCACCACACCGTGGGGTTGGGGGCCAATCTCCATGGCTGCAGGAAATGGATTTCGGATGAAGAATATATCAGATTATCCAGCATTTAAAATGCTTTTGATGAACTGGTTTTATGGTAAAAAGTGGAAAACGTACCAAAGCCGTGTTTTCCCACAGAATCAAGAGAATATGATTCTTTACTGGAGACATCAAAATGGATGTACCTTATTGGTATGTCTGGCATCTGCCTCTGCAAATGACAGGTTAATTTAAGACTTAACTTAAGACTTGTACCATTACCAATCTGACGTCTTTGCTTTATTTAAGCGGATCTAATACTGGAAACATGCAGGGTGAACTGATTTTACTTTAGTGTGAACAGTTTGGGCTTGCCTGCAGGTGTCTGAATATGTGCAGGCAGATCCAGTCGTGGTCGGAGTACGCGATGAGGCACAGGCCCATGTTGGCAGTGGTGTTGTGGAGGTCGCACACAAGGTCCACCGCCTTAGAAGTTCCTTTGGGACCCAGCATGGCGTTCAGTTCTTGCGATCTGATTATCTCGTAGGGGGCTGCATCTGCTAAGGGCCCACTAGGAGACAGGGAAAGAGCGTGATCACAGCTCATCATCATCAGAACAGGCACCGTGAGCACCATCACCTCTTGATGCCGCCTTACTTGAGGGTGGCGTGAGTGAAGCAGCGGTTGAGGTCAGTGTCAACATATCTGCGGCACTGCTGCATGGCCCGCGGGTTGGACAGCACCAGCAGCACCGACAGAGGCTCTTCCTCCTTCTTCTCTGTCACTTTCCTCTCCGCTTTCAGCAGCTCTTTCACCAAGTACACCCCAGACAGCTCGTTTCCATGGGTACCGCCGCACACGGCGACCCGGGACAGCCTCGGCAAAGGCACGGCCTCATCCACCTCCATCTGACTGAGAGCAGAGAGAGATGCAGTGGGGAAAGTGCAGGAATGTGAAGGCGCATTACTGTAAATTATGCATCCGGTTTTGAGCAGTGCATGCACAGTTTATGTTTCTGTCTCCTTGTTCAGACATTACTTGTAACTCTTTGTATTCAGTTTGCATCAGTGTCAAATAACACATGTCATTCATTTCACCCCTTCCTGTTTCACTCAGTGGGAGGTATCAGTTACTCCAGTGTTGATGTCACTGGGGACATTATAAACAACACTGCAACACAAAGCACAGATATTGATTTTAAGAAACCTTACCTCGCTTTTCTGGCTTGCTGGAAACTGTAAAGGGGCAGTTTCTGGCTTTGAACCCCAGAAATGTACCGCACTCTAAAGCAGCGCTGAGATTAAAAGTCTGCCTAAAGTCTCCTAACTGGGGAGGAAATCTCAAGGCAAAACAGGGTGAACTGTCAGCTCCGCATTCAAAGGAGATGAAATGAATGACTAGGCATCGTAGTGTGCATCTTACCCAACCTACCCTGCCCCGTTACCTTTCTCTTCCCTCTCCCCCTGCGGTTTACCCTCTTCCACCCTCTCCCGGGCTTTCTTGCAGTTTCACTGATTCAGCATTCCCATCCCTCCCTCTGTACAGGCTGTAGCTGCCTGTTATGCAAACTCTCACCGTCTCTCTACCACCTCTTGTCCACTGCACTGCACTGTCCCACACTGTATCGCAGGCGGGGGGTGTGTGTGCTGAGTGCGTTGCGGTGCGTTGACTGCTTTCCTTTGGTCCCAACGGCTGCGAGGTCCACCGAACCGCAAGCCCCTCCCCAACTCCCCGTTTCTCTCTGCCCCATGTATAGGATGGTAGGTTCCAGTCTGCCTTTCAAAGACTTGGCTCAAAATGAATCTGCTGGCATGACACAGCAGGAGGGGCGCCCGCAGTGTGGACAGTGAAAGAAATAACTCTGCTCGTGGAGAAAAATAACAGGAGAACCAGCTGGTGATTTCTGCAGATCTGAAACTTTAAACACAAGGAAGGTGGCTGCCAAAGAACAAGTTAAAAGAGCAGGTTAAATATTGTCTTAATACCCATTTTTCAGAATTATAATATTTCATTTATTTTGAATACCTCTTTATCTTATTGGAACTTAACATATTTTTTATGTATTTATTTCTACTATGGTGTATACTTGTTTTGTTGGTTTTTGTATTGTTGCCTGACTGATTCTGGATTTTAAAGGCCGATACCAACATTGATACATGACTCTCAGCCAATATTCTTTGTTTTTTTATTTCACCTCACAATACACAAAAACATAATGATTCCATAGATTTGGTTTTCAACAACTTGTATTTACTATACACACGGCAGCGCTGTGAGCTGTATGCTAAAATAAGGATGATAACATGCTGGTGTTCAGCAGGCATAATGTTTACCATGTTCACCACCATAGTTCGGCGTGTTAGCCTTTTAAAATTTGCCATTTAGCATTAAACATAACAGTAGTACGGTAGTAGTACATGCTCAGATTAGTGGGCATATCATTAGTTCTCCAGGTATTTGGTAACAAACCAAAGTGTTGGACAAATTACAATATTGACCTGACGATGAGGCATGAAAAGCTAAAGGGATCACCAGTGTTGTTAAAGTTAATCCTCAGGGGAAGATGAATGTCTGTATGTTAATGACTATCCATACTGTTGTTGCGGACATTGTCTCAGTATGGATCAAAGTGGACAAAAGCAGGCACTGCAATCCACAGAGCCATGAAGCTAGTGTTTCTATTACACTTCAGTGCCCTCTATTGGACATAAGGTGTAACAGCAAAAGAGATGCATGACTGTCACAAACACATCAACCTGGCATTTCTGTGTTTCAATTTCACAATCAACATATACGTCCATTCTGATTTATCATTCTAGCTTTACTTTTTTCCGTATGCAAGCTGTTTTAACTTTTCTTATGTCCTGTAATTGTCTTTTGTTTTCCTAAATCTCAAAAGGAATGTGAAACATGCTCTTCTAATCAACTATTTTACTGAGTGCGTAACATCTTGAGGGTAAATTTTGCAATGTAATGAAGAGTTTTAAAACAGCCATGCATGTATCTTGAGTTAAAATTACAGTCTTAGTCTGTGAAATGCAATTACAGCACATATTGAACTCAGATTAACTACTACATATCCACATAACAAAATCAACAAGGGCACACACTAATATGAGCATGTTTTCATTGTTTTTTTTTTATTATTTTATTGACAACATGTGTCATTCCACCCACAGCTCCTATTGGACACAAGGACAAAAGTTTCCAAAGAATTGATTTGGCAAATCTTCAATAGTGTTACCTAATTAATACCTAGTGGAAATGTTGGAACAAATGAAATTAAAGAACAGTATGAAAAGCTATTTGGTTGACATCACAGCATTTGTTTATTACAGATTATTTTTCTTTGTTAATACAAAATACTGAACAATGTCGTGTCTCTCAGTTAAGTATGGAAACTCCCTTTTTTTTCTGAAAATGAAGACACCCCTCTTCCAATATTATGAGAGGAACCAAAATTACAAGAAAAACAAAACTACCTTACAGTTATCAATACTATAATATGAATTTCTATACATTTATAAAATCATAGTTATTTGCAATTCTTCTTTGTTTCTTTATTCTTCATTTTTAAGTACACTTACAACAAAATTATGAAATTCACACACACGCACACACACATCATATCCCATGTTTTTGGCGTCAAAATGTAGCTACTTGCATATGTATGAATGCTTCAGCAGATACGAGGGTGTGACATTTATTTTCACCACTGCATTTACTTATATTGTTTTCTTTGCTCATTTGTCTATGTTCCACTTAACACAAATATCATACCAACTGTACCACTGCCATGTAAGTTAGTTACCATTCACCTTATCTGAAAAATAGCTAAACATTGTTCCAATCCTATAAAAATGGAAAATTTTATTAATCATTAATGAATAAAACGGCACTAATGTGGGATTTTCATAGCATTGGAACAAATTTGTCTTTGCAATTTCACAGCTCTGCAGTCTTTTCCAAGCTTTTCAAAGTTTTAATGTTTATACAAGAAACCAGATACAAATGTCAGCATCATATCCACTCAGGTGTGATGTAAATACAAGTGAGAGCAGGTTGCTCATTTCTAAGGCGACGAGAAAGGGTGTCCAGACCTTGAAGCCACATCAAAATTTTCACCACCATAATTTCCATCAGGCCTTTGCAAAAGAAAAAGAAACTCTGCTAACTATAAAACATAACAGTGTGGAGGTTCAACCTGTATTTCGGACAATCATTTCTTTTCTTTCTTTTTTTTTTTTTTTTTTTTAAACACAGTATACTGCGCAGAAGGCAGTACTGTAAAGTGATGGAAGAGCAGATATTCAGTCGTACACACAAGCACACTAGAACCTTCACTTCATTACATTAAGACACTAAATCAGAAAAATAAACAATAAATCATTGCTAAAGTCTTGAAGGCCACCAGTCAACATTTAAAGAAATTATTTAAATCATATTTATATATAAATGTATATATTAACCAGGTCTTACCCGCCCCCCTTTTTTTCTTAGAGTTATTACCAAAGCACACAATGCTGTGGATGACATTAGGTACACTACATTATCTGACAGGGTGTTATCAGCACAAAACCTCTTCTACTTCTGATCTGAGAGACTGAACAGACTTGAGCAGAGAGACTAAAAGAATGATCTACTGTAGATTTGGAAGCACTGTTTCATTTCCTCCCCCCTTATGCCCAGCCTGACCCGCGCCCAAAGCAGCACGTACATTTTCATTCCAGTCCTCTCAGGTGTGTGACAGCAACGAGGGGGGCTCAAGGAGACAGGAACCAAAATGGGATGGAGGAGGCCGGAGGAAAACCTCTGCTTCCCCTCTGGATCAGACAGCAGTGACCGTCCTGGAGATCTCTTAGAACAGAGAGCCGCTGGAGGGAGGCAGCCATCCAAGTTGGGGGGGGGGGGGAGACAAGCCGGTGTTTGCGGCGGCTGTCCACCAGGCGGCTTCGATGGATCAGTCTCTTCGGGGCACTTTGCAGTCAGTGCCGAGGTCAAAATATGTCCGGGCAGCCCTCCCAGCTGCCGCGTTCCTTCGCTTCCCAGTAGCCTCCCTTATAGATATGGACTGGCTCACCTGTGATTGGGTCCTCGCAGCGCTCGAACCAAAGTGCCTGGTAGTTCTCGTGAGGTGCGCCTGAGAGAGGGAAAAATTTGTGTCACTGAAAAGGACGAGAGAAAACCATCTGGATAGCAGATGAACAGGAATGAAAGCAGCAAAAGAGGTTGCAGTAAAAGAGACAAAAAGAGGAGTACTTGCTTTTTAAGGATGGATCAATAACAGGGTCCTCATCGACAGCTTTTGGAAGAGAAAGGGGGGATCACAGAGATTTTTTTTTACCCCTTGATTCCAAGATTTTCCCCATGCAAAGTTTAGAAAGGAATACAGAAGAAGTACAGCATCAAAACAGTGGACTCTCACCTTCCTCCGATTGGCTGGAGGTGCGCTGGCTGGCGGCTTCCCTCTCTCGCTCCCGCCGGGCGCTGCGCTGCTTCTCTTCCAGCCGCTGCTTTTCGGCGTTGGCCTCGTCCCAGCGACCGTCCTCCATCAGGCGCTGGTCGGGCCGGCGCCGGCTGTCGGTGGGCGCCACGCCTTCCTCCAGCTCGTTTAGGGTCAGCGCTAAGGCAGTGAAGTAGTACATGGTCTCTGCTCCCTCACTGCGATGGAGGCAAGATGTAGAACAGCAGCGCTTAATGTCAACATTTACTGGTTTACAACACAGCAGCACAATGCTCTGTGTTTACTAATGTTTTTATTTCCTGCTTCAAAAAAGTAGATTTCGGTATCTCAGTGAACTGAATAGACCTACAAAGCGATTCTGTCTCTTGCCTCTTGCCTAAATACTGTTTTATTGTGTTTTAGTATATAGCTTAAACTACTTAAGTGTTTTGAAGCTTTAAAAGTACCACTGTGGAGACACTCCAAAAATAATAGTCATGATCAAAGTATGTCTGGGTGACCACAGAGGCAACTTTCAAATGTAGCTACTGCACTCTGCTGTTGGGTTGTATATCGTTCAGATTTGAACCTGATCACAAAAAAATCTTTATGAAATACAACATTGGCAGAGAAAAAATGGACTTCTGAAACCAAAACATGTGTTTAAAGCAAAAACACAGCTGATGCCTGCTGCCAAAAACAATCTTTGGTTAAAAGCATCAATACATCTTTCTTTTTGGTTAAAGGGCAAAGATGTATTTTTAAAAAAATCGAGTAAGTGATTACATTTTGTTTCTATTCAAATTTGGAACGAGTGCTGATCCAGGACCACTCCTCAGTAGAAAACTGGGACATGTCGTGACAAAGTAAAATAGTACAAAGTTTAAAGGGAGGTGTAAAGGGAAATTTGAATTTTTGGTCTCCCTGCCAGGAACTGACTTTGTTGTTGTTATTTATTGACTTTGTGCATCACTGGGTATAGCGATCTTATCGTGCGTCAACATTACTTACGGCAGAGAGTTTCTCCTCCACACCTCTCTGGCTTTGAGGGTTTGATAGACCGTCTTCTGTTTGCCCTCTGTGCCATTCTCCCCTCCTCGGCTGCTCTGCATCACCCGGGAGAACTCCATCTTCTCATCCCACGTGCCCGACAGCACGTAGTGGGCCTTCCCATCCTTGTCCATCACCACACCTGTCACCTGAAGACGGAGGAGATAAGATTTAGACCCATGAAGTAGGAGAGACTGGTCACAGTGTGGAGGGCAGGGAAGTGTAACAAAAAAGCTACAAAACAAATACACTAAAAACACAAGAAGAAAATTGGAGCCATTAAAGTATTATACACCCAACACAGAATACCATGAAAAGTCATGATTAAAGCAGAGAAAAACAGCAACAGAAGGAATAAAAGGGGATAAAATCAAAAGTAAGCTCTGCTGGGAAACCAGAAGGCAATTTATGATATATTACTTATATATTGTTTACTGCACATGTGATGAATGGGAATCTTTCACTTTAATATGGGAAATGTGTACAGAGAAAAAAAAAAAAAAGAGAACTTAGTCAGTAGACGGTCGGTGCACTTTTTTTCTCACCTTCCGGGCCACATCTCTGGAGAAGTAGCTGTACGGAGCGAACTTCAAGTGGCAGCGGTCTCCAGTGGTGTGGTTCACCACGTCTATCTCTCCCGACTGGCAGAGAGAAAAGAGGAAAGAGGATGTTTTCAGGAAAATCGCTGACACCATGGGAACATCTGTTTTAAACCAAGTAAAGGTTTAAACTTGAACTGAAAGTCGGCAGTATGACGAGGATTTCAGCCGACGACTTCACTCTTATTTGTCACATGCATACTACACATGAAGTTAAATGTAAGGTCGTAAATGTTGTCAAGGATAGTAATATGTGGTATGTACAGTGTATTATTTAATGTTGCACTGACTTCCCAGTATGATGCTATGTTTGCTGTCGCCAGCACTGCAAGTATGTTGAGTGCTGACTATCTTTGTGTTTTGTTTGTACTGAGTTTGTTGGGTCCGTGCCTTGGATATTAAAAGAAAAAGGTGAATAAATCTATCAATAAATCTGTCAAATGTCAGAAGTGTATACTGTTTTTGTAGCAGCAGTTGTACCTTTAATATCTCTGGTTGTATAAGCCCGATACAAGAAATGGTGGAAATCAGTTCACAGCAAACTCATATCTTTACTTTATCTGGTGATTTTATCTGTATATTCTGTGCTGCTGTGTATTCGCTTTGTTTAAATGCATCATTGTGCTTCAACACTGTCAATCTCACCTGATCGATCCACAGTTTTCCCACAATGATGTTGTGCACCGTGGTAGTAACTTTCTTCCATGTGTAGTGATTGTTGCCCTTCTCAAAGATTGCGTGAATCGTGCCTGAAAGCAAGGAGGAAATGCAGATCGGGGGAAATTCAACACTGTCCATCAAAGCAAAACCACTGTGTGACGTTCAATAGTCTCCTATGGTTGGTAAACACCTATTACACCAAGGTGTGACCGACATTCCTCTGGCTTTTATCACTGTTCCCCTTTTTTTTGTCCCTCATCAGGAAAACATCACAATGTTCGTATCACACCCACTATCTACGTCAGTATCAGACCGCAAAGCATGCTTAATATGTTTGGCACCAGATTCTTACCTAAAGGCATAATAGAGAGGTATTTGCCCCTGAACTTGCTGGCAACTGTAATTTCCTGCCGCAGGGTCCAGCCACGATCAGAGATCGCATGATGCGCTGCTGCAGGGGGGTGGTGACTCACCTGGGGAATGAAGTGCAGACTACGTGAAGACCCAATTTTATTTATTTATTTATTTGTTTGCTTGTTTGTTTTAAAAAAGGAAAAAAAATAACTTGGGATGTCAAAATAAGGCTGTCAAGTGCTGCTTTGTAGGTTTGTTCCTACCTGATAATTACGACTCATATTTAATGTTGTATTTACACAGACACGGTGACAGACTTGTCAAGTCTGAAAAAAAAAAACCCTGTTGTTACAGTGCAGTGCATGAAAATCCCCACTATAAATCTCCAATCCAATTATATTACTCATCCACAATAGGATTTAATAGTTACTCCCACTTGCCCAATCCCATTTAAAGCCTTTGCAAGTGAAATGAAACAGTCTCACTTCCTCTCTCTCTCTCTCTCTCTATATATATATATATATATGCACACAGGACATCTCCACAGCTGCTGATCACAGGATTTGCTGCGTGAAAGCAGAATTTATTGGATTTGTTGGATATATTTTTTTTCTCAGGAATAGAAAACCTTCCTGCCATTCCAGTTTTCCAACAATAAACCTCCAGCCTGTGTCCTAAAATCACCTCTGCACATTCTTTCCTGCTTCTGCTTCAAACATCCTTTCTTTCCCTTCACCTCTCGCATCTGCTTCTTCCACACGTACGGATAAAAATAGCACTGAGATGTATGATTAACCACCTGCAACCCTCAATTATGATATAACAATGCTTCTTTTGCATTTATACTCATGAATGCTATCTCTCTTTAAAATGTAGATCCTCACACGTACAAAAAAAAAAAAAAAGCAAAAAACAAAACAGTCTCAAAATGCTGAGTCAGTGTGATTTTTCAACTGATCCTTCCTGACAATCATTCTTTGCTCAGTTTCGCTTACTTGCCAGGAACCCCTCTCATCTTTCTGTGTTTCTGTTTCTCTCACCTGCTCGCAAAGGGAGCGGTAGCCGCTCTCTCTCCGGCGGTCTAGCTCGTACGTCTCTCCCAGCAGGGGGTTGAAGGGCTTCCCTGTGCGGTGGACGGTGGTCGAGTAGGAGGACACAGAGAAGGCGGCCACGTAGCACATTTGCTCCAGCGAGCTCTGGCACTTGGAGGCCTTATCCAGCAGCTCGTGGTACTCGAGGTCCTCTGACAGCCGCTGCAGCATGGAAATGGGCTCGTTGAAGTTCACCTGCAGAGAGTGCAACCATTCGGATGTGAATTGTTGTGTGCGTGCAACGTTTAGTTTGAGAACAGTAGGTCGAACCCCAAGGAGGGAATAAAAAGTATTCAAACACTGAAAGAACTGGCGATGCATTTTCATGTTCTTTCTAAGTAACCACAAGCTACTGCTGATAGCTGCCAAATGTAGTATTTAGCAGCACTTCACATGTCCACATATAGACAACAATACTGATTTATCTCCAATTAGCTAATATCAGGAGATAAACTAGTCTAATTTATCAGTCTACTTAATCTTTTTATATAACAATGTACTATATAAATAATAATTATAGTAATATTATATAATAATAATAATAATAATAATAATCATTATCAGAATAATATTGTATTATTGTATTATTGTATTATTGACACTAACTAAATCACGACGTCTTAATATTCATGTCATTTAAGAGAGCTACAGCAGTCCTTGTTATCCTTATAATTAAGACATGCATAATTATATATTCAGCACAATGTTTCAAATCAATGCATAAGAACTTTGTATTTGTTTGCATTGTGTGCTATTTGTAGCGTGTTACTGTGACAGATTTTTGTCTCTTTCACAGGCAGGTCTGCCAGAGCATGCCTGGAAATGAACACATTACCGCTGAATAAAAGAAACCTAAATAAAGATCACAGACACTTATCTCCAGTACACGTCAGAGCCTTTGACAATACACAAACATGACTTGATAACCTGTGCCAACAGAGAAGTCAATAGATCTATTTTAACCTACGATGGCTCTAAAGGAATGTTGCTAACCCGGTATCGCAGACATAAAGACGTTTCGTGTTTTGGTTTAATTCACGTCACAGGAGCATGTAAGTGTCTGTGATTATCTGACACAATGTTGAGACATTGTGGTTTGCTAGCTGGAGTGAAAATGTTTTGTTGTTGTGGGAGCATTAAGAGATGAAAAGAGCAACTGTCTGGGTGAAACCGCCCGAGGCTTTAAGAAGAAACTTCTCTTAAGAAACACCGGAGGTTGGGTAACCTCTGCAAGAAAACAAAACAAAACAAAAAACTCACAGGCATTGGGATCTTGGACAGCTCTTTGCCAATGCAGTTCTTCATGATACTCCAAAGGTTGAGAGAGTAATTGGGTTTATCTGGAATGCGTGTTCGCCTCTTCTTCAGCGGGACTAACTCCTGAGAGGGGGACTCCTGGTTCATCGCTAGAGGCTCCTCGTTGAGCTAAAAGGGCATAAAAACCTGTCAATAAACAGCACAAACTCTTTTGGGAATGAGAGTGCTCTAAAACAGATCCGCTGACTAACTTTTAACATGTTTCTGATCTTGTTTCTCATGACTTAGGATTAGCAAATCTACCCCCTGCTGCAGATTTACAATAAAACTGTGCATACTGTTAATAATAATAACTGATGGTAAACAACATTTTCATGGCGTCATAACTGAAAAACGGTGGACCAGTCTTTAAATGGTCATCCCAGAGGCCAGAATGAAACCCACCGATTGATCATCAGGACACATTTCACTGTTGAAACCGCTGACATTACTGCTTGACCTTCTGTAAGAGATAAAAAAATAATAAAAAACAGAAACTTTGTCAGTACCTGGATGTTTCTTTTCAGGTAAACAGTCATACAAGGAAATAGCACAGACTGGTTGGACAAGCATCAAGTTAATCAATGACCCATTGATTGCACAAATAAAGCAAGTGTAAAGAAATCAAGCCGTGTCATTGTATTTCTTCTTGTGCTTACATGTCGCACAAGGAACTAGCTTGAATAAACAAATTTTGACACAGATGAAGGTGAACTCTTGGGGAAATTCACACTCTGAAAAAGTGTTTCCCTGTATGAATGCCTGTGCGATACATGGTCCTGTGCTGCCGACATGTGTATGCAGGGTGAATTACAGCGCACTGACTTGTGGAACTGGGGGTCTGCGGGTACAGTGATGAACTCAGGAGCCTCTTCCATGGCGTCGAAGAACTCGTTGTCGTCGTCCTCGTCGCTGGCCTCACCTTTTCCTGGCCCCGAGGCACCTTTTAGCAAAAAAAAAAAAAAAAAGCAACGACGACAAAATAATTCTCAGAGTCAGTGTTTCTGATGATGAAAGTGAAAACAGACTTAACAAACCACAGGGACAATTCGCTTTTGCTTTGTCTGATAAAACTTTAAACCTAAACTAAGTTGTTCTCTCTCAAAACACTTGTAAAGTACCAGTTCTTTTTATTTCAATGTAGAAACGGTTATTTGAGAGATGAATATTTTTAGCATTTAGCACATTTACATACCTTTAAATAAGATATTGAATGAGATATTGGTGTAATAGAGCGTTGCTTAAAAAAAACCCAAATCAGTAAAACAGTAAGGATAATGGAGTAAAAACGGCAGCGCTTTCTTTTCAGAGTCTAAGAGAAGAAAAGGGAAGCAGAAAGAAGAATGAACTAAATGACCACACCCTGACTGTAACTTGTGGTCAACGTCAGGGTCACTTCTTACTTTTACTGTCTGCAGTGGCATTAGCCTGTGCGGCCCCTCTGAACGCTCGCTCAAGGTGGTTGTGCTGCTTGGCCAGCTGCTCCAGAGTCTCCTCCAGCCTCACCCGCTGGTCCCGCTCTGCTTGGAGGGCCTTCTGCCATCGCTTGCTGTGAGCCTGAGCCAGAGCGAGGAAGTCTCGGCACGCCTGAGGGGCGAAACAGGGTCAGTTAAAACCACTGAAACCCAGTCAGCAGCAAGCATAGATTCACAATACCCACACTAACTGATACATCCAACACCAACAACACAGCAGAAGTAGATAAAGTAAGACAGAAGGGGGCACCTACATTAATCATGGCGTTGGAGGTGATGCGGAACAGTGTGGCCCTCTCTGTCACCTGACGAATCTTATCCCCAGCCTCTCCAGTCAGACGCAAATTGTCTAGTTCTGATAAAGACCTGAAACATAAATAAATAAACACAGACAATGATATTAAAACACCCTGAGGCTCAGTCAGTTAGTTTATTATTATTTTGTCTGTCAACTGCAGCATTAGTTTATTTGTTTATCTGGAGCGACACCGCCCCTCAGCTTGTTTCTTTCAAATGTTTTTATGTGCATGTTTGAGTCTCGGATTCTTCATTTCTAAGTTTTGACAGGAGAGATATGAGAGATTTATCAAACAGAGAGCCTGACCTCTGCAGGGCAGAGCCGTGCTTTGAGATTAGGTCGTTGCACGTGCTGAGATCCTCCACTTTGCTGCCAAGCGTTCTGAGAGCAGACTGGACTTCTGAATTCTGTGACCCGCCTCCTTGTCCGGGTGCCACCGGCGGCGATGATGGAGAAAAGTCATCCCCTGAGTCATCTATTGATAATCAGAGCTTAAAATTACTTACATGCTACTCTGTGTTGTGTCTCTATGATTGAATTTTAAAACATCTTTAAAAACAGAATAAAAAGTTCACAGAGAAAGAACACTGAATGCTTTTGTCCTCTGATTTGTGAGTTTACCTGACTCAGCCTGCATGCGGGCCGCTTTGGCTTTGGCGAGTTCCAGAGCAGTGATCCAGCGCTGGCGCTCCACCTCACAGCTGGCCTTCAGGTGGTACGTCTGCGCGCCGCCGTTGGAGATGACAAAGTTGCAGGCATCGTCCACAGTGATAGTCGCCGTGGCCAGGTTGATTGTGCCTCGACACGTGTGGCCCATCTCTGCCTGGGTCCTAATTATCAAGAGATTTTTGACTTTTGATATTTTGGGACAGATGTGACAAAACAGGAAAAAAACAACACATGCACTTGGACACAGCAGAGACTATTTGCCTTACAGCTTTGCTGGAGTTGTTCAGTAACAATAAAATCACCCATGCCCAACAAATCAATCCTGCTATACACACAGTGAAGAGTAAACTATGTATGTGTATGCATCCTGGATCAATGCATTTTGGCTGGTTGTACTTCTGAATTCATTTCTGTCCATCAATGATTAGATCACAGAAGACACATTTTAATGCTGAACAGAGCCACTGAGACAAAATTCCTTGTTTACTTCCATATGTTATCTCTACAGCTACAGCAGACTGCTGGACTTGGGTGTAATTAAACAGCAGTCACAGAACATCAATGCTGAAGGATTTCTCTGGTGATGTGATCAAAGCCATATCCTCCCTTGATACTTCCTTTATGTATCTGTCCCACAAGAGAGCCTACCTGTAGTATGACAACAGCCCATTGCTCAGGACAAACCACCTCCGCTGATAACCCTTGATGTAATTTGTCCACTTGAACACCCATCCTTTGTATGTGTCGCCAGCAGGAGTGGGAATGGGGGTCTTGGGCTCCGACATCACAGCCCTTTAAATATACCTTGAAAATGGAGAAAATGACAGAGAGACATCTTAGACGATAGACGACACAGCTCATGTTTTCATACAAGGTTGAATATATTTATGAATTAGTGCCAGGTAAAAAATCTTCAACCATTTTGACAATCTGACAAGCATTTATATCTCTGAAGAAAAAGTATGTCAGAAGTGCACATTATCTGGTTAAAGTTTTCTGTGACATTAACTTGAATATCTTTGGATATTAAGGCATTTTAATGTGTCAGCTTGGGCTTTGCAATTAGCAAACACTAGTAAGTTGCAAGTATATAATCGGCATTGCTCTGAATAATAAAAACATGTGTTGGTCACAGACCTACTTCAATACTAAATCATGTCAACTTCTTTTATACAACATACTGCTGCTTGATATTGATCTTTCAGTGTGGTGGTGTGACAGGTCAAAGATTAACTGCACAATCAATACAGATTAAGTGCTGGCACAGTTTAACAAATGCCAGAATAGTTACTTCCTTCTTATTAAAACAACTTTAGATTATGCTGCCTTTTGAATTAACTTACTATTTAAACATTATAAATTGCCATAGAATAACTTTAAAAACTGTGACAGCTGTGCAATTGTCACAGCAAAGACATAAACAAGAAGAGGAACAGACAAAATATTGACACCGGAAGCTAACCAATATTATACATTAACTGTACAATCAATACAGATAAACGGCTGGCACATTTTACTTACAAAAGCCAGAGTGAGACTGAACTCTTTTCTTAATAACTTCCTATGTAAAAGTATGAATAAATAAATACTGTATACATGTACAAATATATACTGTATACATGTTTATACATGCATGGGGAAAAAAGAAATAATAATAAAAACAAATGACAGTTACATGTAGACAGTAAGACAGTAGTGCAAAGAATACTGAAATAAATACTGATTACTATGACAGCTAGATTTTATATACATAAGGCTGGTGGATGTGACAATATGGTATATACTACTATATCCTTTTAATTAACTTACCTATTATCTAAATATTATGAATTGGCAAATGAAAGGTTTTAATGATTGTGATGTTTTTCAGGGGGTAATGTGACAGCTGTGCAACCTTTACAAGACAGACATGCAGAAGAAGAAGTCACAAAAACTGATGAAGCTCCAGACATACTGACACCAGAAGCTAACAAACATTAGCTCTAGTCAGGCCAGAGGAAGTCCTGATAATAAAAGCTGAACAGCAGATAAAAGTCAACTGACACCAATTATCACGTTTGCTGGAAGTTTAGCTGACTTGTTTTTGTTTACCAAACTGTGTGGGCCTGTAAACAATCCCCGGCTCGGTGGCTTTCTTTCAATTCCTCTGACGGCTATAAATGTTTACCTTGACGTGTCCTGAAATGTGAGCTCAGCCGGTGGAGTCACGGCTAACTTTGACTCCCATAAACTGCACAGCTAGCTGAAGGCGGCTAACTGCAGCTAGCTGACCGACACAACTGGTGATTAAAAAAACAAAAACACCGAGGACGTCGACGGCTGCAACCCGTAAAATAAATCGATAACGACGGGTTTTAATAATATCCCCCAATAATCGCGGGTGCAATGTTCATCCTTCGGCTGAGTGCGCCGACAATAATCTAAAGCTAACAAGCTACATCTAACTAGCCTAACGTTAGCTTGCTGGTTACACCCGGTGCACCGCAGATTCGGTCCCGTGTGGAAACAAGCAGCGAGCGACGTGGTTGGCTGCGTCAATGTAACCACAGCAACGTCGCTTATTTCAAAGTAAAAGCACTTTGTGACAGTCTGGGCCACAAAAAAAACAAGTCATGCTTTTTCAGTTTCAGTCAAAGGCATTTTAAATAAAGTTATATATATGATAATAGTCGTTTTTATATTTGATATAGGGCTCATGTTGAATATTTTTTTTATTAGTTTGAAATGTGTTATTGCAAGTAGCCCTGTGACTGACTGGTGTCCAGTCCAGGTGTACTCCACCTCTCGCCCAGTGACAGCTGAGACAGGCTCCAGCACACCATGCGACCCTGTGTGTCAGGATAAGCAAGTATAGAAAATGGATGGATGGATGGGTGTTATTGCAAGCCTAAACTACTAGAAACTAATAGCTCACTCTAAAAACAATGACTGTCTGAGCCACATAAAAAGCCATGTTGTTCTGTATGAATCAAAGACATGTTAAATATATATTCTTTGTTCTGCAGTTATATATACATGCTAAATGCTAAATGTATTTATGTTTTGTTAACCCTTAGGAGTTTTGGGCAATTTGAGCCATCTGTAATACCTTTGATTTTGCCTTTAAAATGCCAATGTTTGGTATCTTTTATCTCAGCACATTATTACCTATATAACCTGACAATATTTTTTTTCACTTTGACATACTGTACTGGAACAACTGATAGCATTTGATAATGCATGTTTAAGTAGGGATCTGCAAGGGTTGATAGTAAGTTAGATTGGGAGTAAATTAAGTATTAAGTAGCATACAAATGTATGCTCGCTGTATATTTTGCATATACAATACTGTGATTTTTTTAAACTGTGTGTATCTCTATTACTGTAGAAATACAGTTATTGTCGTAAAAGAGTCAGATTTCTTGCATGTGTTCACATCATATTCACAATAAAGACCAATAAAAAGAATCTGAACAGGCGTAAACTAAGTATTATTTTGAAGGGCACAATCGGAAACCCGCTTGACTGTATGTTTCCAACTTCACACATTAGGTTAATACTTTACTAGTTAGTCGGTGCTACATAATACTAAATCTATTGTCGACATAAATTACATCAAAAGTATAGTACATGTATATTGGGAGGCATCCACCGCAGTAAAGGACTACGTTTAATGGAAATAAACGTATTTATAGTTGTTGCGTTGCTAACGCTTAATTATTTTTGATTGTTTCAAAGTTGTTATCTAAAGTTCACTAGAAAGGAAAAGCAGATTTCTTTGTAAAAGCAGTGTACTTCAATCGCAAATGGGCAAAAAGTGCGACTCCGGTGGGACTCGAACCCACAACCTTTGAATCACTACACAAGTGCCTAGAAGTCCAATGCGCTATCCATTGCGCCACGGAGCCACCTGTTGCACGTTTCTCACACCATTGTATTTAAACTACTATCTTATACCATTTTTTTTTTTTTGTCTAAATCACCGTCTTCGGGTACTGTAATGTGATTTCTGATTGTTATCTTTCCTCTTGTGAGCTCCTTCCCTCAACTCACCGACTCCACATTAGTGAACATGCCCTGTGCCCTGTTAAACACCAGGTGGCGCTGACGACTCGTAAATGTTCAACACAGTCAGCAGTGTAGAATTAAACAACAATTTACTCAGCAGCAATGTAGTTAAATTATATAAATTAAAATATACAGACAATAAAAACACATGTATTACACATATTTCCAAATAACTATAACTCAAACCACGGTGTCATATTAAGAGCAAACCACCTGGAATAACATTTTCTGCCTCCATGAAAGTGACCATTGGGTTAATAATGCCAGTCTCTCTGCCAGAGAGACGTGTAATCAACTTTGTTTATCATTAGCGCCAACTTCCGTTTTTGTGTGAGTGCTTTTAGTTATCTCACAGCGTCATTTATCTTTGAGGGTCATTTGTAGCTTCAGTCAAACAGGTTTTTCTTCTCCAGCATCTTTGGAAATGTGTTAAAGTATTAAACAAATTAAAAAGAAGTTGTGCCCTATTGTGATGTGTTTTTATCACTTCAAACATTAATGAATAGCCAATTTTACAAAGTGTTGTTTGGTCTCCCGGAAAACGATACAAAGAAAAACACTCATGCGTGCAAGATTAATCCCACTGTTATACAGATTCAGATTTCCTTTATTTCCTTTATAATAATGGACAGATTCATATTCATAAATGTGAATTCACATGTAAGAAATGTTGCTTTATATTCCTAAGAGTTAATTTTTTTTATTCAACTCAACACTAAAAAAAGAGGCAATTACAACTATCACAACCTGTAAAGTATACTTTTTAGTTTATTATTATTATTATTATTATTATTATTAGTATACCCTGTGTGTCCTCAGGATAAGCAGGTTTAGAAGATGGATGAATGGATTATTATTATTATTATGAATGGTATTAGTAGTAGTATTGTGTTTACTATTTTCATTTTTATTTTATATAATATAATAATAATAATAATAATAATAATAATAATGATGATGATTAAAACAGCCGACGTCTTATCCTCCACGCGTACACATCCGGTTCGGGAGACTGGCACACGCACACGGAGGATGTCCCTCTCGCCTCCTGCGTGTCTTTGACACATCCTGCCCTGAGCGGAAGTGTCCGGGGCTCCGCTCGGTCCAGCGCTCCGGCTCCTGCTCAGTCGCTCGCAGAGGGAGAGGCGGCGGGAGACATCATCTCTCCTCACATCCTCCTCACCTCCGTCCCGCGCCGCTCCGCGCCGTGCCCCGCTCCTCCGCACACCGGCCCGGGGGGACATGCGCCATCAGGTCCGGGCGCCCCTCGCATCACACATGCGTGCTCAGCGGCGGTGCGCGTCTTTATTTCTAACGTGTTTTTTTTTTTTTTTTCCTCTCTCACAGGTCTGCGCAGTCGACGTGATCGGCCGCCTGGACACTGGAGAGGATTAAGTTACTGTTGCTGACGGCGGATTAATTTTATTGGCCTCCTCTTGTCACACCCGAGCCTTTGGTGATCTTCTGTGTGTGTGTTTTTCCCCATTTAGGAGAGGTCGCTCTAAAGCCAGGTACGCTATTGTGCCGAGATTGTGGGATTTAACTACGCGTTAATAATACACCTCCTTTGTTGCTGCTGGCTGTAGTTGCAAAAGCCATACTTCCCTTTGCTTTTGTGCGGAAGACAACAAAAGAAACGTGGACATAGATGCAAAAATACATGTGTAGATATTTTGGAGCAGGGGATTAAAGCCTCTTCCCATAACAGGAGAAGATTATTTATTACCACAGGTCCTAAATTCCCGTGCGAGTGTGCCCAGTGCTGCAGTGTAATCCTCACAAGCCACTGCATACCTGCTGGAAATACAGTTTGCTTTGACAACTGTGAAGCCTTTGCTTGGATGACATAGGGTTACTGGATCCCCCTGCCTCAGCAGCTCCTGACCCCCCCTCCTCCCTCTTTCCCCTCACGGCCTCAGTATGTTGTGGTTTCAGGCGGATCATACCCTTTTGTCCACTGGAGCCTGACTGTACTTTTCAGGACTGACTCATACCATGAAAGAATTTGCCTGCTGTTTTCACAACCGGCTTTAGGCAGGCTAATGGATGTCAGGATGGGTGTAGGGGGGGGGGGGGGGGGGAGATTCACTGTGAGAGTACTGAACGTGCAATGATTTGAGTTAACCAGATGCAGATGCAGATTTTTTTTTAGGGATGGAAGTGACTTAATCCAACTTTCCTGTGGGTTTGTTTTCCTGTGTTTTGTTTAGTGCATCGTTCATGTTGAAAAACTCGAAGTAATGCTTCATTCCCAGTGAGACACATTAAAATTTAATCAGTTTTCTTTATTACTGGGGTAAATCGTGCATATAATTAATGTAAATTTGTACAGCCTTAAAATGTAGAACTATCGATCAAATTCACCACAAAGTCATCTGCAGCTCATGTGTAGTTCACTCTGGGGCTCTTTTTAATGATCACAATTCCCGAGGGCCAAAGGTAACACCATGAAATGGTTTGTTTCATTCAGACACTTTAAAGAAGATACAATCCACTGATAAATATTTACATCATTGTTAAACTGTGAAAACCAACATTTCATTACAGCTGAGAAGCTTTAATTTAAAAAAAAAAGTGGCTATTAAGTACTGCATTTCTTTCTTGTTTTCTCCAGCAGCTGTGTCTAGAAGATGTTCAGAAGAATTTTCCATCTAATTCACTCGCCTTGTTGTTTTTTTGTGTGTGTGTGTTCCTCCTCAGTTATGTCTTTCAGGCGAGGTGTGGTCAGGCAGAGCAAGTTCCGCCACGTCTTCGCCCAGGCGTGGAAAGCCGAGCACTGCATCGATGACGTCCGGGTGTCCCGCGTGACGTGGGACAGTCCCCTCTGCGCCGTCAACCCCAAGTTCATCGCCGTCATCATCGAGGCTGGCGGAGGGGGGGCCTTCCTCATCGTTCCCATCAGCAAGGTGGGGCCCCCCTCTCTGCGATGCATCCAGCGTCAGATAAACAGTGGATCGATGCATCTGTTGTGTTTCCCGTCTTGCACTCTGAAGCTAAAAGCAGTGTGTCAGCATCTCTTGGGCCGGTCTGGCTAATGCACATGCAGCGTTTTTACAGCTCCAAACATGAGGTGGACCAAGGTCACACCTCTATGATGTGTTAAAGTTTCTCCAGCCTGCTGTCACGGTGTCATGATTCGCAGTTTCTCCCCACACAGAGCGGCAGGATCGACCAGTCCTCGCCAACGGTGTGCGGCCACGCAGCCCCGGTGCTGGACATCCAGTGGTCTCCTCATGACGACAACATCATCGCAAGTGCCTCAGAGGACTGCACGGTGAAGGTGGGTTAGCAGTTTGGTTTGTGGCCCTGTATCAGTGGTCAGTGTCACTGTCACAGTAGTGTAAGTTGGTTTTCTACCACCCAGGTAATTTCCTCCTTTTACCCTGTTGGTTTAAAGGAGGTCATATGTCTATGAAAGACCTGTTTCAGTGTCCTGTGATTCATTTGTTCTTCATTCTGACAATGATACAATCGTAAGATTACAGCAGAGGATTGAGTTTTCGATCAGTTTGATATGCAATCAATACAGAGGGCCTTAAGGGGGATAGTTTGATATTTTGGGAAATACTCTTATTCCCAAGAGTTACATGAGAAAGGTGATATCACTCTCATGTCTTTGCAGGAAATGTGAAGCTACAACTGTAAGACAATTAGTTCTAAAGCTCACTAATTTATACATCATATCTCGTTAGATCATTTTGTACAAAACTGTACTGTAAAAATTACTTTGTTTTAATTAGTGCCTCAACCAGGGGTTATATACAGAAGTAGTCATGCTAGCCGTTTCCCCCTGCTTCCAGTCTTTATGCTAAGCTATGCTAACCGTGTCCTTGCAGTGACTTTATGTTGAACAGACAGAAATAAGATTGGTGTCAATCTATCAATCTAACTCTCACCAAGAAAGCTAATTAAAGTGTTTCATAAAATGTTGAACTGTTCCTTTAAGGTGGTCTTGACGTTGAAAAGAGGACACAGGAAAAGCATCATCTACATGCCTCTGTTAACCTGTGTGACATTTCAGACTCATCAGAGCATAAATAAGGACAAAATTAAAGAACACACTTTGAACACAACTTCAAAAACAATAAAATACCAAACTTCTGAGAAGAAACACTGTGCTAAATTTATGGAACAAAAATTTATATTACCGTTGCATCATGTAAAGCATCAGTAGCCCTTGTGCACCTGAACGCACCGTCGTCACAATATACATTACTATAAAGGCGTTCACAAACAAACGTCTGCCGTGTCTCGCTGCTTGAAGGTGTGGCAGATCCCGGACGGGGGCCTGACGAGTCCGATGACCGAGGCCATCGTGACCCTGGAGGGACACAGTAAAAGAGTGGGAATCCTGGCTTGGCACCCGACTGCCTTCAATATCCTCTTGACTGCAGGTAACGTAATTAATTATTTTCCTTTTGTACCTGAGTGCACTGCTGAGAGCATGGTACCACTGTGCACCCAGGCCAATGTGGTGTATGCATGTTGTTTTACATACATTTACATAAAACCAAAAGACGGGCGTGTGCTGGCAGACCATGTCAAAGGAGTTTTATATCAAATACAAATCTGTTCTGCCACATAACAAATTCCAGGTCAGGTTTTCCATACTCCTCTTACAACAAATACTGGCAGTAACTATGCATATGCACCAACAGTGCTCCTTAACAGTGACACGTACCCATCCGACTGTAAATAGTGAGAGTTGAAGAACAGGTCTTATCTTACCACGTGGGTGTTCAGTGACAGCCAGTTCAAATACTACTGCATTATACAAGCATGGAATTGGATTCCCCGCCCTTTTTGGCAATTCACAGCATGCAATGCGAGTTTAAGTGAGAACGTGATTAACCTGAAAAATGATTACACTTTGCTGCACGGCCGCTAGGTTGAATTTCATTTGGAGAAAAAAAAATTCTGTGTTAGCATGTTAGCATCCCAAACACAATGACAGACAGAGAAGGTGGACTTGTGTGTATGAGATGTTCACACATTGCACAACATATGTTAGACTTCTGACTGCAATTTCACGCCATCTAGAGCCGTCATTTATAGATATGGTAGTCACCATCACATCATCACTCTCAAGGGAGTTCTTTTTTTCTGTCCACAATGAGGAAATGCCTCTTTGTATACTGATGAAACCTCAGTATTATACAAATACAAATACAAACATCTACATTTACTCTTACAATCACGTTGTCCTCCTCTGCCTGTGCTGCCAGCTGCTGTTGTCACCTGATAAATAACACACTGATGTCACATGAACAGTGAGGAAATGTATATATTGCTGTGTATTATTACTACCATTATTGTTGACTCTGCACAGTAGTAACTGAGAAGACATTTTCTTTAAGTGATTTACACTTTGACTTGTTCAGAAATAGCTCCTAATGCCCACCTTCCTTTTTTTTTTTTTTTTTGGCTGGCATCCTGTCTGAGGGCATATCACCAAATTACCTCATGCATGCACACATGCACACAAATAGTATGTGCACAAATAGAATGATGGATAATGTTAAAATATCATACTAAAATGTCCTTGACTAAAGGTTTTGTTTATAACCTGTAAGTATATAATCTCCTTGCTTTATGCTTCCTATATTTGAATCTGGATGAGTAAGTCCAATATAACAAACGAAAAAGAAATTTAAAGTGGTAAAACACAATGAAACCAAAGACAACAAATTTCACTTGTGTGTTTACATAAATGAGAAATTAAAAAATAGATATATTTTATGATATTATAATCTGTAATATTCAATATTAATGACTGAATACAGAAAAAAATATCCTCCACCCTAGGTATAATTTTTTTTAGTTAAACACTCAAAATAACCTCATAAGTACTGTGTGCGTGCAGCACATTTGATTACAGTCGAATATTGTTTATTTCTGATTGGTGCTTAGAAGTCCATGCTGTGACATTGCATTTTTCCAACATAGATCTTTTCCCTTCAACTCACTGACACACGTAGAAAAATCTCTCATGTGATATCATTAATACAGTTTAAACATTGGCGGGAAAATTTGAATTTGCGTGTCATAGTAAGAAGCTGATGGGGAAAGGTTTCATGGCCTTTGAGATAAATGGCAGCCACACCTACGCGCCTCCGAAAGCGTGTCTGGCTGAGGGAGCTGAGTTGTGCCTCTGTAAAATGGCACACCGCTTTGATGTCTTCGTGTAGTCGGCTGTCATCAGGGAGGAGCCAGTCGTCTGCAGATGCTGTTGCTGCTAAACTGTATGTGCATACAAGCGCACACCAATCACAGTCGAGCCGCCTTTTGCTCAGCAGATCTAAGAGACGACCCACAACAAAATACCACAATGGTCATTACATTTCCATACACAGATTTCAACTCGAGTTGCTCTCTCTAAAACCTCCTGTAGCTTCCTGTTGTTGTTTTCAGAACTGTGCTAATGCACATCTTACATTGTGATTTTAGATCCTCCTCTTAGCTCTTAATGTCTGTGCTCAAATGTCTCCATTATAATCTCCATTATGTTCCTCCATTCAGCATTTATGCACTTAAAGAACTGACTTGCCTGCCTTGTTAACTTACAAAAAATAAAAAGACATTTTATTCTTCTGAAGTATTTTACTTGTGCCTTCTTGTTGTTTTATCTGTGTATTTATCTGTGTGTTCTTATTTGCCACTCTGTAACACGGCTGCATTGTACGTTGCATCATCCTCTCTCTAGGCTGTGATAATGTGATTTGTGTGTGGAACGTGGGCACGGGGGAGCTGGTTTACCAGCTGGCTGATGCCCACCCAGACCTGATCTACAGTGTCAGCTGGAATAAGGATGGCAGTGCTGTCTGCACCGTCTGCAAGGACAAGGCCCTGCGTGTCATCGACCCACGAAGGGGCACCGTCCTTAAGGTTATTTCACTTTCTTGCATACCATCGACTGTATAGAAACATTCACAGCACACCAACACTTACTCCCACTGTACAAAAGTGAGGTTAAAAATATCACACAGACAAGCACCACCATCTAGTGCAGGAGTGATTGAGGAAGGAAGCATAGTATCCAGATCAGACCTGCCAAACTTGATTGGTAATCAGTAATTATTAACTGTTAGCTGACAATCCACTGCTAAAGTTAAAGTTACATTTCCTCTCTACCTCTCTACTCTAAATTTCCTGAAAAGCCCTCTGTCCCTCTTCACTTTGACTGACGGCTGTCAGTCGTGACATTTCACCCCATTTTTATAGCATTAAATAACTAATTAAAACCAAACTTATCAGAAAAGAGAACACTTGCACAAACATCAGCGTGAAAAGAACAACCTGAACATCTGCTAACATGGAGGCGGCGGGACTTATGGAGCTGTCATGTCCTCCATCTTTATATACAGTCTATGATGCATACAATAGAAGTTAAATGACAATATGGCGTCTATATCATTATTTTGCTTCCACATTAGTCATTCATCAGCCTATATTTGTTATAGGTGAAAGAGAAGGTGCATGATGGCACCAGGCCAATGAGAGCTGTGTTCCTCTCAGATGGGAAGGTCCTGACCACGGGCTTCAGCCGTATGAGTGAGAGACAGTTGGCATTGTGGGATACGGTAAGTCTGCCAGACCAGTATTACTAAGAATTCATATTGAACAACTCTCCAGTGCACAGTTGATGTTGAATTCAACATTCAGCATCAATGTAGAAAGTACCATGTTTTATTTAGTAAGCTGGAAACTAAGTGTGGAGGTGGTGGATGGGCAAGAACCTAGAGTTTGCCTCCCATCACAGACCAACTATTGATTTAATTTTTGCTACAGTCTTTCCCTAACCTTAAGTGAAATGCGTACAGTTGTTCAAGTCTGTCTTAAAACCAGCACCAGGTGCCATATGAACATTAAAACAGGTTTTACGGGCCATTAAAAGATTCATTATTAATGTGCTTTCAATGTAAGTGATGGGGGGGACAAAATCTACAAGTCCTCTTTTTGTGTACAAGTTCTTAATTTTATCTTAGTTTATCTAAGTTAACATGAGGCGTCAGCTGTCTGAGTTGGTCAAATCAAGTGGATATCTTCCAGAGTTGTAGTCTTTTTAGTACAAAGACCCTCTTTGTGTTCCCCAGACAGCATTTCTGTGTTGAGCTGAAGTGAAGGGCCTGGAACACAAAGAGGGAAGTTTTCACTAAAAACACTTTAACTTTGTTAAATATCAACTTTATTCATTAACTGAGACAGTTGAAGTTTCACATTACCTTTAGAGAACTTTGGAATATATTCTTGAATGGACTAAGGACTCTGTATTGTGTCCCCATCACTTATACTGAAAGAGCATCAAAAAGGGATTTTTAAAAAGCCAGTATGGTCAGGACAAACACACACAAAAACTGCTTTAATGTCCTACAGGCACCTGGATATGTTTTTTTTTATGCGAACCTGTACTTTAACACGTTTAACTGTTTTACTTGTGTTTTATCTGTGAAATTGCCGTGACATGACATGACAACTGCTATAACTGTCATGCACCAAAGTTGTAAAATGTAAAAATATTGTTATTAAATGTAGTTATATCACTGAACATAATAGTAGTATTAAATCAATGTTTTTTGTTTTTATCTTTATTCACAGAAAGATCTCTCTGAGCCAATGGCAGTACAAGAGATGGATACAAGTAATGGGGTCCTCCTACCCTTTTATGACC
Organism: Scortum barcoo; assembly: GCA_023238725.1. Taxonomy (NCBI): domain Eukaryota; kingdom Metazoa; phylum Chordata; class Actinopteri; order Centrarchiformes; family Terapontidae; genus Scortum; species Scortum barcoo. Next base: position 15,063,968 of record CM041532.1, on the reverse strand, counting down.
CTGACACAAACATGGTCTACCTGTGTGGAAAGGTGTGACCTCAGGACTGTGTAGAGACATTTACTCAGCTGGCAAAATTTCTGCAGTGTGTTGCTCATTCTTGGTTTAGTCATCTAATTTAGACCATTTTCTGGGTTTCAGGGAGACTGCACCATCCGGTATTTTGAAGTGACAGACGAATCCCCGTATGTCCACTTCCTCAGCCTATACAGCAGCAAGGAGCCTCAGAGGGGAGCGGGCTTTCTTAGTAAAAGAGGTGTGGATGTCAACAAGTGTGAAATTGCCAGGTAAATATGTTTGGTCATATAAAAGCTCAAAAATGTAACTTGGAAGTGCTCAACAATTGCTTTCATTTGACTTTGACTTATGGTCAATTAATTGGAAAGACCAAAAACACTCCTTTGTGTTGCCAAAGCCTCATATAGCGTAGTCTTCTGTATTATAGAGCTCTATTCTTGTCAAAAAACTATATAAAACAGATACATAAAGTCGGGTGATAAGTTGCCCCATTACCCTCAACACGGGCACTATTTATTTTGACTTGTTTGAGTAATGTTTGCTACTACTGCTTCTGCAGTTACAAATCTTTTAGGATGCTACTCAGCCTTTATTTAAAATGAAACTATATATATGATTTGATTTATGTGCCGTGTAGGGCCTGGGGTGCCACAGTCAGCATCAATGAGTAATTTGAGTAAGAAGACATGTTTATGTTGTTCTTTTCTTGCGGTTTGTTGACAGTTTAAAAAATTGTGAAATTACCAATTTCCTGGTCTTCTGCAGGTTTTACAAACTCCATGAAAGGAAAGTGGAACCTATTTCTATGACTGTACCGCGAAAGGTAAGCCATGTACAGCCTTTAAATAAGTAAAACTAATTTATACACTTATTATTTGAAATTGGAATTACAAGGCTTCTGCCACCTGCTTGAAACTGTCCATATCTGTATCAAAACACACTTTTCTGTCTCCATCTTCACAGTCAGACCTGTTTCAGGGAGACCTGTACCCGGACACAGCGAGCTTGGAGCCGGCTCTCCTGGCTGATGAATGGATCGCTGGGCAGGATGCACCGCCTCTGTTGGTCTCTCTGAGCGGTGGGTACACAGCTCCTCCATCCAAGCACAGAGACACCCTCAGAAACAAACCCCAGCTGGTCTCACAGGACTCCGGGACGGGGGCCACCCCGCCTTCAGGAGGCAATGTAGCACCTCCCACATCAACCTCTACCTCTGCCGCCAAAGAGACAGAGGAGGAGGTGCCACAGCCGCGAGTAGCCACAAGGGAGACAGATGGAAATACAGAGAGGCCGAAGCGAGAGGTGAGTCGACAGAATTAGACATATTGACCTTGCCAACATTTTGCATGCTCATAGTCCTTTTTCTAACTTGTGCCTTCTCTCCTTTTTTCTTTCAGGACGAATTGCTAAACGAGTTGTTAGCAGAAATGAAGGCCCTGCGAGCCGTTGTACTCGCTCAGAGCCAGAGGATTGAGCTGCTGGAGAGGCAGCTGGCTAGGATTGAGGATGGCGACGTATGAGCAAGGCAGAGAACCACTACATTCGGAGGGCACTCTTACTAAATCCATAGACCATAGCCTTACTAGCATCAACAGTACTTTAAGCTGTGTGAGTGGAAGAATGTAGTGTAGAGTAGCGGCAAACTGTGAATCACAGTGGCTCAACTAATATGATGAAACACAACCACGATTTGTTTCTGTGATTGTTTTCCAGGCTGTGCTGAAGAATGGGGTGTCATCTGCATTGAGTGATTTCTGACAGTCCGATAATGTTTTGTTTTTCATATAAAGGAATATTGTAGCAGCTATTTGAGGGCGCCTATAGTGCAGCTTTGTGCTTTGCAAAATTCTGTTAATTTTGAAGGGCTTCAAAGGAGTTGCAATGGCACCTGTTGCCTCAAATTAATGCACTAAGCAGTGATAAAAAGCGTACGTAAAGCTAACGAAAGTTGACATACGATAGCAAAGCAAGTAAGTACCTCCAACTTGATTTTTTTTCTATGAAGCACTCACAAATGTAACCATTAGGGCTATTTAATCAGGTAGTTAAAGCTGCTAAACTGTGATGTCATATCAGACCCCCAGTTGTTAACTCATTGTGTGACTTGTGCTTTGTTTTACTACTTGTTTTACTACTACTTATTTATAGGACGCCTTGTGTAAAGTAAATGGTAGGAAAGTCTTCTGCCACACAAATCATGACCTTGACAGTGAGAATTATGTGAATAATAGCCGATGAGAGTGTAGTTGATTATTTATGTGTATCGTAATTCTGTGTCGTCGGTGCAGTCAATGGAAGTCAAAGGTAACACTTGTGATTTAGTGGCTCATGTTATCAAGAGAAAGAGAGTGGTTTTGTGAAGTTTTCGGTTAACATCATGAGGCAAGAGATTACACATTATCATTAATATAGAATGCAGAAATACCTTCCTAACTTGTTCTATATACAGGACATACAAATACAACCTAACACTGATGACTGGTGAGCAGTGTCACTGAAATACACTAGACTTATTCAGAGCAGCAGCTTCAGCAACATTTTTGCATCCGCAAGAAAGAGGAAGTAACAGTGAAATGTGAAACATTTTTACAGTTTGCAGTTTGTATTGGTGTTAAAAGACAGAAAGATCTTACAGATTTTTTTATTTTGACTTTGTGTTGGGTTTTTTTTCATTACATTTAGAGGCATTTATTTGTTACTCCTCCATCAGTCGATGATTGTGTATCAATGGTACATTCCACGTCAAGCTTATCCCTTTATTACTTAGGTCATTTATATTTTATGCACTTACCTCTTAACACTAACACTAATTGTAAAACCAGTAGCAGGTTAAATGAGACTACATTGTGAAAACCCAATAAACATTCATTCCTCCTTTGTATCAGTGGAATGGCTTTTCTGATTGTTGACCATATATTTGTGGTATCTGTTTTGATTTCAAGGTTTGAATATCTTGAGCGTGTTGAATGTGTGCCAAGCAGCTGCTGCCTACTTTTATCAAATCAGCGTATGCACACACACAAAACACATTGCCTCCATAAAGTATGCAACACCCTGAAGACTTCTCACATTTTATGCTGGCTTTTTTTAGGCTTTGGTTGTCTGAATTTCTCATAACATTCTGAAGATGCCTCATAAACTTAATAAGTTTCAAAAAGTGGCCACATTTCACATTAGCACAGCAGTCTCTTTTATGAGTGGGAACGTCTTGATGACTCTGACCTTGCAAAGAGGTTTGCAACATGCTACTGACAAAAAACAAAACAACTACACTCAGCAGACTGCACAAAGCACTCTGTCTGCAAACGATATACCACCATGCACAAAGCTGGCTGATGGTACCATCGTGAATGAAGGTGGTGGCGTAGTTCTGTCTGTGTTGGTAAAAGTGTGAGCATTTTAGTGTCAAGCTTAATCAGCGGGGACCAAGAGACTTGCATTGAAAGTAAAGTCTCAAGGAGAAAAGGCTCCAACGCAGTTAATACCTCAGATTAGAGTGGTAATACAACAGGGCAATCACACTGTCCAACAATCAGCACTGAAACGTCCTCAGAGAATTTAGCCTTGCTAGAAAAAACTGCAGGGTGTGACCTGAGCTGGAGAACCTACTGCAGAGGTGCCAAGGCATTAAGGGGTACTGTCTACATAAATGACTATACCAATTTCAAAAGACATTTCGTGAACCTTAAGTATAGAAATTTAGAACAAACAAACTTTATGTTTTCAAAGTCAAAAGACACAAATCTAGTTCAATGAGCGAGATTAAAAGAAAAAAAGGAAGTACCCTCTTACCCACTAAAAAAAAAAAAAAAAAAAAAAAAAAGCAAAGAATGTTTTCTGTTAAGACCGTCGAAAAATAATTATCATCTCTGGCATCTTAATTGGATCAAAACATTTTGAGATATTTGACAGCACTTTCCGGATTGCACGTCACATTTATGTCCTTAACTGTGTAATACAGTGTAAAACTTCTGTACAGATTTGCTATGGCTGTCTTTGTAGGTCCCGGGGGCTGGGGCTGCCTGGCCAGCAGAGTGAAAACAGGATGTGGTGAGTTTTTTCACATTTTGAGGTGGGTTGCTTTTTCTGAACTTGATCTGCTCTTTAGATCGGTTTAAATCTTTCAACTGTACCATATAATAATACCCTCAATATGTTTGAAGGTATGAGAATAATCTGGCTCCTGATTTTGCTCTCAGATTGATTTTTAGACTCTTTTTTTTCAGTGTAATGTTGAAAATACAAACATTTTATTTTAAAAAAGTTTTTAATGGTAACATCATTTTCATCATCATCATTGTGGCGTTATCGAACGGCAGATAAATATTACTATACAGAGTTGACATGCCTCACAGGAAATAAATACAGTCTGCCATGTACATTTCCTTCTCATGAATTCTCATCAGTAAAGAGTAAGTATGTTCTTCATTGTTGCATGATATAACCTGCACCTGTGCTGCAAACTCAAAAGTCAAAGTCAAGTCAACTTTGCGGGGAAAAAGATTCAAATGTGTCTGTCTTCCTCTTTCCATAAATAAGATGCACGTTCTCTTATCTCTGCTTTCCACCCCAGCCTGCCCGATTTTGTCTTTAATCTGTGTTCTCAACCCCCTGTCTGCCTCCACCTACCTTAGCTCTCTCTTTGCATTTCATGCATCGACCCCCTTTCATTTTCACATGCCGTCACTGTGTTCAGAAGTGCGCTAAATGACACATGTCGGCCTTTTTTTTAAATTCCTTGCTGAATTTTGTGTCCTTGCGTGGTCTGGCACAACAGACTTAATCTGTTGCTTACATCTTGGGTGAGTGTGTTTTTTTTTTGTTTTTTTTTTTGTAGTTTATTTCCTTCCTTTTTTCACATTTTGAATAGCGTTTTAACACATCTGTGCTGCAAACATTTTAGCTTTTTCTTGATAAACCAAAACGTAAAGGCATCGTTTTTTATCTGCTCTTCATTTAATCACTGCTTCATCCATACGTATGTTATATAGTTTTTAAATACTTAAATCTTCTACTTAATGGACTTGATATGTGAAGTAGTTATATAATTACAGTACTGCAGGCACTAATTCACCACTGAGGTCAGTTATCCTTGTGAATTTCTGCTTTATTTCCACCTTAAGTGCACTTTCCTCTGTATTTTTATTGAACATTATGTTGCAAAACTTAATGTCAGCTCTAAGCCCGATTAACCACGACCAAAAGTTTCCTCTCACAGCAGGCTGACTGATGCTGCTCAATTATCATTTTGACAGGAAACGAACAACTCTGCGAGCGGTCTGCTAGCTTCCTGTCACCCCATCAAACTCAGACAGTTTACAGTCGAGCAACACCAAGGCATTATAGACTTCCTGTTACATCTCCAGCGTATGTATGCATATTACTACGAGCCCATGGTTGCATTTCAGCCAGAGTGAATTGTAGCTTTCTTATTGTAATTATGTGAGGATCAGATGCCAGTAGAGAAAATATTTTGTATTTAAATTAAGCAGCTCTCTAGATCTAATAAGACACTGGGTGGATTTTTAAAGGAGCATTTTCTGGTAATTTTCCTACTTTTGAGTGAGTTAAACTAAAGACATTGTTGTCAGTTAAACAAATGTTGAGCCATCTAAAGATCTAACTGGGAACATCTTGCACTTCTCATTGAGGTTTATCATTTTCTTTTTCCTAGATCCTGAATATAAATTCACCAATGGGTCTCCCACTGATGAAAACTTCACAACAACAACTTTGAGAGTAAAAAGAGTTTGACTGTAAAAGTTCTGTCTGTATTTGTGACACCAAGCCGGTGGGATTTTTCTACTCAACGGGGGAATATTCTGAGAAGGTAAAGTACATTTCTAATCTGTCTCAGTTTTGTGGGATTTACAGTTTGGTAACACTGAGAGGATTTTTGGTGCTCTTGGAAAGGAACAGCAGTGGAAGGGAGACCTGGTTCCAACAGCCTACATAATGTTTAGCATCTGTGTCGCCCTTTTTTATGTTGTCTTGGGTGAACCTCCGAAAGCACTGCGAAAAACATGCAACAGCAAAATATCTGGCATTTACATTTGCTGCCATCAGGAAATGTCCCATGCACACAAGGGACTACATGCAAAACCACACCGATGTGGCATGCAAGTACGGGCGAAAAACAAGTGATAAAAAGACTAATCCAAAGGGCAAGTTGATTAAAGAAACTGTCTGAGCTTTGGGGAAATACGCTTGTTCACTTTTTGAGAAGAATGAATGAGAAGATTAATACTGCTCTAATGTCTGAAAAAGAATAATAGGAAGTTACGGCAAGCAGCCAGCTTAGAAACATGGACACAGCGAGCCTAGCTCTGTCCAAAGCACTTCTAAAGCTCATTAATTCATACATTATATCCCTCTCTTTTATAAATCTGTACTAAAATTCAAGTGCAAAAATGACAATTTGTTGTTTGCAACAGTGCTGGAATATTTTTGGGAGTTTGGAGCATTTGAGCTAGACTAGTTGTTTCTCCCTGTTACAAACTGCACAGCTCTGTCATTTCATTTTATAACAGATCAAATGTCCATATTTGAGATATTTTTCTATGTTTTTATTGTCACTTTTTATTTTATTTAAGTTTCTTTACTGTTGTAGTAGTTGCAAACCCACTCGGCATTAAAACGCTGATTCTGATTCTGATTCTGATTCCGGTCTTTATGCTGAGCTAAGCTAACAGGCTGCTTCAGCTTCATATATACCACACAGACTGGCTTTCGAGCATGAAAGTGAATCAGTATATTTGTAAGATGTAGTTTTGGACTCATTGCAGAACCATTCATATCACTGAAAAGATCTCAATGTGTCACAACTCTAACTCTGCAACCCTTTTGTCTCTTTTCACCTCAGGCATGACTGTCACATATGAAAACTCCCATTTGCCTGTGGTGACCCTTGTTCTCCTCCTGATAATCTTAGTAGCTTTGCTGATCTTCTTCTACAAAAAGCTGAACAGGGAGGCCAATGGAGAGTATACCATCCGGCGCATAGTGTATAAGGAGGGAGGCGTCAGGGACCGGGTGAGAGATGCCGCTCTCAGTCTGGGGACATGTCTCGGAGTCCAGCTGTGGCCCGGTGGTGACTCCAATGAGGATGGAGAGGAAATGCAGGAGGTCCAAGATGAGGAGGAACAGGTGGAGGGGGGTAGCAGCCAGGGGAGCAACAGAGAGGGAGGTGACCAGGAGGAGGATGATAGAGATGAGCAGGAGGAGGGAATAGGAGGCGACACGGATGATAACTCAAGTTTGGGGAATTCTGAGTCAGGGGAGCAAGACGGGCTTATGGATCACCCAAAGGAAGGCACAGAGGAAAAGGCGGGAGATGGGGAAGGTAGTGGTGAAGCGACTGGAGGGGCTGAATTGTTGATAGACATAAAGCAGTTCTCTGGAAGTGCCATTTGGTCTGAGGAAAAGGGAGGAGAGGGCAAAGAAAGTGATGTGACTGCACTGTGAGAACAGAAATCAGGGCTATAGCAAAAAATATTGAGGTCATGAGTCCAAGTCTCCCCTGTTAGCTGTTAAAATATATTTTCAGTCAATTTTATATCCCAACATGTGAGTGCTGCGCCACTCTGCCAGGAAAAAAACTTTCTGTGTGGGCCTCAAAGTAGTCAAGTGATCTAAAAATACAAGAATAAAACACCCAACACATGATTTTAATTTGCATGGTAACTCCTAGGTCGCTAAACCGCCACAAACTCTCCCTAAGAAACACCTGAACCATGACCTCTTTGTCTTCAGTGGTAGCTACAGCTACAGTGGCTGATTCCACTTCCTGTTCATCAGTATCAGGATAAAAAGGTGATCGATGAATGAAGCTGTTATAAATACACACCAGCACACTGATTTGGATTTTGAACGTTTTTGTACGAGTTTAGATTTTATGATGTAAAACTCTTGTATTATTAAGTCAGCCTATTGCGCGCTGTATATTGTGGAATGTGCTTTATGTTTTATTGCTTCCAATGATTTTTATTATTCACGTGAAAATTAAAGAGTGAAAAACAGAAACAGATTTGACTGTGTTCGTGTTGTTCTTAACGTTAGAGCTGAAACGACTTGCCAATAAACAGACAATAATATTACTCGGTAACCACCGTGACAACCAATTTTAAGACAGCAAAAGAAGATAAACTTTAAATGGCTCCTGCTTTTTGAATCTGAAGTGGTGTGATAGTACTGGAGTGAGTGTTTTGGGAGCTTTAAGCAAAATAAGTAACGAGGTAAAATGTCATCTTGTGATCTTAGACTAAATGATGAATCAAGAAACCAATTGGCAAAATATCAATAATGAAAATAATCATTAATAGAAAGTCATATTAACCCAAAGCTTAAGTCATATTACTGTAGATAGGAGTCACACTTTCCACCATGTAACTTTTCATTCAGTGGTCTGAAGTGTAGGAGCCACAAAGGGGTTGGCTGTCACACTCTTTACTCTCATGTGAATCGCTCATCATCAACACATCTTACAATAGTCATTCCTACGTTCCAAAGAAGCTTAAGATCCTAGGTTAAAATGGGCATCTTTTTTATTTTAAGCCATATTAACCATCAAATACACTCTGACACATTGTGATAACCTACTCAGTCATTGGGTTGGTTGTCCCTGTAGTTATCAATGGGGCTTCAATGCAAAATAAGAAAAAAAATGTAACATATTTTTTTAACTACAGACGCTCTTTGTGTTTTTCTATTTGCTTTAACCATGAATGAAACCATGATTATTTGTTTGAACTATCTTCTGTAATGAGAAGTAAAATGAAGGAATTAATAGATGATAAAGACAAAAAAAAAGTCCCATGTGGTCCTGATACTCTTCATATATGAAAAATGAGGATGACTTCACATGAAACAGCGCCCTCTAGTTCAGCTCTAATGAACACTAACAACTAAACCAGGTCTCCTGTTTAAATAGTTTGTTGTCCTTTTGAAAAGATCATTTGCAGTCATTATGTCATTATAACATTGAGCTGTATGTGTTCGCTGTTTGATGATATAATACCATGAAATAAAACTACAATAACTTCACTATAGACTCAAAGCTGACTTCGTGTTTAATGAATGTAATTTTGTTTGCTAAATGTGCTAACGTTATATTATTCATGGTGAGACACTGTACAGTCAAACAAAAGAAATGAAAGATTTTTTTTCCAGATAAATGCTGCCTTTTATTGTAAACATGCCGCTGACAGTGACTTTACTCATGTGTTAATACTATTGTTGTGTCTCTATCAACCAATGGGGATGTAGCTCAGTGGTAGAGCGCGTGCTTTGCATGCATGTGATGAGGTCCCCGGGTTCAATCCCCGGCATCTCCAAGAGTTTTCTCTTTTTCTTTTCTTTTTCCCTTCTGAATAAAAAGTAGTCGATGAAGAAGACTTGTAAAAGCCGCGGTGATAATATAAAACTAAGTACACGCTTTTTATGTCAGAAACACAGCGGACAGTGAGCGTGTGGGCTGAGGGGGCGCTCCTGATTGGCCGGACGGAGCACTCGCTCAAATCTGATTGGATGCTGGGAGCCTCCGAGGCGTGGGAGTCTTCATGCACGCGACTGTCAAACATTTATTTTTTTTTTTTCCGCCGGTGTCAAATTGTTTCCTGTGGCGAGTGAGAGCCACCGGACCGAGGACAGCATGGGAGAGCCGGGGGGTCCGCCAGAGGAGTGAAAGTGGGGGAGACAGAAGCGCGGCGACACACCATCAAATCTATTATGTAACCAGAAAAACGGGATTTTACCTCCAGACTGACACTCACTCACTGACAGATGGATTAAAAACTGTTCTACAAAGCAGTGATTTGACTGGACACACCGGAGCCCACATAAACTGGTAAATATTGAACTTATTTTCCTTCATGTATCAGACCATCCGCTCACACACAGCGCAGATTTGGTTAAAAAAAACATATATTTATATATTTATGTATCTACGTGCATCCTCGCGATCGAAGCCAGCCTGTCACAGTAACCTACTTCACGAGTGCCGCACCACCGTGAGCGTCCAAGTTGCATTTTCTCCTCTCACCCTAACTTGATTGTGCCGGAGAAATGATTTCTGTAGACGTCACTCATCTGCATAGGGAGTAAAATGCAACCATCCTGCGAGGCTTTCGCCGAGCCGCTCCGTCCCGTCAAACGGACCCGCTAATTGCTGCATAACCGAAACTACAAACATGGAAGGTACGCTTTGCATGCAGTGTCACGCCAAATATATGTATTTATATCCACAGGCGGGAGGGAGACACATCTGGGGTTGCAAACTGTCCAAGATGGATGCAGCGCCGCTGTGCGCAGGGATGCGCGGCGGAGCGGCGGCGTGTCTTTAAATACCCGCCGTCCCCAGCGGTTTCGCTTTCATTCGCACCCCCTTGTCATTCCCACCTTTTTTCTTTTTTTTTTTTTGCAGGAGTAGGATGTTACTAGCGTCCGCCGTGGTGGTATGGGAATGGCTGAACGAGCACGGACGCTGGCGGCCCTACAGCCCGGCTGTCTGTCACCACATCGAGGCGGTCATCCGGAGCGACCCGCGCTGTGGTAGTGTCGTCCTCGGCCAGGTGGACTCTCGCCTCTCGCCCTACATCATCGATTTGCATTCCATGCACCAGTTCCGACAAGACACAGGTGAGAGGAGAGGAGAGGAGAGGAGGAGGGGAGGCGAGGAGGCAAGGAGGCGGAGGGTGTAGCGGTGGAGCCGGGCCTGAGGTGGAGGCCTTTTTATTGCTCATGTTTATCTTTGCAAGCCTTCTTCTCCAGAAGTTGATGCCTCGGATGTGTGAGGCTTCTCATGCCTGCTGCAATGACATGAATGTTTTTTTTTTCTTTGTGTGTTTAATCTCAGATAGGTTACACTTTCCTGCATTAGGTTGCGTTTGATTTAAGGTCAGGGAGAGATGCTGTGTGTGTGTGTGTGTGTGTGTGTGTGTGTGTGTCTGTGATTTTGAAAGGTGCCAATGAGTGAAGTGAGTCATTCTGGTAGGACCTGTGTGTGTTTGCATATGACACCAATGCCACTGTGGTAGCTAAAGTGTCCAGTCTTAGCCACAGAAACATGTTTACTGCAAACATTTGTCACACATTCGGCTGCCTTTTGCAGCAGAATTTGGGCATGAGAAAACATATTTTGCTTGTCAAAGCTTCACAAAAGGGAGGCAAAGCAGAGCGGTGAAAGACAAAGCAGAGAATTGTCACTTGTCAGATGTCTAACTTGGGCAGAGATCCCAACATTTCCCTTCTTCTCTCAACATTGACTGACACAAGCCTTTGTGCAGTTTTGTTTTTCCAAACCCAGCAGAAGCTGGATTCGAGGAGGCAGACAGGGTGCCCCCGTCTAAGTAGGAGACAGGGAGGAGAAAGAGGAGGAGGGGGCAGAAGGGGGGGAGGAATTTTAGGAGTCTGAGGTCATTGATGAAATGGGGTCGATGGGGGCAGACTTTATGAATGAACTCCTCTGTTGTCCTGTTAAATGTCCTCGGCATGCTGTGTCACACATACTGTTTGGCACAAATTCCCATGGAGTTTTATTTATAAAGGTGTCATGTCATTAATTAAATTATTTTATCTCCTTTTTTTAAGGGCTTTAAAGTGTTTTGCTGTATGTTTTGTTTTTAATTAGGCTGTATTATAATTTTACTCAAGGCTGAACTGTGGAATGTTTATGAGTGCATTTTGCAGCTCTCATGCAAGGTTTCATCCCTCACTTTGAGATTAAGCTTGCCCGTCTCAAGAAATCTTCGCACCCGTTTGAGTTTCAGACACAGGATTTGATATGTGAAGGCTTTACAGTATGAGGGCTCTGTAGAGTTTCTCTGGACACCCTGGGAAAGCAAACACAGCCAGCTTTGGGTCGGATCAAGGCTGCCAGCCAATCAGAATTCAGCACACCGTGTGCTGTTACCAGGGGCAACCTGTTTGCCCAAATTCTTAGAAAGCAAACACAGACATGTTGAATTTGTTAGGGTTGCAATCCACTCGTCCACGGCAAATAGCACCACTGTCGGTCACTTGCCTCTTCCTGCAACTGCCTCTCATCATCAAGCATCATGGCAGCAGTTCAAGTCGAGACAGAAAGGTGGTCAAACTGGTGGTCAAATTTTAAAGTTAAAGTAGAAGTCTTGCACATGTCTAGAGATCCCCTCTAACAAGCAGTAAATCTGTTCAAAGTTCTGCAGTATGCCTATTTAACCAACAGTTGTTACTTGTCAATCATTAAAAACCTTAATAATGAGCATGGATCTTTTGTGTTGCTGTGACTCTAATCCTGCCTCAGGTACCCTTCGACCGGTACGACGCAGCTTCTACGACCCCACCTCAGCGCCGGGCCAGGGCTGGTTGTGGGAGTGGGAGAACGACGCTGGCAGTTGGACGGCGTACGACACGGAGGTGGGCATCGCCATCCAGGCGGCACGCGATCGCCAGCAGCCCTGGCTGGACCTGGCACCGCTGGGTTTCTGCTACCTCATTGACTTCGAAAGCATGACCCAAATCAACGGGCAGACTCAGCGCTGCAGACGCATCCAGCGCCGTTCCGACCTGGCTTACCCGCTGGTGTCCGGGCCACTGCCCAAGTCCCACCACGCCTGGGGGCCCACGTCCATGCCCGGCCACGGAGGACTGCTTGGCGTGGATGTATCTGGAGTGGGCATGGGGATCAGGATGAGCAACAGCGGGACCGGAAATGGGAGTGCGTATCCCAGTGGGGCGCTCCCCGCCTCCGCCATCACCTCCTTGGGACAGCCCTGTGCCTGCCAGCAGTGCATGTTGGTGCTAAGTGTAAAAGCAGGCGCCATGTCGACTGCACACACTCTAGGTCGGAGGCCTCCACAGACCAAGCCACCTAGTCCCAAAATCAGCAGTCACCCTATCCCAGGAGGGTCGTACTCACTGACCCTGCCTCGGCCTCCTTCCCTGTCACGGTCATTTTCCCCCCACAGGACGTCCATAGTTGGGGCAACAGGTGGCTTCAGTGTGGGTGGTATGGGGGGTCCAGGAGGTGTGGGTATCGTCGGCGGTAGCGGTGTTGGCAGTGCCAGCCTTGGTTATGGAGGAGGCTTCACCCACTCTCTGTCCCTCCTTGGTTCAGCCACCGCCGCCCTCTCCATTTCCTCGACCCGCCCCCCTCCTCCGCCTCTCCCACCTCCTCCGCCTCCTCCTCCTCCACCCTCCACCACGCTCTCATCCGCCGCCATTTCTCCCCCTCACCCCTCCACCTCGTCCTCCCTCTCTGCCTCCTGTTCCACCCCTACAGCGCCCGCCCCAGGCCCTCCTCTCATCTCCACGGCCGCCTCCACCTGCACACCTTCGCCTTCCGCCCGTGTCCTGGGTCCAGTGTCTTCGTCTGGTGCTGCTGCCTGCGCGGCCCCTCTGCCGCCCCGGTCCAGCCTAGCGGGGCTGAGCCGACCTGCACTGCAGCGCATCGCCATGGCTCAGTCACGTGCCCTTATTGCCTCGGGGTGAGTAGACAACCACCATAGTAGTGTATCAGTTCACTCAAATTCCTACATTCCTACAAACCTATTGGACAAAATTAAAATCGAGTTCATCTCTTGTTTTCAGTTACGTCCCAAAATTTAATTCTTCTTCCACACAACTGAATGAACAGGCTTGTATACTTATGTAAATGACAGGTGTGATATGCAGAGTGCTCACTGACTGTAAGGAAACACTGAATAAAACATTTATTTTAGCTCCTTGAAGATTAAAGCTGCAATAATCAATATTTTCATCACTGACAATGCGTAATATAAAAAAGGTTCCTCATCTTGACAAACCTATAAAAAGTTCAATTCTGCAGTTCCTTGTCAGCTCTGCAGAGCTTTTTAGCGTCTTTCAACTCATTGTTTTGGTTGTCTGGCCCACGATCATACTTTCTTGGTTAATTCTCACCGCTCTCAACTTTATTAGTTAACTGCCTGCTAACATGTTCAGTGTAAGAATGCAAGCACATTTGTAAACATGCCAGACAAATTAGAGAAGAGAAGAAAAAAAAAGATATTATAAGAAGTATATAAGCAGTGGGATACTATCAAATGAAAGAGAAGAGGGCATTAATATGTAATAATAGACTTTGAATCCAGCTGGCTAATGTGTGATATGTCATTCAAATAACATCACCACAGACCACTGACCGCACCCTATCAGTACCCCGCATATGAAACCAAATGAGATCAACTAGACAGGATTTGTAAGGAAATCAATTTAGACAGGAATTTCTCACTTGTTTGAAGCCCTCATTACAAAGTGCCTGACATCAGTGCTCATTAGCGTTCATGAGCTTTTAATCTTTGTGACAAAGTCCAACAGGCTCCCGCATTTCCACGGAAAAACAATGAAGAGCATTCACGCCAAACGAGCTGAACTCTCACACAAGTGCCTCGCATTCCAGACGCTTGTCATGCAACCACTTAATGATGGATTTACTTCACGAACACACACGCTCATGCAAATAGTTTCAATATAGTTTTCACGCAAACAGTTTGGCACTTAGGGCCTTGAAGAAATCAGAAAAGCCCGGAAATACTTTGTGGTTATGTGTGTGCAACCTCTTGGGCCGGTAACCATGGCAACCCATTATGGATGAGGGGCTCGCTCCACAAAGGAGGTTTACTGAGTTCTCTGGATAACTTTGCAGATTAAAACCTTGAGCACCCTCGGAATCTGAAACACAGGCCGATATTAAAAAGACACGCCCACAGGGTTTTTTATTCAGCGAGCTACATCTGGAACCGGTCTGTAACATCTGGGATGTCTCCATTGTTATGGAATGCTTGATATTTTCATCAGCGGCCTTCTCGTGCTGAAGACTTCTCTTTGAGCTGGTGCAAAATGTCGACATCCACACAGACAAAATCTTGTGGGCGTCTATCCTTAGTTTGTCATTTAACACCCAAAGACACACTGTGTGACCATGTGGTTTTTAGGTGTTGAACGTCAGCATCAGTGAATGTTAATGAGCGAAGTATCCATGTGTCGTAGCCAGGGGGCGCTGCTTAGCAAAACGTCACCTAGACAGGACCCTTTGGAGCAAGAGCACTGCTGTCTCCTTGTTATTTTATCACCCCTTTCCGTTCTGCAGCTGGTTCTGTTTGTGGTGAGCACGCTCTTCCTTTTTGTTTTGAATATTTTCCTCACAATCATCCACCGCGAGAGATGTTTTCTGGGGTGCTCTAGATCCCACTTGTTATGTGGTTGCCTCAAATAGAACATGCAAGAAATTCTTCCATTTTTGTGCGCCCTGCATGATTCAAACACATACAGTGGCTTTATCTGTGTTTGATAGCGGGTCTGCATGGGCTCGGCTGCTTGAACTGTGATTAAACACTGAAAAACAACCACATGCTGAGGATAATTTCCATGTGAGCCAACCCAACATTGCCCCAGCAGAGCACACCAGCTTTCTGAATCCTTGCAATCCAGCTAAGCCTCAGATTAATACCAAATACCACAGGCTTAATATTCTTGCTTCAGTAATCTCCGCATTTTGTGTCAGGTGAGCTGTGTGGTCGACCCATTCTTTCAAACATATCAGGTGAGAGCACCTGCTGCTGCCGTAAGACCGCCAGCGTCACAGACCAGGAGCCGCTCTGATCCCGTCAGCCTGGAAATCCCTCCGCTGCTCGCCCTTCTTCTCTCCTTCTGCTTGTTCTTAGCTCTATCTCCACTGAGCACTCCTGCTGTCATCACCTTACTGCTTTCATGGCCGCCACCAAATCAGTATTGGTGCAGCGGAGGGAAACACCTCCTCAAGCTCGTGAACCCAGAGTTTTATCTTTTAAACTGACTCAGATTCAAGTGTTGAGTAATTCCTGAAATATACAAAATAACCACAAAAAGAACAAAATTATCCTCATTTATTTTGGTACATTCAGAGTGAAGACTGGTTCACAAATCATCAGATTCCTCCAAATTATTACCACCCAGTGTTAAAGCCTGAAAATGCAGCCATCATTTGGCTCTGGTGTCCTGAGTTTAGCTGCCAGCTGATAAATCCTCCACTTTGTTCACCAGCTAGTTGCCAACTGTGTCTGTCGGCTGTTTGGTGCTGAGCAGGTACATACATTGGGTTTTTCTTTCCTCTGCTGCGTTCTTTGGAAATGATTCTATTGGGAGCCTTGAGAGTGAACCAAAACATTAAAGTTGGCCAGAAAATCTAAACTATTATCATACTAATCATACCAATCATACTAAAATATTTATTGGTGCAGCTTTAAGGTAACACATGTGGTTTACCTGGGATATGAGAAAATACACCAACACGGTATGATAAACCTCTGAATTAGTATTAGCATTAAATTTTTGAAATGTATTGTTATGCACTAAAACAAATATATATATATATATATATATATATATATATATGTTGTTGGATTGGTGAAATCATCACTATTGTGTTAAAGACTGAGGGGTCTCCTACGTCAGAGATTATCACAGTGACAAAAGTTGCCTTTGGTCCACACACCTGTTGTGGTCCTTTCTCCTCTCACTGCCGTGGGTTTGATTTCTGCAAGTGTCACTGCCACCTAAAACCTACACTTCATCCTTTGCAGCCAAACCAAGTTTTTTCTCCTGTTTCAAAGGCGCTATCTTTTTATTGGACGTGATCGAAGGTGTGAGCTTGTGTCTCTTAGGTGTGTATAAATGCGTTGCCATATGCTGAGGCTTGTGTGTTTCCGTCATCCAGACGGAGGCTGCCCTAATGCCACGAGATTAGCCGGGCTCAAAGAAACGTGACTAGCTGACACTCCTCTTGTTTCTGACCCTTTCCCTGCTTTCTCCCACCTTCCTGTAGTCTTTCTAATCATATCGCTCACGTTTTCCTGCCTGACAAATAATTGTCAATCTGTTTATCCATGTTCAGGGTTTGACCCACTCAGCCAGTGTCTTTGTGAATCACATAAGTCACGCACACAGGAAGCTCATACTACAGCTTGGGCAGTTTGTTTGTTGGTAAATAAACAAATATAGTAACAGTACAGTGTGAGCAGATTGTCAGGCACAGGAACTGTACAGTACAGTTTGTTTGTGCCATCATTGCATCACTTACAAGAACACGGGGAATCTTCCAACCAGTGAAAAGACTGCAGAAATGATTGTTATTGTTTACAAAAGAAAATAAGCATTTTTAAACCTTTTTTAATCTTTACGCCTGTATTTTAACATATAAGCCTAGGTATGTGCCACAGTGTGAATTTGAATCATTTTACAGTAATTTTGAGACATGCGTCATGTCAAAAAGAGCACTGTGCCAGTCATCATGTCAATTTAAGGTTTTAATTAGAGGCATGATATATGGTAGAATATGTAAATATATATAAAAGCAGTAAAATGTGCTTTATAATACTTGAAAAATAGAAAAATAAAAATAAGTAATTAAGTGGATATATTAAATTAAAACAGAGAGGTTAAAAACAATACTAACGAGACATTTTGAAAACAAAATGAACAAAAATTAGATAAAAATAAATTCTGTCAGCGGAGAGACACAGGTATTGATTTCTAGTGACAGAAGTTTTTTTTTTAATGATTTATGTGCTGCGTTTTCCCATTTTACAAACCAAGAGGAAAGAATAAAAGGAACCAAAAAAGTAAGAGTAAAACAGAGAAGAAAAACACATAAAAAAGAAGAACACAAGAAATAGAATAAATAGGCCAATTACATTGATCATTAATTGAATAAATAAAACATAAATAGACTGATAGATGTAGTGTGGTAGTTGAGCAAAGGACCCCGAACACTTCCTGTTTACTTTTTTTTGTAAACATAGAAAATCTGATTATTTCTAATAGAAAAAATATTAATTAAATTTTGGGGCTGTGACCATCCCCCTGTTAATGTTTGTTGGTGGCTAAAAATACACAGCATGGTGTTTTTAATTAAACAATCTCAAATCTAAAGGGAGTGTGATGCAAATTTTAATGCAAACATCCCAGCTAGAGTCAAGGTGACATCACAGTCTGTTCAGAGGACGATATGAAATCTGAGGTTGGATTTCACCATAGCAGGTGTGACACCTACCTGTTAGTATATGGTCAGATGTGCTCGAATCTGTCAGCCTTATGGCACGCTGGCAGTGTGACCTGATAACTGACAGGTAATCCCCCCTGTGACGAAGCTCTGGCCTACAACCAGAGTTTAGTCAACAGATGGAAGCAGGTGGATTAGCTCTATAAATGGAGGGAGGAGACCTGAGACCGGCACACGAGCAGAGGAAGAGACAGACAGGGACAGAGACCGTTAAACTGCACGACAAGTGGAATATTGTTGCTGGAATATCTTGAGTCATCTCTGTCGTTTTTGAGGCTATCAAGCAGAAAAAATGACTGTGATCAAAACGGGCAGACCGTAAGTACACACCTCTGACAGGATTGTTACAGTGACTGTCATGTGTTTCACCTGTTATTGGTAGTTAGGTGTGGTTTGACATCTTAGTAAAATAAGGGCATGGGTATTCCTCTATCTCATTCAGGAGATTTAAGGAGTGAAAATAATAAATCATTTAAGAATGAAAATAAAAGTGAACAATGACTCCTGTTTTGTTTAGTTTTTTTGTTATTTTTTTTTTAAGTTGAAAGTTCATAGTCAGATTTGTCTTGATGCAAACATCTTTGATTTCTGTGAGTCAGATGCAATCATTACTTATATTGTTCCTCCTGGTTTATTAGTATTACATTAGTTGCACCCAAGCATGGCAAAACAAGTAATTAGTCAAATGTAAAGTGTCTAGACATACACATCCTAATCATAAGCCGTATATAGCCGGAAGTCTAGAAGCCATTTAAAGGACAGTGTGTCAACGCGTGATGAGCAAAGTCTGATTGTCAACGTGACTCGACAAAAGCTCCTTAACCTGCTGACACGGGGTGAACCAGAAGCTAGCATATGCTTCCGTCTGTCACTCAACCTGACTCATCAGATCCTGACGCCCTGAATCCGGACTGAGGTGTCCGGGCCAGTTGAATGTCTGTCAGCTTTTAGAGTGGCAGCCATCTGTAGACTCATCCAAGTTTGTCTTTCTTGTGTTTCAGAGTGCCAACAGTTCCAGTGAAGAACCTGAATGGATCAAGTCCTGTGCACCCTGCACTGGCAGGTAAAAAGACTGGCTGAATTGTATTGATACTTTATTGAACTTTATTTTAAAAAGTCTAAAGTTCAGCTTTTAAGACTTAAAATAGGCCTCTTAGTTTTTGTTTTACTTTCCAGCTCTGTAATTAAACTTTACTTGACACAGGTTTACTTCCCTACAGACAACACAGCTAATGCCATTTAGCCCCATATTTTAATGGTATTTCTGTAAATCCACTGCAATCTTTAATAGTATGGTTAATTGATAATTCCCTGGATAAAGAGCTCATCACGCACAGTACACAGTGTGTAACATCCTCCTCTGCTGGCTGTCTCCAGGTATTACAGGCATCCTGATGAGCGCAGCGGGGCTTCCCGTCTGCCTGACCCGCCCTCCCAAGCTGGTGCTTCATCCTCCACCTGTCAGCAAGAGCGACATCAAGCCTGTGCCTGGGCTGGGCCACTGCTGTCGCAAGACCACCAAGAAGCAGGCTCGTAAAGGTGGGTATGATGGTGATAAAGTCTGCTTGTCCTCTTAAATATTTCACCCGTATGTGAAGTCATACCCAGCATGTTTATGTTGGACATGAAAATCATAATCATACTTAATGTTTCTGTCTCATAGGCAAGACCCCTGAGGAGGTGGTGAAGAGGTACCTTCAGAAAGTCCGCAATCCCCCAGAGGAGGTGAGTTCTCCAGTTTGATGATTTTCAGCCACCAGTTCAGTCAACAGGATGGGGATTTATGAACCTGTTTGGGATAGCATTTTGTTAAATCCCGTTTAATAGCCTCACACTATCTATGTAAACTATTTTAACTGTCAAATATGATTACATGATTACAATTACAACATATATGATTACAATTGCATATAATGAAACAGGATCACATGAAAAAACAAAAACTTTTAAAAATGTACAAAAATTCAAGTATTTCCATAACTACATCAATTTTACCATGTTTGTGCTTTTGTATATTTGGATTAATATCATCTAAGCTAATTCTAACTTTCTGAGAGTAAGCTCCAAAGTGTTACCTTTCTGAAGGGACCAGGATTATGCCTGTTATCAAGATTTCAACATTTTAGCATACAACATTTTTTGGCTTGTTCACAGTCAAACTTGACTTTAAACTTTTCTTTTAGGCACTCAATAATATAGAACATATATTTTTTAACAAGACATTTTCTATTACTTCCACATTGAAGAGCGTTTGAACACACATGTTTAAAACTGTCTGTCTGTCAGACTGGGCAAGTCATAAATCATACTTGTCCTCCATCTCAGGATTGCACCATCTGCATGGAGGCTCTGGCCGGACCTTCAGGCTACAAAGGCCCCGGCGTGGGTGGCATCTCCCGTGCCGAGTCAGTGGGCCGCCTGGCGCAGTGTGGTCACCAGTACCACCTCCAGTGCCTCGTTGCTATGTACAACAATGGCAACAAGGATGGCAGCTTGCAGTGTCCCACCTGCAAGACAATCTATGGCGTCAAGACCGGCAACCAGCCCCCAGGCAAAATGGAGTACCACGTCATCCCCCACTCGCTACCCGGCCACCCCGACTGCAAAACCATCCGGATCATTTATAACATCCCTCCTGGCATCCAGGCAAAGTCTTACTCATTTTAATATGATACAAGCTTTGAAAAATTAATGTAAGAAGTGTTACTGGCTTAGCTTGGATGGTGTGATGACCTTTGCTCTTTCTTTTTAGGGCCCAGAGCACCCAAATCCAGGCAAACCCTTCACTGCCCGCGGGTTCCCCAGACACTGCTACCTCCCTGACAGCGAGAAGGGACGCAAGGTAAAGGAGAACTCTTCTCTGTTGACTTCTCTTCTAACTTCATGCGTGGGTTAAAGCTTACGTGACTGGAGATAAAGCGTCATATTTTCTTTCTCAATCTCTTTGTCCAGGTTCTGAGGCTTCTCCTGGTGGCATGGGACCGCCGTCTCATTTTCTCCGTGGGTACGTCCAGCACCACCGGCGAGTCAGATACGGTCATCTGGAACGAGGTGCATCACAAGACGGAGTTCGGCTCCAACTTGACAGGCCACGGCTACCCTGACCCCGGCCACTTGGACAACGTCCTGGAGGAGCTCAAGGCTCAGGGCATCACCGAGGAGGAGTGTCTACCCAGAGACTGAACAGAGACACCGAAGACACAAGAGGAAAGGCTCAAGTCTGTAAACACGCGATCCTGCAAAAGGATCAACAGCTGGACAGATGAATTATTTTGAAAATGGGATGAACTGAACAGAGAGAACTTTTATCACCAGAGATGGAAAACAACTTAAAGAAAACAAAAATCTTTACAGGAACGAAATTGTTTCAGCAGAATTTGCTGAGAATGAAATTTCTCTTGTGACTGCATGAGTCAGTTCGGATTCATGGGAAATCTTTTTTTTCTCCTGATGCAGTAACAGTGTCAAGATCAGATGTTATTCAGTGAGACATTTGAGACCACTGTGCACATACAAGTCAGTGTTAGATTAAAAAAAAAAAAACATTTATACTGTGAGACTTCATATCAAGAATGTAACTAAGTGAATTTTGCTGAACTGATGAGGTGTTTACTGCCACTACTGCTGCTGCTATGTGGAATGTGGGTAAAGTGAAGAAAAGAGGTCGGGTCTGTACGTTTTTTTTGAAGTGTTAGTCCACAAGCAGAAGAAACTTTTCACTGCAGATAAATATTTCAAGTGTATAACTGGATATCTGAGCATGAATATTTGCTGACCTCTAGTGGTACTTTTCCAGAACTACATTCCTTTTTAGGTTTGATTTTTATTCAATTGTATTGTTGTATATTATGAATACTTGATATATTATATGATATCGTTTCCATTCTATCATGTTTTTATATTTTCATTTTACATTTTGTTTTATATGGTGTGTTTCTTTTGCGTTGATTTTGGGTTTGGCTTGACAGACTGAGACGTAGGGAGAAATGAAGATAAGCTGCTGGTGTTTACCTGACACTTAATATGCCATTTACCAGCCCCCTTTCTTTGACTAAATAATTTTCAGTATTTTGTATTTGATAAGTTGACAAACTGACATTCCTTAATTGTTCTGTCCCCAGAGCATGGGTGCATTTAATAGCTTTCTATGTCTTGTATCTGCGTTAATGTTGAGGACTGATAGAGGAAAAGCTACTATGGATTACACCAGTACCCCCCCCCCCCAACCCCCCAGGAGGACTAAATTCCCAAAAAGCTAGGATTGGACCTCCTGCCTGAGCTCAGATTTGCACAGAGCTTTCAACTTAGTATCAAAATGAACCGGACAGCTTGTATCTACTGTATTTTTGTGTAGGACACACACACACACACACAGCCTCAAATGCTCTAATCACAATTCAAAATGTGGTCATCAGTTGTTTATGTCATATTCAGTTTTTGCCATGAGCAGGTGCAAAAGACTATCTTGTTGTGGATCCAGCTTTGGCCAAAGTGGTCCAGTGAGTTTGCATTCGGTCCATTGTGGACCGGTTTATTATGAGGTACGTTACACGAGATGTACAACAGTATGTGCTGACATACTAATGTAGGTCGACATTAAAAGCATTTATACTTTATGATACTTTATGTATGCACTGTACTGTATGTATGTGTTTTATGTGCACAGATTTGCATTAAACGTTTTTCTAAGGTTCAAAGAGATAACAGAACTTGACTCTTGTTTACTTCTTTATTTTATGTCTTGTTGATTGTGTCACCTTTATTTAAGTCCATAAATATGCCAGCTTCTATTCCTTTAAAGCAAGACCATGTGACTTTTGATAGATAATGGTAAAACCTAAAACATTGTGTAACAGTAGAACAAGTAGTGAAGTTAACAAAACTGAATCAGTTTGCTTACATTTGATTCAAGATTCAAGAATGTATTGTCATGATTTGTTGCAATATATATTATTCATTGTATTAAGCTAATTATCTTAAGTTTGATACACTAACTAACTATCTTAAGTTTGCTAATGTTAGCTAAAATAATCCACCATATGCCTCTGACCTGAACGTATTTAGCTGAGCAAGTCTGCTTTTTGCTTATGAACTTTTATTTGAAAGAGGTAGAATGTGCTTTCTTCACTCAAATCTTACATAGTCTTACTTTAACAACTGTGTAAGATTGTCTGAACCAAAGAAGGCTACATTACATCTTACTGTGTCAACATTTGACTAAAAATAGCTCTATCACGAGTTTGTTTTTCAAGATCTCCTTGATCCTTGATTTACTTTTTCAAGGACTGTAAAATAATTCTTAAAAATGTGTCACACAAATAATGGCACTGCAATTTGAAGGGTTTTCGAGGGTTGTGTTTTCATCTTTTTTAATCAGTTCAATCATTGCTTTTCAGTTTTTTGTAAATATGCAAAACACGTGGGGCATTTTGGCCAAAAATAGATTCACTAGTCTGATCGTTCTACCAGGTGTCCGAAAAAGACACTAAACTTGACTAAACAAAATGTGTTTCAAGGAAATCCCTCATAGACAGCACTAACTTCATCAGACATTTGAAGGTCAGTGCTCACCAGCTTTGAAAAAAAGATTCCAGTAATTGCCAGTGTGGCCTTTAAGAGAATTACATGATTTTATCTCCAGTCTATAGCTAACCAAAGTTATTTAGTGTGGTCAGTTGCAATCATTTGATTATTTTTCTTACTTGATACTTTGCAGAATCGGATCAGAAATGCAAAATATAATCAATAAATAATGTTACATGTGATGTAATAATGTAACATGATAGATTAAGAGAAAACTTTACCCAGCAGACAAAGTTGAAACTAGCTCCATTTTTACCAGCTGCAGCATTAAAATAATGAGCACATTAATGTGTCACATCCAATAATAAACTATTGCATAGTTACAGACAGAAAAAAAAATTTGCAAGTTCAGTCAAATCATGGCAATGTGGTCTGGTTTTTCCATCGCCTTCCTATAAAAAAAATGACTAATGACACACAAAATGACTTCTTCCACAGTGTTTGTTTTGTTTTGATGAATGCATCGATACCAATTATTGCTTGATAATCAATCCACATCCACCAACATCTAATGACAAAACACAAACACACCTGGTTCTTCATTTTAGCTGAGAGTGGAGGTGTTTACTGACTTCTACTTCTAGACTTCCACAGGGGCGCATGACCAGTTTATCTGTAGATTAGTCTGGCTCCTGGATTAGAAGTCTGGATTACTTCCACTTTAATGAATGACAAAAATGTACGGAGATAATTAAACGCAATTATAGTGGACCCCAGCAAGAGGATTCAGTCATGATATTGAAACAGACAAGGGTTAGCGGGAAGCCGTGATAGTGGAGTAACTCAAATGGTATTTATTTAAAAATAAGCATTTAAGACTTTATGGTAAAATTAAAACAAAAGTTAGATTTTCACACCTACTCTGCTTGATTTTGTGCGAAAATTGTCAAGGCAACCATTACGTTCAGGGAGTCGATAAAGCGATGAGACCCATACACATAAGACCAATTAAAAATTTCCACTTTTTAAAACACGGGCCTTTAAACTGCACACTGGAGGCAACGGTGAAAAACAAACACACCCACACACACACAAAAAAAAACCTTTCACATCCACTTTCATTTGCCCTTCCATTTCTGCAACGGCAGAGCTTAATGTTTGTCTTAAGTGACAGATGTGATGGATTGAGCAAAGCTGCCAATTTGCGGTATAAAAATGCACCGGCTGCCTGTCAGGTTACTGGGTAGCAGATGGGTTAAGGGTCTAATCAGGCCAGAACTGAGTTAAGCCGGACTGACAGCAACTAGTGGTACTAATAAAGATGAAGTGAGAATGGACGACTCGTATTGGTGCTTTCTGTGCTTTTCAGGCGCTTTG
This sequence comes from Scortum barcoo, assembly GCA_023238725.1. NCBI lineage: Eukaryota > Metazoa > Chordata > Actinopteri > Centrarchiformes > Terapontidae > Scortum > Scortum barcoo. The sequence continues at coordinate 15,039,016 of CM041532.1, read as the reverse complement.
AACTCATGGGGAGACGGAGCCTGGAGGCAAAACGCTGCAGAGAAAGGGTTTTGCTATCTGTATTTTATTGTGTGGCTTTGGTGCATAAACACTCAAGAAATAAAGATGGGAGCAGAGAGGGAGGTAGAGAGAAAGGGAGCGAGCGATGAGGGGGGAAATGCATATAATGGGATAGATTAGGGCGCTTGAGATTTGGGCAGATGGAGATGCGCCCCTTGCTAAGAGGAAGATCTAAATGGGGGAGGGGTCTCAAACTGGTCAGAGAAACCCTTCCAGCAGGGGCCCATTGTCTACAATCCATGGCTATGAATAGATAACATTTTGTACTTCATTGCAGGGGTGCCTTTGCTTGATCACCACATGTTGCCATTTTGTCTGTTGCCTCCCCCTCTGTCATTTCTACCCAAAGTGTTTCACAGTTTTTTTTTTTTCCAGTGAAAGGCTTTTGCTGGCCTTTTAGCTCTGCAACTGCAGGCTGCAAGTGTTTTCCTCTCCTCTACATCACGCCAGATAAAGCAAATCCTCCCTCTCCCCGTCTCAAAATGACTTGTCTATTATTAAAAGCTTTTAAATGGAGCAGTGTGTTGGCTGACTACCAAATCCAGCACCTTGTTGCCAGGGAAACACATACCCGCGGTCTCCGCTCTCCTTTTTTTTTTTCTTTCCCTCCCCAGAGGCTCATATTTCAAAACTGTCAGCAATCTCATGCGCTCACACTGCTGACTTTCAGCTAAAAGCTTTTTGTGCTGCCTGTGGAGCAGGATGGAGGGAAAAGGAGAGCAGATGGGAGTGGTTAGAGGAGAGGGAGGGAAAATGAAGGGCCTCCCTCACCGTTGCCACGGCAACTTGATGTCACGGTGACATCACACACCACTAAAAGCTTTTAACCGGATTCCTCTCCTGCCTTAGGCCCCATTTTGAGTCCTCTTTCAGCTAGGCTAGGGGGAAGGGCACAGGCAGGACGGTGTGTGTGCCTCCCTGCATGTATCACTCCCTCGCTGCAGACTCAACACAGCTCTTAGCACAGTAAAAGACTTTCAAATTCAACCTCTAAAGATCCTATCTCTGCAAACACAGCCAGCACAGGCCAAGAGAACCATTTCAAAAATGGCAACAGAGGATGGTTTCAGCTACCTAATGCCGGGCCACAGTGAGAAGCACAGACGGGCCCCGAACTGGACTGACGGCGAAATGAAAGCCCTCCTGTACGTGTGGGAGGAACACCACAACGAACTGAAAATGAGCAAGAGGAACGCGAAGGTTTACGAGAAGATGTCCCAGAGGTTTTTCCAGCTGACTGGGGAGCAGCGTTTCAAAGAGGAGATCAAGATGAAAATCACCAACATGTCTTTTCAGTACAGGCAAGTGCACCAGATTGAGGTAGGTTGAAGTTAGTTCTGACCTCCAGCTCCAGCTGTTGCATGACTCTTGAACATCTATTTTTCCACTCAAACAGGCGACTGAAATCCACAGTCAGCGAAAGTGGGGAGACGCCAGACTGGCCGTACTACAAGCCCATCGAGAAGATCCTCTCCAAGCCGCTGGAGAACGGGCGGGCTATCTCGCTGGAGTTTCAGGCCCCCGCTGCAGGTCCCTCCACTTCCTCCCAGTCCACAGACAACCTGGTGCCCCAGTCAGAGGAGGGGATGATGGGATTCCTGCCAGAGTACACAGGCTCCTCCGATGAGATGGAGATAAAACAAGAGCTGGACTCTTTGAGCTCTGACAGCGAGCACACACAGGGCTCCAGGTAACAGGAACTGGACGAGACACATGTTCTGTGCATGTGTGTATGTTTGTACGTTACAGATAAAGGTAATAATAGATACTCTGACCTTTGTATTCTAATGTTTGAGGGAGGCAGGAAAGAAGAAATGAGGTAAATAAATGTTTCAACTTTCAAGTTCAAGGGTAAGCATTTTATTAAGTGTAATTTTACAACAAAAGAGTCAAAAATAATAGTCAGTAAAATAAAACAGGGAATATGAGAGTAAAACACATGATCTACAGTACATTTTGTTTATACTATACGGTAGAAAGAAAATGTAAAAATAACAACATATAGGCCACTTGTTTTAGCTCCCTATCCTTAATTTGTTAATAATTACCTTAAAATGAATATATTACTTGGCATTTTCAAAAATATGTAACTTAAAAGTACTGGTGTCACATCAAAACTGAGATAGCAGTTACTGCTACCGTGTTAATTCAGGCTAGTTACCTTTTTTTAGCAGGACAAGTTCAACTGTTTTTATCATCCATGACTGAATTTAGCTGTTGTCTTATTTATATGGGATGACAAACTAAATTCCTCTTACATTGGTTAATGAAATTTATATATGTAATTGGTGTATATCAATTAGAGGAAACAGCTAGGTGAAAAAATAAAGATAAGTACATTTAAGTTTACTGATTTTGGCTTTAGCTGTGCAGTTTACCTTTGGTTTGGTGTTTATCTGTGTTTTATAGTAACAGAAAACACTGTTTTCTTTGAAATTCTATATAAGACACAACTGTACACATCAATGTCGCTTCAATTAGTTTATTCAGTTATTTTGTTACTTTTAGGAATTGCAGACTGTTTTAAATTGTAAAGGTTATCTCTTATTACAAGACACTGCCTGCTCTTAAGGGCCTGCTCTCTGTTATCCAGCTCTCACCCTGTTTCAGCCAGGAAACGGCATGCCAACAAGCACCTGTCCGTGAAAAGGAAGAAACTGCGAGTGATGCAGGCCATGTTGCAGCAACAGAAGAGGTCGAGCCGGGCCATAGAGGAGACGTGCAGGGAGGTCCGTCGGGCCATGCACCAACAGAACCTCCTCCAGGTCCAGTGTCTGCAGCTGCAGGAGCGCATGATGAACCTCCTGGAGAAGATGATCCAGCCTCCCTCTGCCACGTCAGCATCATGGGGCCAAAGTGGGGTCAAAGATCCAGGCAAGCCCTGAATTGTGAGGGTTGTCTGGGAGAGATGACGGTCTTGCCTCACCTATAGCCTTGTTGAAGAATATAAGTATATTTATTATGGATTTTAGTTTAATATAGAAGCATTTTTAAGGTTTTGTTGTGTTGCACATGTCAAAGTATCAGCACGGAGATGGTACTAAGAGGTACAAAAATATGCTGTTACAATTTCTGAGGGTGTAAACATCTGAATATCATTAATGGAGGATGAATGTGCTAATATATTAGCATTATGACATATGATGGCACTTAAGCATCTACTGAAAGCCAGACCCCAATCTGAGTTTCCAGTGTAAGTATATTTCTATCAGATCTACTTTCTTGATAATTTGTCAAGTACCCTATTAAAATCACTGTGGGAACAACAGCCTTGCAAAAACAGACTCTTCTTGTCACTTCACTTTTTCACTGTGCCAGGATAATTACAAGTTGGGGAGGTTTGATGCCAAAACAGGGCAATTTGTAGCATCATGAACCAGGAGCTGAGGCAATAATCCCTGCTGTTATTGAAGTGATTGTGAAAGTAGCTGTCAGCAAAAGGCATCGGAGCCAAAACAAGCTGCAGCCCTGTGCTTTCTGTGCTCTGTAGCAGACAGAATAGCTTCTAACCTCTATTTTACAGTGTTATACTGGTGTGGCTGCACGGAAAACAAACTGGAAGAGACAGTGGCCACACTGAGCTTCTGAGAATGAAGATGTTGATAATGATTTCCTTATTCCCTGCCTTCAACTGTTAGGACTGTTCAAGGTGAATCTCATTTAGATGCAATATATTAAAATGAATCCACTAAGTCATTCTTCGATTCACATGCAGCAATTTCAGATTATGAATCACTGTGACCACACAGATTGTCATCCTGCCTGCAGACTAATTGGACTGAGTAAGGACAAGTATAATCTTGGGTGGCCTTGTGCTTTTAGGATTAGATGTAAGTGCAAACTTAAAGGCAGACACAGAAAAACCCATTCCCCCCCCCCCCGAGATTTCAATACTTTAATATGTAAAGTCCTGTTGTTATTTGCATTTCTGCTGAATAAAACAATACACACTCTACCATCATTTATGGTCTTTCATTGTTACCACACCCGGATCTATCATGTGGGCAATCTGGGCACCTGCCCAGGGGCCCCTGAGCACACAAGGGCCCTCAGCCATGAGGAGAAAAAAGTAATTATCCAATCAAATAAATGAAATAGCAGTGATTGGCAAGCAAGCGGCAATGCACTGTGTTGATTGGCTAATGGTCAGGGTGGGCGGGCCTAGAGAACAGGTGAGTGACATGGCACAGATCCTGTATCAGTTTTTGTTACGTAAAGTCAAGGTTAAAAACAGTGGGATTAATTTGTACCTGACCTTCTGTCAGTGAAGTTGTGAGAAATACACGGGAAAAAGCGAGCGAAAAAAAGAGTGAAAGTGCAGTGGAAAATGGCTCAGCAGGGCTACCAAAAGATAGAAAAAAAAGAAAAGAAAGAGAAAAAAGCGGCCACAATAAAAAAAAAACGTACCGCCGATAAGAAAAACAATGAAGCTGAGTGAAGAAGAGACGGAGGATGTTGCTGGCTTGTGTTAGCTCACAGCCTCAGATAACTAGTCAGTTTGGAGGCATCAAGCTCCAGCAGGTCTCAGCTAGGTGAACAAAATGAGGAGAATGACAACACAGAGGTTAGAAGGAAAGGATGAATAGTACTTCTTAAGGTAAGCATCATTTATGCTGTCTGTGTACTGAGCAGTATTAACTACTGTGAGTTGTGTATTGCTGCATACTTTGTGGATGAGTTTATTTGATATGATGTTTGTATAACGTGTAGTGCATCACTGTGATAGGATGCTGTTATGTGTGTTAGGGTTAGTTTGTTAAGTTCATGGTGTGTTGGCTTTTGCAGTTCTGTGTGAAGCTTTCTAGTGTACTTAGTGAGCCTTATTTAATAACCTGCATTCAGATGTGCTATGTGATAATCATAGGATGGCACTCTTGCAAGTCTGTTCCAGATCAGGTGGGCTGTAAAAACTGCTAACTAGTAGTCTAGAGTCATACACTGTCCATTTGCATGATTTGTCTTGTCTTGTAGAAAAGGTAAATGTTGGCATTATTAGTCTGTTGAACTGTAGAGGCACACCTGCTCAGCTGAACTGGTTATTCAGCCATTGACCAATAGGGGTGTGATTATGGTCTGGTGGATTCAAAATAATTAAGGTGGGATTTAATGGCTGGGGTGGGTATAGATGTGGGTGTAGATGTGTGTGTGCAGGAGTGTGCTTTTGCATGTCTGCGTGTGTTTGAAGGCGGGGGGCTATGAGCTTCAGTGCCTTGGGGGCACTAATCCAGCCTTGATTGTTACTGCAGGGTAATTATTGAAATGCAAAACACACAGAAGGTAAGGTCTGATAGATAAAGCCAAAATGTTAAGGTCTTTGCCTTTCAGTCTATTTTAAGAGGATTTAGAGAAACTGGGGATTAAGTTTGTTCCATCACACACTACACCAACTCCACGGAAGTCTCTGCTTCATGAAAATGATAATGCAACACTATTACCTGAGATGTATACCAGATATAAAAAACATTTTATATGGATGTTACAAATAATATAAATATAAATAAACAACTCAGGCATCAGGCTATTTGTCAGTAATCACTTTGTATCGTCTCTTATCAAATGTTTGTCAGCTGTTATTCCCTCTTTTCTGCACATGTGTAGTAAAGCCATGTGACAGTGTGTGCAGCCGTTGCAGCCCTTTGACCAGAGAGGCATTGTTGACACACCATGAGCAGTCAAGTGCTGCTGCTCCAGTGTGGAGGACGCACACATGCAATGTGACTGAAGGCAACAATAGCAGAATCATCCAGGTAAGATTTTTGATTTAGAGATTTGGAAATACATTATTATTATATAGAGAATTTATTACCATTGAATTTTTTTTTTTTTTGATCATGTTCCCTCTTTGCCACATGTTTCTCGAGACAGCATATAGCAAATATTCAATTAACATCCTCGTTTAAAATAAAAAGTGCAACTCTTTCACATTTAATTTTACTTTAGCGATAAATAAAGCTCATGCACCGTCATCAGTCTCAGCCAATAGCGTCACTCCAATCGTTTGAATATCGAACGTGACGGGCGCGCTGATTGGCCGGGGAGATGCGTCACGTGTTCCGGAGACGTTACGCTGTCATGGTTACGATGAAAGACGCTTCTGTGAATAATGGAGGGCGGCGGTGGTGGACTCGGCAACATATGGACCTCTGAATCACGGCAGGGTCTGATGCTGTTGTGAATTATTTAAAAACAAAACAAAAAAGATTAACCTTTAATTAAAGATAATGTAAACGTTCGGACTTTTCGTCTGCGTGGATCTAGATACCGTCTTGCGGAACTTTTTCACCGCTGAATGAAGGTAATTTCAGAAAGTTCAAACAGCCTCGCTTTGGTGATAGTTTCGAGCGTAACATCAATTTAACTTTATGAAAACAGTTTTTTTTTAAGTCAGCATATCTCGTCAGGTATTGGAAATGTTTAAGTTGTGCGGTGAGTGGAGTTTTGTACCGTTTAAAAACAGTGGCTGACCGAAACCAAAGAGTCTGATTGTCATTTAAGTGTTGTTGGTGAACAAGGAGCCAGCTGGCGGTCTGTTTCTTTAAGGGGGAGGGTGTGATTTGCAAGCTGTGTTAGGACATAAAACCCTGTGTGTCTTATTTCTGACAGATAATTACTAAAATAAGATTGATAGCAGTGTTTTTAATTGCTTTATTAAGAGTAAAAAAAAAAAAAAAAAGCCATAGAAATTTTGTTTTTAACAAACAGTCTGAACAAAGGTATGCATTATTTAACATAAAATGATGGTCTAATGTCAGAAATACAGTGTATTATGTCGAGCTTAAGCAATAGTCGATTATTTGATTATTATAAAATTAATAAGCTACCATTTTGATGATAATGTATTTGTTTAAGTCATTTTTTAAGCAAAAAAGCAAGCAAGAATTGCCAGTTGACCAAACAATTATTAACTGATGAGGAGTTTAGTAGATTAATCAATAAAGAAAAAAGTGTTAGTTGCAGCTCAAGTAATTCACCACAACACGCCTCTGTTAAAAATGCTGATGATCAGCTGAATTATTGTTCAATGCCATGTTCTAATTCTTCTCTTACTATGTTTTGGATTATCTGATGTAACACAAACAAAAGAAAGAAGAGCTTTTTAATTTAGTTTATTCCTGTTTTTTTTTCCCACTTCGTGTGACTGCAGGATGACAACAACACAGTAGTGTTGGCAAGTGTTTAGTTCCCACACACTGGATCTCATAGTACGCTACAACAAAGATGAGGATTCAGGGACAGCCTGAGGGCGTCAGGAGGCGTCTGGATTTAAATGCTGTTGGTGAGCTCAGAGCTGTGGAGGTCATCCGTGGTCGGGCAGGGTATGGCTTCACTATTTCGGGTCAGAGGCCATGCCAGCTGAGTGGCATCCTGGAGGGAAGTCCTGCCGACCTGGTGGGACTGAAACAGGGAGATCACATCATGGCCATCAATGGAACTGACGTGTCCGCTGCCTTGCATGAGTCTGTGGTGCAGCTGATTGGCAGCTGCAAAGGACCCTTGCAGATTGTGGTTCATGCTGCGAGCCGAATCATGGGAAACCCCATCCTTAATGATGAAAAATTTGGGATTGGTCAGAAAAGTGGTATTTTCCAAAAAGCAAGTGTGTTCCGCACTATCTCGCACGATTCAAGCAATTCCTCCTTTAACTCAGGTCATGCCATTGCCACCAAACAGAGGCCAGTTTCAGAGCCTGATATGTCACACTGGTCACAACACTGGAACTCTTTAACTGAGCAGCCAAAGGAGGAAACCTCCAGAGTGGGGGACACAGACTCTGTGTTTACAGACACAGAAGAAGTTAATCCAGACTGGAGTATTTTAAACATGACCTTGGTGGTGGGATACCTGAGCTCTACAGAGCTGATTTTAAACCCTGCAGAATCAGAGGAGGACTGTTTAAAGGCCATTCGGGAGCGAATACGACAGCTGGGGACAGAGCAAGACACCCATACTCTGGTGATGATGAAGATCATGTTTGACTGTATCCGACTTTGTGACGACGCAGGAGCTGTTCTGGCAGCTTTTCCTGCTGAGAACCTGGTTTTAGGGGCAGTGTGTGCTGAAGACCCTCGTTTTTTATGCCTGGTCACTACAGCACATATAATCAATGGACGTGTGCCTGAGGATGGCCCTCTTCGGGCCTCTTGCCATGTTTTCTTCATCGACCCCGAGCTGGGAAACCATGAGGATCACATAGGTATTGCCGGACGCTTTGGCTTCGACTGCACTCCAGATCCAGACGCCTTGGGCTGCTTGGAATTCCCTCAGACTCCCCCAGATGTTCTTCACTTTGTCACAGTCCTTTACAGTGACATGGGGGAGGTCGTGGAGAGGCTTCGAGTCAAACTGGACTTGGAGGCTCAGCAGCAAGCCAAGGAGAACGACAGCACTGGCAAACAAGGTAGCGCGAGCAGCAATGGGGACAGCGGAATTGGAAATGCGTCCCCCCCTGAGGAGAGAGCGGACAGGGATTTCCCATCCGCAATCCAAAACCACCCTGGGGCCCACCTTCCCAGCTGTCCATGGGATTATCCTGTGGCTGAAGACCTCACCCCAATAAACCTCTCCAAGAATGGCCAGAAACTTAATCCAGAGAACAGTGCCAGCACACATTCCCTTTCAGAGTCGCTACCTGGCCCTGATTCTCTTACCAGCTTTTATGGAGGTCCTCCACCCAGGCTTGAGTTCCAGTTCAAGCCCCCTCCTCCTCCTCTGCCTTTGGATAAAAAAACAAACTTCTTTGCAGACCCTCTCAGAGGTAGCCAAAGGTGGTTCTCGAAGCCAAAGTGGAGAAAAGGCCTGAGTAGCGATCCTGAGCCTCAGGTGACGTCCTGCAACAACTGGTCCTCCAGCGTTAGCCTTAGCAACAGCACAAACAACCTTCCTCCCCCCATGAGTCAGATCCCCTCAGACAGGTACCAGGCAGCAGAGGTCATGATGCTGCCCCCCAAAGAGGAATGGACCAAAAGGTTTCTTGAGCAGAGAGAGAAACAGCGAAAAGACGGTGGTACCAAAAATGTAAGTAAGACACTTCTTTTTACGGTAACTTTTCTTTTTACTGAATATGCAGTGTTTAAAAACAGTAGCAGATGATCTTGTTAAACAAAGCTATGGCTACTAATTACACCTTGTTTCCCGCTGCATATGTCTTCTAGTTTAGACTGACTAAACCATGTATTTTTTTGTCAAGGTAAAAGGTAAGAAGCATCCAATAATTCATTTTAACAATTCATTAATTTTTCCTGTTGATCATCTTGAGCCTCCGCAGGTTTGTCTTATGACCACATGTAGGGGTCTATCTAATCTAATCTAATCTAATCATTTTGCAGTTATTTTGGCAGATATTGTGATATGAGTCATAATTTTAGTGGGAAGTTTTTCCCAAACAAATTATAATTGATTATTGCTGGGGTCTGTACCAATCAAGCATGTTCCTTTACACATGATTTGTAGGCCAGAGCATCTCTGTAACACCACAATGCTGTATTCATTATGGTATGTTGTGCCACATTTACCTTTATCAAAAAGTTATAACTTCTGTTATTTGGATATTGCACTTAGCCATATTGTGATTTCGAGACTATTTCGATTAACTGCTGAGACATACTTTGGAACAACAATGACAAATGCTCTGTCATCTTTGCCATAGTTTGAATATCTGAAAAAATTATTTGATTATAGGTAAAAACATTATACACATGACTATTTACCTTACTGTAAAATTTGATTTGTGTGTAACTTTGTTGATATCATAGGATTTAAAATACTGACTTTTTTTTTTTTTTTTTAGCTTATATATTCTGTATCCCTGTGAGCCCTAGCCATGTGTTAATGAGAAATCCTTACACACAGTGACATGAAATAGTTCCATTGTGAGCATGCTGAGACGAGAGCATCTGTTTCTGCACTTCACTCATGTTTTAACACAGCGACACAGGAAATATTAAATGGTCACACGGAGTTGAGTTTCCAGACACTGACGGGGTGTTAGTAAACCTGTTTTTGGCGGCACCTAAAATGAAACACAATACCACTATTTCAGCAATCAATTGGTGCTAAGTGTGAATCGAACTAAGAAGGCACCTGTTGTAAGTCAATGATGTCATTGTCATAAAGAGGCAGAGAGAAGGAAACTGACTTTTTTGTGTTGCTGTCCTCGTTGCCCACAAGATGGCCCTGTGTATCCACGTAGGCCTAAATGAGCCTCCCTCAGGAAATCACTGATGTGTTTGCAGTATCTCTGAATTAGTTTGTTTCTCTCAGCTGTGAAGATGCCTGCAATTAGTTGGCATGAATGTGAATTGAAAATTACTTACTTTTTCAACTTCCATTCACAGCACTCATTGGTGTTTTCAGCCTTATTTAAGTACTTTTCTGTGTCTATAAATCAGGAGTGCTTTGTGTTTTTGTCCCCCAGCTTGCATTAGATCAGAAAGACGACAATCTTGCACAGGAAGCCAAGCAAATTACAGGGTAGAGCCCATGCCATGCAGTGGTAATTATCTGCAATTCTTGAACTCTCGTTCAAACATTAGGCACAGCCCCTCCAATCATAAGAATAGCAGTGACTGGTTAAAGTGCATTATTTTTTCTAAAGTGATAGGCAGGAAACCATTGCTGCTGGGGGTGAAATCAGTGCTTCTGTCTCTGTACTTTTGAAACAGGGTTGTGTTAGTTCAGATCACCTTTATGTGAGCAATCCGCATGTTGCCAGATAGGACTGTGTGCCACAACCCCCATTAAATGTAAAGGCAGAGGCTTCAGCAGGGAAATCTGGCAAATCTAGTAGAAAATCTGAGATTTCCAGAACCATCTACTTCAATTTACCAATCTCACAGTCACTTCTCACTTTGGTAATAGTGTTACATTTCTCCTACACTCCTTGAGTCTTCAGACTTCAGTCAAAAACTTTGTCTCAGAACATTATTTTATTATCTCTGAGTCATATCACATTTTGTGTGGTTTAAATGTAACTTTTAAAGACATTTAGTAGATGAAAATGTAAGTGATACAATATACTAATCTGAGTATTTATGCATAGTATTTTTTAATGGTTTCACTTTTTCACATACTTGAACTGCTGTTTATCACAACTTCTTTTTTTGTATCCACTGTTTTTTCAAATTTCTAGCAAGATCCATTTCTAGGTGTTTCAAGACCAGTATGGTGTATTGGCCAGTAATGACAATGAAACTGAATGTAACTAAATGTATTTTAATCAGTTACTTGGACCCAGTTTTGATGTCTGATAGCCCAGTAATCACACATAAGTGCGTGATCAAAACTGCTACCCAACATAAAATGCAAATAATACAAGAGTAAGGATGTTGATTATGCTCTCAATAGTGTTGGTCTTTGCTCATCTGTCTCTCCTTCATACTCACAGGGCTCCAGGTTTTGGGGTATGGGTGTGGGCCGTGCCTCTAAACGGCGAACTGCCAAACGTCTCAGCCTGGCTCGATCACTGGATGACCTTGAGGTAGGCGCCGAGTTTATTTCTTTTTCAGTGGTTTCCTATCTTGTTTCTTAGAGTTTCATGTATTTTTTTATGTTGATGAGAATTATAATATTCATAAAGTTTGACAGTCCTCTGTTTGTCCCATTCTGCTGGGCCTATGTGCTTCACTAATGTGGACATTCAGTTTAACCACCCCCCTTTCTTATTCTGCTCTGCTTTCAGCTCTTTTTTAACCTTTCATTTCCGTTGCCTTGAACTCTGCGCTTGCTGCTACACTTGTGGGATGGGGTGGCTCACAAAGTGGCCTTTGTGTGGGCCAGAGCCGCGGCCCTGTTTGTTTGGCCTCGCTAATGAGCACCGCTGCACGGCTGAATATCGTGCTCGCATTTTCTCATATTAATGTTTCAGAGGAACTCTCTTTCTCCAGTGGTCTTGGCATGCATGTGTTACTCATGCTGATTCATATTCACAAAAACACACGCACACTGCTCCTACATCTCTTAATTTCTCTGAAAGCATGTGAACAGACACAAAAAGCAAACCAAAAAGAGACCTACTGTATTGTATATCCTCGCATTAGTCACGGACGCACAGAGACACACCCGCAGACCACACATTGTACTCAGAGAGGCACCTCAGGATTGTCCTCACACACACTAAACAGTGCTGTTGTTGAAAGGTTGTGCGCAGGTCTGCCCCCAGATGTACAGCCACAGGATTAAAGATGCCTATAAAAGGTTACAGCAGCTGCAGAGTTCCTGCTCACATAGAACAACTTTTATGTCTGCTTTCAATGTTGATTTACTGTAATCACCAGGTCAAACAAAAGTACTCCAGATCCTTTCAGTCCTCCCCCCCTTATACTTGCTGTATGTTCATACTGCAAAAAAACATTTTGAGTCACTTACTTCTGGGTATTTTGTCTTGTGAACACTTTAAACAAGTTGTAAGAGTTGTGCAAGTTGTGAAGATGTCCTCTCACCATGTATTTTTGTCTTGGTTGGTTTGGTGTTTCAGTATATTTTGTTGCTATGGTTATGGCTTCCCAGCAGTTGCAAATTAGGTTGCACCTATCGAGACAAATTACCACCATGCCTGATTCGAGGCATTGTTATGAGACGTCTATTTCTGCTCTCTGCTAATAGAAAATATAAGAACTGAGAGGGTTCAGGTGGTTGTAATCAGTTTTCCATATTATATATTTAACTATTTTTTGCTGCTGGATAGAAATCTAGTTGCTTTCACACTCATTGAGTCCTCTTTCTTACACCCTGAGCTGACTTTGTTACATAATGTTTTGTGCACCTGTACTACCTGGCTTTCACGCATGTACTCTACTGGGAGCTGCTGTGACACCTACAGGGAGAGACAGGTTCCAGCCTGTCTTAATATGCAAGAGGTCTCACTTATGTAAAAAAAAAAAAAAAACCCACTGGCCTTTCACATACAAGCATCATGGGTAATTTCTGTGCATGATCACTGGCACGTTATGGGTTAAATGATGAAAATACAGCTGAAATTTAATTTGACATTCATACATTATGAAAAATGTATGTCTATGTTATGTCACTTTGCGTCACATTAAACAAGACTTGGATTGAGACTTCCTCTGAGATGATAGTCTGCTCTCACGCTGCATCCAGCTCATGTCTACTCACATAGCATCGAATCAGGAACATTAATTTATCCCCCACAGGTTTAAAACATGGTAGGCATATACATTCCAAGTAATAACGCCGTGGGGAATGTTTTATGGTTGTCAGAAACAATTAAATCCTTTCCTAGCACCAACCCCCCCCCCCAGCTTGGGTTTCAAGGGCTGAGCTTCACCCTGGGTTCATGGTCAGAGATCAGATGGTGCACTTCTAAAAGCCCAAAGCCCATCCAGTGGCATTACCAATGATGTCCACATATGGAAGAGTTGGTGGTTTTACTTTCGCAACAGATTTTGGAGAGCCGCTTGTGTTTTCATTAGAAGCAGTCCAGTCATACAGGAGAGACAGCCTTAAAAAAAAAAAAAAAAAAAGTGAAGCCTGAGAATTTCTTTCCCTTTTTGAATGCTGTGCTCCACTTCAGAGAGAATACAGACAATAAGCGATCAAGCCTATGAAGTACACCAACCTGTTGACCTTAAATGACTCGCTGCTTATCAGTCAGTGATGCTAGTGTGGCTCTGAACTCAAGAGGTCGGCTTGTTTGGTTTTCGCAGCGCTTTCTAGCTTGTGTTTGTTGCCGTGAAGGATGCTCTGAGGGACTGTTCTCATGGCAAGTTTTGCCGACATACGTGATAAGCTCTCAGTCAGCACATGCATCTGGACTCACAAGGACACCGTGAGACCATTTTGGAGTTCACCAGCAGTGCTCGGAGCAGACCCCTGCGGATAGCCCCCATTTGTGGCCTCGCTGCATGTTGCGGACGGGCCCAGAACAGTTTGGACGCGTGTGGCCGTGTTGCTTTTTCCATGGTCGGCGGTGTGCGTCACAGTGGCTAGCACAGGAATGAGTGAATGCTAGTTATTTTTCTTCACATTACAAAAGCTCTGACACGTAGCTTTTGCAGCCCATGCAGTGAGTCAGAGTAGCACATATATATAATATCGTGCTTTTTGATGTGTTTGGGTGTGTGCCTTTCTGGTTCAGTGGAAGGACAAACTGCTGTATAATTCTGTGTTTGTGATGATTTGTTTTCCCTGCATCTTGTGATGAGGAGTGTTTTGATGCACGCCGAGCTCGTGTTGTCAGATCCTCTTATGTTTGGGCATGTCGAAGAATGTGCTGCTTTGCACCACCTTGTCTTATTTCCACGCACAGCTCATCAGAGCCCTACTGCAAATGCCCCCACATCCCATCCCGCATCGCTCCACCGCTGTGGTCTTTTGCTCATCACACACTCCTTGTTTGTAGCTCCAAGCTTTGCGCCCACGACGTTCGGCAAATGACAGTGCACTCAACTTTGCAGAGGTGACACCATTAGCAGGCTGCCGATCTCCTCTTCTCACCGACTTTCTCTTCTGAGGTGTTGCTGCATTTGTACACATCTGTTAATGTGAGCTGTCAGTTAATGCACATTGTTTCATTAAGGCATACTCAGGTTGCCTGCTGGGAAATCTGGGGCACCTCTTTTTGCTGCACGTGTGTTAAGTTTCTCCTCTCCTTTTAGGTGTGGAGACATTAGGAGCTGTTGTTTGCACGCCTGTGGGTAATAGATCTATCCTGTAGGCGTAGCAGAAACCAAGAGGAGGCATGAAGACACAGAGGCGGGGAGGGAGGTGAGCAGAGAGAAAAACAGGAGGAATTTACAGCACAGAGAGAGAGAGAGAGAGAGAGAGAGAGAGAGGAGAGGAGGAGAGAGAGGAGCCGGCAGCAGAGGAAGAGAGAGGGAGCTTTTGAACTCCCAGTAGCTGTCAGGATTTTCAGCTCTCCTGCACGCTCTCTCCTCCCCCGTTGAGCCCCGTCTCTCTGCACTGCAAACACTGACTTGCACACGCGCCACCGAGCTCCAGCGGATGGACCCGTTTACACACACCAGGCGTGTGGAGCAGCGTTGAGGACCAGCCAAACGCACGCACACGGCGCCATACATGGAGCAAACTTTAACTCTCAACTCCGTAAGTCCTGTCATGAAATTCTGGAGTCCTGGTCGTTTTGTCTTGCCTTTGCCTCTCCTCTGTTTGGTGATACCATCTTCATCTTTCACACCGTCTTCCCCGCCACTGTTACTTTTCCTTCTTTGGGCTCTTTGTAGGCTCCCCGTTGTAGCCTTTGAGCGGCATACAGTGGTTAGCTTGTGTGGTCTGTCAGAGGAATGTTTTGACCAATGCCAGCTGAACTCTCGTGTGCTGTATGACACACACTGCGTGGCTGTATACAGCAAAATGTGGTCCCGCATCTATATCAGGATGCAGGCTGACTTTAAATTAGATGTTGTACCAAAAGGGGTTTGTGAAGTGACCCAAGATTATTCTTGTAAACTGCTCTTCGAGGGTTTGCTCACGGGCCTTTGAATGAAACGCGTGCTCTGTTGCATTCGCCCTGAGAAGTGACCCTTTTTCACAATCAATTGGCGGCACTGGGAGAAGTCAGATCCTGTGAAACCGAGATCAGAGGCTGTGTAATTTAGAATTGGATGCTCTTTGAATGGCAAATAGCACTGTAATTTTTTTTTTAGGTGGTCATGTAACAGCCACAGTTTAGTTTGAACTTGAAACGGTTGCTTGTGGTTTTGCCTTGCCTCTACTGGCTTTGTGCAGGCATGTTCGCACTCTGAATCACCAGCCCTAAATCAAAAGCCCTAAAAATAAAGCCCTAAAAAGACACTAAAATACAGCATATCCAAGCGACCGACCTGTATACACTCACAAGTTGAGTTGTGATTAATATTAATATTAAAATAGCTGCTAAAATTAGATGCCATGCTTCATTAAATAAATTCCTCCCTCTATTTTTGATGCGGGTGCTGTGACTTGGGAAGACGAGCAGGAAGAGTGTGTTCCTGGGGATTAGCAGCAGAGGAGAACACGACGCACTTTTATCTCGCTGACATCACATGGCCAGCTCCGGAGTGTGGGTGGACAGTTGCGCTCACGAAATGTGTCCTTAGGCTAGCATTATAGGATGCAAAGACTAAACAGCCTGACATTTTCTAAATGTCTCCACTATGATTCCCTTTTTCTTCTTCTCTTCTTCCGCAAGAGGTTTTTATTTTTATTATCACAGCAGCACGGGCCCCTCTCTCCAAACCCACCGACTAGAAAAGCAGTGCTACATTAACACAGCAAAAACTTGAGTGTCCAGCTGCTCGGAGCATGAATATGCAACAGCCAATAACCAGATGACCAGATGTGGCTGTGGTTGCTGAGTTTGCTGTTTGGCCAAACTGTAACCACGGAAAATACCCGCCGCCTCGCCATCTCTGCACGGAGACGCACTGCAGCTCCACTGTTGGCTGTTGTCACACCAATGCTATGACATCATCTATCGACATTCAGGATTCTGATGTAATTTTTTAGACAACCACACAGCTCTTCATCATCCCCTGTTGAGTGACTATAGGGAGACCTGGTTTCGGTCGTTTATGGACGCGAGGCACAACTTCTGGATGTGATTCACTCCCCACTCACTGTTTACCTTCCTCAATTGTACTATTATTAAATTTCTCTGCTTCACTGAAAGGGAATCTACTGCCAGGGGTGTGGAGGTTACTCAACAAGGAACGGCTCTAGACCTGGCAAAGTCTTTTGTCACCTC
Organism: Scortum barcoo; assembly: GCA_023238725.1. NCBI lineage: Eukaryota > Metazoa > Chordata > Actinopteri > Centrarchiformes > Terapontidae > Scortum > Scortum barcoo. The sequence goes on along the minus strand of CM041532.1, from coordinate 15,022,254 downwards.
CCTGGTAACAGTTTAGACATGTCTGGGATACAGTGGGCTGCTCGTCGTGCTCAACTCTTTACCTCTTTAGCTTGGACGACGCCGGGGCGCGTTTGATTCACGTCTCAGAGGCATTGAGCAAGACCGCTCGTCTTGTTTGAACTGGAGAGGAATCACGGGCTGGCTCAGAAAGCGAACGCAGTTGGTATCTTTTTGACCTTGTGTTGGCGCAAGACGCCGCAGAGCCAGGCCAAGGCCTTGTCTACTCCACACTGTGGAAGTCATAAACATGGATTGTTGGGGAGGCCAAGTTACTCTCCCTGTGATATTGTGAGGGGTTGGCTTGGCGCTCCACTTTGGCAGTCTAAACACTGACTTTCCCTCGTGAACTATTTCTGTAACATCTTCATCCTGTGGTCAACTTAAGGAAACACGATATTTGTTTACATAACTTGGTTATTCCCTGACCTCACTGCGTTAGGTTGAGAAATGCGAACATATTGCTCGTGTTTTGACCTCCATCGTGGGCGGTGGCATTTCTAAAGGCAGTGGTTTCAAAGGTTGCCCTGAAATGCAAATTATGTAGTGGTAGATGGCATATTATGTCATATTATGAAGTATACACTCAAGCCAAAGGTGAACCACACAGTTTGTTTACATATGACAGAGACAAATAAAAGTCAAAAGCAAGGATGAAGCTATATAATGGTTGTGTGTAGACAATGGATCGCACTGTGCAAGGCTCAGATTTTGTATTTATACTTTTTTTTTTTAATCATTATCATGCCGAAAACCCCTAGAGACATAATGCCATCCTATAGCCCGTAGCTTAGAAGTATAAATATAAGTCAAACTGGCCTTCCCTGTCTGACCAAAAGGACAACACAGTAGGTTGTAAAGTCAGTGGGACCGACACAGGAAGTAAACAATTATGGCAGTCCCTGGCAGCAAATAGTCTTGTACACTTCCAGGACGCAGATATTCCTTCATATCATGGCCTTATCATCACACAACAAATGGAGGGCCCGGCCTTTTAAAAACACTGTACACTCAGCGTCTAGTTTAAGTTAGTTTGGTGGAAAGCCCAGGGGGACTCCTCACAGGGCTAATTATAAGTGTCAGGTTTCAGGTTGGAAAGTCCGTTTCTGGTGTTTTTTATGGAAGAGAAAGAGAGCAGTAACAGGGTGTGGTGGCATCTTATGTGGTTTACCCACCTCAGGCACTCCAGGCTCTTGTGTGCGCAGCCCTTTTTCTGTGATAATAAATTGAGATGGGAGGGGTCGTGGTCACTGGTTCTAGTTTCCCTCTCTGAAGCTATTCTATTTTTGTGGTGTTCAGCTGTGCCTTATAAATCCAATGTATTTTATTTGTTACTCATGTTGTATATAACACTTTCTCCAAGCTGCCCAGCTAGGCTTAGAGAGTTAAGTTATGGATGACTCCAACACACTAAATTCTTTGAGGTCAGACTTAACATTTTTGTTATAGGTTGGGAAAAACAACTTCTGATATTGGTCAAAGCGCCACGTTCCTGACTCTGAGAGAAGTAGGGCAGCAAAGGGGAAAAAGGTAAACATCCCCATTCAGAGGAATGCTAGTGCTCCTAGTGCTAGTGCTGTCAGCTTTTTTAATCAGCAACAAGTGGCTACCACACATGCATACCAGCAGCACTGAACAAATCATAGTAATGCCACTTTAATCCAGAAAGGAGCAGAGCCATACCCATCTGCTGTGGCTAACCAGTTCGAGTTTGGGGACAGGCAGTAGATTACACCCGATCAGGGGGATTAAGAGATGAAACGCATTGTGCCGATGGCCTCTGTTTGCATGCAAATCACCGGCGTCTTTAAGGACACTGAGAAGAACCCATTTTTTAGAGGAGGGCATTACACTTAAAAGACGCCTCAGCACAAATCTGGACTCTCAGGGCCAACAGGTCAGACATGTATCCACCCAGTATCATTGTAACATTTATTTGAAGATTTGTTTGTTTAATAGAAAACCCCTTTTATTACATTTGTTTTTGGCTTAAACCCTTAAGATATCAACAGGACTGAATCGTGACTAAAATGCTTGCTTCCCACTCAAGTCCTGGAATGTAGTCACATTTGTTTGCATGGATAATATGACAAGATTCTGAAGATTTTATTTACAAATTGAATTTGTACACTGTGGAAAACATCAGTGTTTTTTTTATGTAAGTAATGGATTCTCCAGTTCTTAGGCGTGTCTTGCAAACACCTGAATACCTCTGCTAGCTATAAGATAATACCCTTCACCCAACATAAGTTTTTTTCACTCCTATATATTTTTCTGTATACACATTTGGCAAAATTTGGAGGAAATAAACACTTTGGCCGAAGCATTGGTTGGTTAAATGTGGGCTCTGAATCCCAATTTTGATTATACTGTTAAGCGAATTTTATTCTTCAATGCCCTTAATGCTGCCATGAAGGCAGACGTCTGGATGTTCATTGCAAAACATTATATTTTTTCAAAATAAAGGACCCCAAAATGCTTTGTCCAAATCACATGCCTTCTATTTTCACTTGTTTTTCAGCAAAAATAAAAATCTAATTGTTTTAAGACCAAGAACTTGTGAAACATAATTAGATTATGACAAAAATAGAATTTCTCAACAGAGCATATGTATTAACGTGCTATGTTTACTGTGTGCAAATTGTGAAAATATGTTGTCTGAAGGGACTCCATTATCTATAGACATAATGCAGATTGGAAATCTAAGGGGACGCTAATTGTGCTCATGTTGTTTACCATTCCTGGCCTCCTGGCATCACATAAGCTGACCTCATCAGATCCTTGCTAATGTGATAGAGTGTCCGCTGTGGCAAACAAGATTTCCCACAATAAAAACACTCCTCAGCCTCCAGAAATCAAATGCACGGTTGTCTCTCTACACTGTCTTAACTCAGATAATGTCAGAGGAGTTTCATAATTCTCTAAATCAGTCTGTCTCCCCACTCCCTGCTCTCCTTGCTTGGTTGGGAAAGAAATGTCTCTTCCATCTTATCAGCCGCCGCACCCTCGCCCTTTCTCCCTCAAAAGGAAGTTCCCTCCATGCAAGGCTCTTTCTTGATGTTATTTTCAGGGAATGGCTTGTCGTCCGCCACAGATAGCAGGCCCAGATTATTTTCCGTCGTCGGTCAAGACTGTCTGGTGGAGGACTTGACATGCAATTAGCGAGGTCTTGTGACAAGCATTGCTCATTGTCGCCGTAAAGCCTGTCTAGAAACGTGAATTGATTAAATCAAGTTGGCATCTATTTTCGTTGTGGCAGCAGCCTTCTTCAGTTTGCAACACTGTGGCAAGACACAGAAAAATGTTTTTGCCGAAGGCTCTTTGGTCTGAGGAGTTCCAACATGCTCTGCTCTTGTTTTATGCTTAAAGATGTGCTCACCTGTGCTGCAGTGAAGACTCAGGGGGGTCAAAAGGCAAAACGGTAAACCTGAAGGGCACAAGTAGACGGTTCTGGGTCCTGTGATTCTGCAGTTATGGATGACTCAGCTTTGAACCATGAATAGCTTCTAATTACTGCTTGAGTGATTTTATCTTCTCATGGAAGCGAACCCCTTCTGTCTGTCTGTGTTGCAAGTATGCACTGTGTAATAGTACAGTGTTTCAAAAAAACATACCATTTCGTACTAACAGGAAATGATACATGTGCGCTGATGAGCATTAAACTATGGATGGCGGCATGTTGGTCAATCAAATACATGGAAAGAGCACATTCCTGGTGGGTTACTTTGTGACGCCAATGGCATATTTGATAACACAGTCATTCTGTCTTTCGTTGTGACGCTCACCTAGTAAACTTATGCGATGGAAGACAAAATTATTGTTCTCCTGACAGCTTTCCAGTTGTAAGATCCTTCCTCATAATATAACCAAAATGGATGTGTAGTGTTTTAAGGTCTAGATAGGCTCATTTGTCTGTTACTAAAACTGGAATTTCTGGATCATATTTCCTTGTCTCCCAGCAACACATATTTTTGTTTTGCGTTGTTTTTAATGCAAGGTTTGCAGTGTCAACATCCACTATGAGTACTTGAAAAAACATTTTTACAACACATTTGGAAATAATGTGTTGATATATATATATATATATTGTAACTTTCTAAAATACACAGTTTTACAATCCTGCTTACTTTATGCAGTCATATGACAGGTGTTCAGAGGTGGGAAAGTGTTTTGGATTTGAAATCTCTTAACCTCGATTTATTTTTTTTTTCTTCACACCACTTCTGTGACTCCTTCTTGTGTGTTTGAATCACAGCGAAGCCGTTCCTGTCACTCCTTTGCTCTCTCTCTCTTTCATGTGTTTACATACGTGAACACACATCCCTTCTGGAAAGTGGGAGGGGGGAGCGCAAAGATGTCATCTGCAACTGGCCCCTCCAAACCATCATCACAGCCATGCACATATGACACACATCCAATTTCCAAAGTGGTAGACCGTGTCAAAATCTAATTACACAGGAGAACTCTACCATGAACACCAGGCTGTTAATAAACACTGCATCTCATCCATTTTTTACGTCAAAATTAGGCCCAAAGAATGCTTGCTCATTTGCCATGGGGGGAACCTCAGAACGAGCCACCCTTGCCTTAAGAATAATAGTTGCTCCAAAAACAGTCGGCATGCTTGATCGTAGAGATTTGCCAGAAATGTGGAGGCACAGAGCTGCAGCGGAGACGAGGAGCAGTGCCAGAGTAAAAACCAATTTTCTTTTTCTGGTACATGAGCTAAATTGCTCGCAGAAAACACCACTTGATAGAATTATTACCGTTGGGGGCGTAAGAAATGGTGCTCTGTGACAGCAGATAATGAAGCTCAGAGTTCAACTTGTGGGCTACCAAACTTTTATTTTGATTAAACAGAATTCAGCTGGTTTCAATTTAAACTGACTGGTTATTTCTCCTCTCTTTCAAGAGAGTGCCCTGACTGGAAACAAAAGGGGGGTGGGGGGGGCAGTGTGGTTTTGACATGGCAGAGTGTGTTTTTTTTTTTTTTTTGAGGAGGATGAGGAGGATAAAGGGGGTTTAATTCATCTGATTCCTTCATGCCACTGTGGCAAAGGCTGTATGTATTGTCGGGCGGGCGGGTTGCCATGGCAACAGCTGCAGAGTAAGGAAATCTTTCTTTCCTCCTTCTCACCCCCCTCCTCCTCCTCCTCTTCTCTCTTTCTGTCCAGTACCTTGTCAAATGTCTGCCTCCCTCTCTCTTTCTCCCTCTCTCCCTCCCTTTCTTTCCGTCTCTCCGACTTGTACAGACATGGTTTGCAGAGTTTTGGGTGGGGAATGTTCAGGTATGTGTTTCCACACACACACACAGTCTGTCTGTGTGCTGCTGGTGTAGCAGACTAGGGAACAATGAGTCTCAAAAAGAGACTTTCCTTCAAGAGGACCTGGAACTTCAACACAGTAAGTAAACTGTGGTTTGCCGAGTGAGCCTCCTCTTCCTCCTCTGTATGAAGCCGGGGAGACTCCTTTTGTTCAGTCAGCTGTTTTTCTCATTAATCTCCCTCTTTGTCGCTCGCCTCTCTCCCATTCAGAACAGCTGTTTGAAGCGGCGGGGTTGTTGTTTGTTCGCGGGGTGTTAGAATCAGACTTGACTTGTGTAAAAGTTTGGAAGTTTTTTTTTTTTTTTAATCTGACTGTGGTAAAACTTTGAACAGGGTACATCTCGACCCAGTTCTTTTGAAGGAAGGAACATGCCTAAACAAGCCCAAAAGATAAAAGAAGTCACCTTTAAAAGATGAGAGAGAGAGACACTCTGTGAGAGGTGTTAATGGGTGACATCAACATATGTGTGCATGGGGTTTCAACTTCAACTGAATCAACCCTGGTGAAAGAGTGTTATTTGGCGTGGTGGCTCACTTCAGATCATGCACATAAATCTGTCTTGGTGTGATCCTTTACGTTCCTTCAGCATGTGGTGTCTCGGGATGCCAGACTCTACGGCGTGGGGGCTGTACCACAGTAAAACTGGAAAAGCATTTTCCAACTGGAGAGCCAAATCCTGCTCCGTTTGGTAGCCAGGGTACTCGCCGTGACTTGATTTGTGTTTTTTGTCCATTCGGTTGACAACAAACCTAACGTGGACAGCTCTTGGAAAGGATTCCAGCTGGGAAACGGGACCTTTGCAATTATATGAAAGGGATCAAAGAGGGCCGGTCGTGCTGCAGAACCACCCATGGTGGACCACTTGTCACCAGAGGTGTCAACAGAGGAAGGGAATGTGTGGACGCGAGGTGGTGGTGGTGCCTTGGTCATCACTTTGGCCTCATTGTAGTGGACTTATGGGCAGGGAAGCAATAACGAGCTGAAAAACACACAGTGGTGTGTGTGGTCTAACCCCTGCAGCCTCACACAGACAGACATACACACACCACCCTGTATATATTTGCCCAGTCAACCTTTGCAAGTGGGACATGTCATTATATCATTTTATTTGAGAAATTGCTTAGATGTTTAGTCGGTCAACTGCCAACCATCAATAATTTTGCTAATCTTAACCATTAGTCAAGTAAAACAGATTTGTCACTTGAAGTCTCTTAAAATGTAAGGATTTGATTTTCTCACAATTATATACATTTTTCACAATTTTTTTTTGTTATTTTACAGAGCAAACAATGAATCTTTTATCGGAAAAGCATAATCACCAAATCAATCAGCATGGAAAATAATCACTAGTTGCCCCATTTGAGAATCCTAGTAGAATTAGAATAAAATCTAGTAGCTGAAGCGTTGCAGGATTTTGCAATATTTCCATTCATTTAGTCGCTTACGCAACCGCTGACATATTTGTCATCAATATAATTCCACTCTGACGTGAGGGTTTTAAAAGATGAGATATTAAAACCCCAGTGTGTGTGTCAACAAGCCAGTCATTATTTTATTGAAATACTCCCACTCGTATCACATGTCTGTGAATAAGTGGAGATTCTGCTCTTACAAGAAATGGATGTCTATCACATTTGTCACTTCAGAGTTAAAAACTCTCCATATATAGCTTTTAAAAGTAGTGTTGACTCCCCAAACGTGGACAGTGGTGAATACACCAATTCACAATTTCAAAGCTTCAGCCTGGGGACCTTTTGTTTTTTCCAAACCAAAATTGACGTCACATTGTGTGATGTCTGTCTCGTTCTTTAAAGTGAACCACAGTCACAACACTCCATATATTTAAGGTTTGAGGTTTAGCTGCTTTTAGACCAAGAAAGGGGACAGACAGATGGAGTGGGTGTTCTCTCCCTCTTCTCCCTCTTCTGTCTCGACTTCACGTTGGTCCCCATCCTACCCGCCCATGATTACTCTACACATGCGACCCACCACAGAAGGGGTGGCTTTTGGGTGTTGACTGTCCGGGGTTGGACTCAGCAGCAGCAGCAGAGTTGTAAAGAGGCTGTGACAGACAATTAGTGGTTAAGCGGTCTGTGTCTGATAGAGCTTTTACATGTGGTCACTCCCAAAATGGAATGGAGCGTCACGTTAGTGCACATCACAGTGGTCACGCCGACTGCCTTCATATGACCAGTAGCACCATCAAAAGCTAAAAAGCATGAGCTGGCCTATGATACGTCTGTGCTTGTTCTGTGGTGGATTGATCAAACTGAAAATTATCAATTAAATCACAACCAATTTAGAAATTATGCTATGAATAACATCAGGAAATTAAACCCCATCCTTTCAAAAATGGCCCCGTCATTGTGCATCATTTTTGCTAATTTTCATTGTTCTGTAATATTGTAGCTCTATAGTCCATCATTATGCAATTACACTAAAGCACAAACTGTTTGTACCGCTCACACCGAGGCACCAGCCTGGCAATAAGAGCCTTGTTTTAGACGTATTATCAGCCTCGAATATTCACACTTTGAAGTGGCAGCTTAGAAAACACTCTTCTGGAAATAGTCTCCCCTTTTCAGATGAATCCTCCAACGCACCGATTTTTCAAGTGTTCTTGGACCAAGCCCTAAGATGCGCCTCTCATATCCTCCTCTGCATGTAAATATATTTGCGACAAATAGACTCCCAGTTTGCGCTTCATATCTCCCTTTATTAGCTTCACAAAATGACGCTAAAAGGTTTTTACTAAAGCCCAATGCTGAGGCAGGGATTTCAAATTGAAGTATTGCCGAGTAAATATTTGTTGAGCCATCACAAGATCAGTCACGGAGCAGTGTTTTATTTAGCATTATTCCATCGCTATAATTACATCCAATTATGGAAAGTTGTCACTGTGAAATTTCCATGTCCACTGGGGGTGTCTGTGCTATTTGCCTTTTATTCAGGTACATCTACACATGCATAAACCATTCACTACTTGAATTAGCAAGTGAAAAGAGGACCATTACAGCCAGTGATGGCCTCTCAAGTGGCCCTGCCTTGATGAGCTCTGATCTTTGTGACTGCAGTTAGCAGGAATGCACACATTCAGGGCTGTGTGTGTGTGAGGATAATATAAAATGAGGGGTGAGTCCTGGTGTAGAGGTGTGAACAGCTGTGTGTGGTAGAGGCCAGGGGTCCACCCACTTACAAATTAATGGTCTTGTGTAAGGACCCAAGATCCAACCCTTTCCCAGTAGCACACACACACTCTCACACACAAACCAAGACACACACCTCAGAGTGACCGACCGACCAGTGGGATGCCTGAGGAGACGCTGCTATCAGCACAGCCTTCAATCCCTTGTGTGAGCACAGGAGGTCATGAGGGCAGTCTCTCACTCATGTCTCTCTTTGTTCTCTTTCAGTCTGCTGCTTCCTCAGATGGGGGTGAGTACAATTTATTATTACTTCTTTTAAACTCCATTACCTAAAATCAAAAGATGATCAGTTGATTTGAAATGAAGAAAAGAATGCCAGTTCTGTATGTTAATACCTTTTAAAATGTTAGAACTGGTTTAAATCACAAGATTTTTTTCCCTTAATGATCCCTTGTTGCTAACATAGTAAAATGTTTTTGATCTTGTCTAGCATGCATTTCTCTGCCCAGCCCTTTCACTGTCTGCATTTTTTATTTCCTATATTCTGCACTCCTATCAACGCAGAACTTTGTAGACGCTCAGTAAAATGGTCTAATAAAAAGACTTAGTGAGGATGATGTATTCACTGTAGGCAGCATGCCTCATTAACAAAGGATGTTTGTGGAGCGTGTTTTGGGTTACAGTCGGGGCTATAGCGTGCATGCTGTCTGGCCTCCCCTTTCATAGAAGTTTTAATAACATTTGCTAACAGGCTGACCGAGGCTGCGGCAAGGAGGGCAGCTCTGCTCCTTTCACTGTGGATGTGGATCAGACATGCACGGCTGTTTGCTTTCTAAAGCCATCTCATTAACAGAGCAGCACACAATGCGGTAAACACAGATCCCAAAAGCCTCAGTTCTAATACATTAAACCAAACCCAAACAAGTGGCCTGTCAGCAAACTGTAGCTGGTGACACAGAGAAACTGGTAATTTGGCTTTATTGTTAAAAAAAAATAAAGAAAAGAAAAAAAAAAGAATCAGTATCCTAAATTTGATGACATGTCTCCTGATTCAGTTTGGCTAATTGCTTAGAAATTAGATATACTGTAGGTTTTAAAAGGTCATGTAAAGGCCACCTTAGTCATTATCTAAAAGACCTCACCATGAGGCTGTTAGTAATGTCATGTACTATTTACAGTGCTTTTATTACACAACTCCACAGCTGAACTACACCTATTTGTAAATCCACCCTGCTTCCCGTGCAGGCATACTAGCACGAAGATATGCTGTACCTTATGTGACCTCGTCGCCATCTCTGCTCCCAATAGCAGAGATACTCTCTGTTAATACCAGTCGCCCATGCCAACCGGTTGACCCTCCGCAGAATGACAACAGCTATGTATCTGTAACAAATCCCACTGTGACACTTTGTGTTTTGTTTTTTTACTGTGCGCTCCCTGCTTGGTCGACCCGCAGTTCTAAAATGGCCATCTGCTGCCATGATAGCAGGTACTGTGCAGGCTGAGCCCCCCACTTTAGTCGAGCACCAGCCCCTGGAACCTCACCCACTCTCCCTCCTCGTGTCCTGCTAATCAGTCTCCCCTCTTTCTGTCTTCTTTTGTTCTCACTCTCCCGACTCGGTGACATCTGCTGTCTCTCAGATGTGTTAGCTCCGAACCCCACACTTTCCTCGGAACACGTTTTGAACTTTGATATCCACTTGTTTTGTAACTTTCACCAGTGAGACCTGTAGCAAAGGGTAAAGTAAAGAGCCATTAGCTTTCCTGTCAAACCCCTTGACCCTTTACCTTAAAGTCTAATCTGTTCTCTGGTTGTAATTATGTATGCTGCAGTCATAGGACACCTTTTATGGCTCCCCATTATGCCTAGATGACAAGTTATTCCCTCTCCAAAAGGATAGAGACTTTTTTCTGCAATTTCCATAAGCCAAACATGTACTGTTGAGGAAAGTGTAGGAAAGATTGTAGTGAGAGCTTTCGGTGTTACTAGTTTTTTGCCTGCTTTCTGCTTTACACTTTCACCACTTTGTTAATGATTTATTAGAGATCAAGGAAAGTCTTTATAAAAGCTTTTGCCCCTAAATGACAAAAATAAAATCAAAAGGCAGGAAGGCACACAGAAATGCTAACATCCACAGGACTATTTGGAAGGTTTGGAGGGAACACAGAAGAATAACCCCGACATACCTTCTGGCTGGAATTACCCTTTAACACGAGCCCCCCTCTGACCTTTGCATTTTGCTCATCGCCCCCTCCAGACTACAGTGGAGTCCAGTTGCAGGGATGCTGCAGCCAGACCAGCCTGAACAGCAATGGCAGTCTTCCAGGAGCGGGCAGCCATCGGGGGGTGCCAGAGCAGCGTGTGGCCAGCTGGGCCGCCTGCTTCGAGCGGCTCCTCCAGGATCCAGTGGGCGTGCGCTACTTCTCGGTAAGAAAAGTCGAATGGATGCTGTCAGACTAGACCAAAAAGTATTGTCAAAAAGCGGCTAATGCGAAGCTCCAGAGTTAAGATTTAAGAGTAAGACAGTGCAGGGGAGCAATAGGGCTGTGTGTTGTTTGTCAGCTTTTATTGAACCCTTGTTTAGATTCATGTAATTTGTGAAGCAAAAGACATCAAAATAAGTTAAAAGCAAAACCATATTCTCTATAGTTTTTATGTAGTCTATTGTATAGTAATAGTAGTCTTTGTCATCTTCGACAAGCTTCCTTCATGCATTCAATTACTTTCATGCAGTCATAACATTTTGCCGTATCAGTTTTTTTTTTCCTGGAAAAGGTTTAAGTTCAAAACCAGTTCTCAGTATCCAACCCTACTGAGTACAGGCATCTCATTTATGTTACCATCCCTCCCACATAAAAGATGTGCCTTTGAATTTAGCCCACGACACCTTCCGAAGGCTCAACGTTAAGTTCTTGCGTCCCAGAACCACCTCGCTCCTCACCTTCCCTCAACACGGACCAGAGCTGCATACGCCTACACCATCCTGCGCCTACACTTACATGAGCCTTGTTCACAGCATTACACCCAATAATTTGTTTTCCTCACTACTGGTCTCAACAACAAAAGCAACGGACTGAGGAACAAAAAAAGACCACCAGTTTGAAATTGTATATATCTTGCGCTGTGTGTCTCTGCAGGAATTTCTCAAGAAAGAATTCAGTGAGGAAAATATCTTGTTCTGGCAGGCCTGTGAATACTTCAGTCATGTCCCTGCAACTGATAAGAAGCAGGTAAGTCCACAGTGTGAAGTCACAGATATACAGTCAGAGCTTATGTATGGTGGTATTGTATGCTGTGGTCAACTGGGAACTGGAAGATTGTCTAAAGGGGAGGACACACACATTACAACTGTCAAACCAGAGACAGATAAGTTTAGGGTGTGATGACTGATCAGACCCTGTTCCAACTGGAGTGAGTTTCTTTTGATATTTAACAGATAAAATCATCTAGCAGGTGATTGTTTAAATAGACTAATCTGAAGTGTTCAAATCCAGTTGTTGCCAGTTGTTCTCATAAAGAATTTTAGAAACATGTTTGACATTTGCGTCATGCAACCAATGATCACTCGGGTGTCACCCCAGGGACACATGCCTGTAAATAAACAGCTTTACCCGAAGCTAGCTTCCTTTTTACAAAGTTGCCTGTCCATTCAGGATGTCAACCAAACTCTTTATTCCTTCCCCTTTGACCTTTTGAGTTCAAATTGCACACACTGGATATGAACGGTGCAAGCTCAGTGTTTGTTTTGGTCCAGGAACACGCGACACTTGACGTTCTCGCAATATGTGCCAGGTCAGATCTCCAGTTGTTACTGACCAGTGGTTCAGTGTGTTTACTCAGTCGTAATGTTTATGCTTCTTCCGGACTAAAAAGCTTTTGTTTCCCACCGGGGAAATCCCATTGCTAAAAAAACATATACCTGATTAAATGACATTTTTCTTTAGAGCAGCCATTTCCAACCTTTTTGGCTTATATCCATTAAATAAAGGGTTTGTGTGGCCTCTCCTCAAAGGTTTAATATCAGCCCAAGTGAGTTTTCCTAAATGGGTTTATTTGAATAACTTGGAGTAGAAACTATCCATTATTAATGATTCTATCAATGATTAGTGAACATCATTTTGTGTAGGAAAATCAGTAAGTTCTGACCCCTTAAATTAACCGCTTATGGGTCCCATCCCCCAGGGCTATAACCCCTACATCATAGCACAGTAAGATAGCTTTTATTGATAGAAAGGGTCAATCCACATTAAATGACATCCTGACACCTATGTAATTTGTGTGAAATACATCAATACTAGGTAAGAATTCATGAACGCGGCATTATTTTCTACTGTTGTTCTTGAAATTCTGCCTCTCTTTTTCACAGCTGTCCCAAAGAGCCGGAGAGATCTACAACAGCTTCCTGTCCAGCAAGGCCACCATGCCAGTCAACATTGACAGCCAAGCCCAGCTGGCTGACGACGTCCTCACCTCCCCACGGCCCGACATGTTCAAGACACAGCAGCTACAGGTACCAACAAGACAGCAGTGGCGGCAGTGAGCTCATCTCTCGAGACACCACAATCTGTTGATTGATAAATAACATGTTGCTTCCACAATTATGTGGGCGATTTTCTTATTTAAATGATTCAGTTGTTCCTTATCAACACCGGAGATCGAGCCACTTTTGTGGACTGTATTATTAATCGGAGGGATTCAGTAGTATGGGGTTTTGCTCTCATCTAGCCTTTAGTCACTTTGCACAAGCATATTGGATTTTTTTTGGTGGCCATCTGGGTTTGTTTACGAAAGGGCTCTGAGCCTTTACCAGAGATAAACACAAACTGGCATACACCCACAGAGAATCTAGCGCATACAGTACACACAGACACATAGACGTGCAGTCAGAGATCTGTATATTTTCAGCCTGCATATGAGCATGATGAAATGTTAACTGTTAAGACACCTGTCATAACATAAGCTATAACCATATGTTAACACCAGTAGTTTCCTCTCTCTTGTTTCTGTCCACATTTCATTTTCTCCTCCTCCCTCTTATTTTTGACCCTACGTGCCTCTTTGTGCACCTCTCCATCGCTTTCACTAACTTCCCTCTTCTTCTCTGGCGCTTTTCCCTACATGTCTACAGATCTTCAACCTGATGAAGTTTGACAGCTACTCGCGGTTCCTCAAGTCCTCCCTTTACCAGGAGTGCTTGCACGCTGAGGTGGACGGCCGACCCTTACCAGACCCCTACCAGATTCCCTGCAGTCCTGCGCCCTCCAAACACAGTGCCAGCTCTGACCGCTCAACCCTTTCCACTCCGAAGAAGGTGCCACTCTTGCTTTTTGGCTGCACCAAATTGGCTTTTCATGAAATCTGGCCAATGCTTACATTGCTCATCAGTCCGGTGCGGCAGGTAAAATCTTATTTTGTTTTTGTCCTCTGACCAGCAGGAGGCAAGAAAGCAGAGGTCAGGGAGGTCGCTCAATGAAGACAGCAGGGATGAGAGCGCTGACAAGAAACGTGGCATCTTCTTCTCGTGGTCACGCAACAGGAGCTTCGGGAAGGGCCCAAAGAAGAAGGACATTGGCGACATTAACCTTGGTAAGAGCCTGTTGTCTTCCGGTTTCAAAGATCCCCCCAAAGTTTTAAGCTTTTGCAACACACAAACTTCCAAAGTGCTGATGTGTCCTTGAATAAGACACCAAATTGCAGCCAGTTCCAGAGTTGCCATGAGCTACATGCGGGGGCGGCATGTAGAGACACAGCTGCCCTGCAGTGATCAAAGTGTTTCACACACACATTACTGCTACATTGGCGAAAACATACTTGTTACAGCTCCGGCATTCACACTGAAGAGAGTGTTATCCACAAAGAGGCAGTGTTTTAAAGGTGGCAGAATATCAAAATGAGATCCACACAGTGACTTGTTTGGGATTTTGATTATGAAAATCTCATTTTCAGATTTGTCCCCTTGTTTTTGTGTTTGTAAATGTGCTCCAGTAGTGGTACAGAATACAGAATATTGTAGATATCACAATTGTCAGTCATAACTTCAACGTAATTATTGTCTCAGTTAACTCTATTGCAAGTTAAATAGTTCAATTTAACCATATATGGATTTCACCCTTTAATACAAATCTCTCTCAGTAAATACAGCTGTGCATTATAACACCTGCTGTTTATTCACAAATATATTGTTTGATGATGAACACCTTTTTGCCTGCCAAGATTTTGCAGGGACAAACTGCGATCATAAATCCAAAACAATTGTTATTAGTCATGTTATAGCTCAACACTGTCCTGGTGCTTTATGTTGCAAGTGTCATTTGATGTGAGTAGCAGTGCCATGGCTCCCATCTGCATGAAGTCATCATCTGTTTTGTTCTGTTCTGTTTTGTGCAGACTACTGGGGCAGTAATGGGCGGAGGGAGTCCCAGGGCTCCTTGTCGTCCGGTACCAGTCTGGAGATGGCCACTTCCTGCTCTGCTGGCAAGATTGAGGTAAGATTTTTTCTGGACAGATCACCATGGCAACACAGCCCAGTGTCTGATGAAGCCATCATAATAGGACAGGGTTGTTTATTTTATTTTTTACTTGTCCGCCCACTCATTTTTTGTTTATGGATGGAAGAAATCAGAGGGTGACTGTAGCTGCAATTACAACTAAATCCATGTATACTTGACAGCCATAACACACTTCTTATTATTAAGTGAATCCTTTTTCTCTAATCACGTATCCTTAGTCTGACAATCGCCACTCGGTCGGAGCATGGGAACGCTCCCCCAAACACTGCAGCGTGATGCTTCCAGACGGCTCCTGCTCCTCCATCACTCTTCGACCCGGTGCCTCCATAAGGGAAGTCCTTCCAGCACCTCTGTCACAGCATCAGCGTCAACATCGCTGCCGTCGACCTCTTCCTGGTGGGAGGGGAGAAGGTGAGGGAGGCAGGCGTCGCTGAAACAAATTACCAACAAATGTTCAGAGCATCTGCTGCTGATACGCCAGAAAGCAGAACACGGGTGCAGCCCCCCCCCCCCCCGAATGGATTCACTCCAACCTTCTGTTTGTTATTAATCTGCATATAATCATTTAAACATGCTCTGTTCTGTGAGGAGTCATTGTTTGAACTTAACTGAAAAAAGCTGAATTCAATCAAAAGGAATTAAAAAGATGACAGAGGATTAAAATGTGGATATAACAATGCTTATTTCCCCCCTCTCATAGCCTTTGGTGTTGGACCAAGACTGCATGACCCTCAGCTCACGAGACTTGAGACTGGAGAAGCGGACGTTGTTTAGGTATGAATGATCTGTCAAAGTTTAGTCGCATATGTCAGTTTCCTTTCTATTTATCACTTTTTATGTCTGAGCTAAGGTTTATTGTGTTCTTTTTCTGCTCCTAGGTTGGACCTGGTACCCATTAACCGCTCCGTGGGGCTGAAAGCAAAACCCACCAAGCCAGTCACAGAGGTCCTGCGTCCCGTTGTGGCCAAGTACGGCCTCCACCTTAGCGACCTCGTGGCCAAAATAGTAAGTCGCCCCCACTGGCTACAATGCCTTAATCTTTATAAAACCTCCTGTGTGTCCGGGGAGATCAGCCTGTGCAGTGTGTGACAATGCCACAGGGTGGAGTATCATGACTAGGGGAGGGAAGCGACCGCATCCTTTTCCATCTCTACACGGTGGTTAGCTCTCTGACTCAACCCGGCCTCCGAAGATGGAGCACCAGGACTGTAATTAAGAATGACGACACCCCTCAAACATGCCGATGACTCTATACTCCTCCCCTAAACCCCTGCCAGATGATTTATTTTAGTCTGTGGGTTTCCAGGCATTATAACTGTATTATACAGTAGGCCCGAGCTGAAAGATGGTTTATAAATTAAGCTCATGAACTCAGATATCAGCCAGAGGAACTGTAACATATTTAGACTTCCACACAAAAGGTGAGGATACTAACATGTCCTCCATCAAATTGTGTTTTAGAGTGGAGAGACTGAGCCTTTGGACCTGGGTGCCCCCATATCAAGTCTGGACGGCCTGCGAGTTGTGCTGGAGCGAGCAGATCCAGCCTCAGGGAAAGGTAAGACCATCTAACACTCTATCACCCAAGAACAAGAACTTAACTACATTTAACTATCGGAGAAGTCGTGTTTTTCCCTGGAACCTGTAAACACACCAGTTCCCAGATATTTAACTGCCACTTGTGAGTCGTTTATTATTCTCTTGTAAAGTGTCATCCCCTCTCTGGCTCACTCTCCTCTGACCAATTTCTCAACCTGATGAATTTTTCATGCTTATTTCTCTCTCTTTCAAACAGACAAATCCAAGTCTTCCTCCTTAAAGGGCCACCCCCCGACCAGGAGTTTCTCTGCCACAGTAAGTACTAACAACATCTTCGTCACACACGACATGCTGCCTAAAAGTCCACACGCAAGGTTTTGGTGCTTTGGTGCTGCTTCTGCAACAATCCGTATCAACTGAATTGTGGCCTACATTCATCTTTATTAACATTTACAAGCCTTAAATTGGTGTGTATTTCCTGGTTTGTTTGTTTTTATATTCTTTGCCCTAACACTGCCTGTCGCTGACTCACTCGCTCACATCTCTCCATGCTTGAGTTATGGCGCCATATGTAGGCAGATAGTGCTCGGTCCAGATACTAGCAAGGTCAGTAAAGATGCAGAGCCAACAGATGGACTGGGCCCATCTTTACATGCGGGTCTCAGTAAATCCGGGCACTCTGCTCAGTAGGGTGCTTGGCAGCTCGCGCCTCCCTACCCCCCTCCTCCCGCATCCCTCCATCTCCTAACAGAGTGCATTGTTATTGTTGCATCTGCAGGGAGATGAGAGGTCAACACCAAAGGACTTTTCTGTGAGATCAAGTGGACCAGACTCAGCACTTCCAGGGGAAAAGAGAAAACAGAAAAAGATTAATATAGATGAAGCTGAAGGTAAATCCCCCCTTCTTTCTATCTCTCTCTCTCTCTTTTGAGTTGTTGGTGGATTTCTTAGCTTTGCTTTGCCTCAGGACTAACTGATATCTTTGCCAGCTCTGGAGGGTTATTTTCTCTGTCAGGTGTGAGGCTGCTATGCTGCATGTTAAACCCGGCTAATCCCTTTCTTCCAGGCACTCACCTGTTTGCAAAGTTTAAATGAGGGAACTTGTTTGATGTGTTTTGCAGAATTCTTTGAGCTGCTGAGCCGGGCGCAGAGCACCCGAGCCAACGACCAGCGCGGACTCCTGAACAAAGAAGACCTGGTGCTTCCCGACTTCCTGCGCCTGACTCCACCTGACTTGGCCTGCTCCACCCCAGACTCCCTGAAGCACGCCCGGGAGAATGGCATCCCTCCACGGGTGCCCCTCACTGCCAGCCATCGTTCGGAGAGCCTGGACTCCTCCCTCAGCTCCAGCGCCAATGGACACTCTGGGGCCAGGCGGTGCCTGTTGCCCCCTCCTCGCCACCCGACTTTTGGCACCCACCTGTCCCCCATCTCCCGGCCTTCAGACGCCCGGCCGAGCCTCCGCACCGTGGAAGAGGACGTCCACACTGACCTGACCCTAGTGGGGGAGGGCGACATCAGCAGCCCCAACAGCACCCTGCTGCCTCCTTCGCCGTCCCCCATGCCGTCCTTTGAGAGCAGCCTGCCTGAAGCCAACTTCACCCCGCCACCCCCCTGTTCCCAGCCTCAAGACACAGGCAGAGAGGGAAAGTCCAGTTCAGGTATTTCTACAGTGTAA
The DNA here is from genome assembly GCA_023238725.1 of Scortum barcoo. Classification (NCBI taxonomy): domain Eukaryota; kingdom Metazoa; phylum Chordata; class Actinopteri; order Centrarchiformes; family Terapontidae; genus Scortum; species Scortum barcoo. The sequence goes on along the minus strand of CM041532.1, from coordinate 15,004,038 downwards.
CAAACCAGTGCTCCGTGTGTTTGCGTGTGTGTCGTATGTGCATGTGTGTGCCCTGTAGTGGTCCGAACCCGACCACCCTCATGATTAAACTCCCTCTACACTGACTCTGATGCACTTTAATGACAAATTGATATTGACTCTTACTCAGTTTGCCAATCATTTAAACCGATTTGTTTTTACTTTACTTAGCAAAAGCACGCAAATGTAAATAGTGATGTGTATATTTTGTTCAGTGAGTAACGTTTACTTGGATGTCTCCTCCCATGCCACAAACAGTTGCCGCCATATAACTGGGATTAGTTTATTCCAGTCAGATATTTAGTTTATTTTGTAGTTTTGGGTGCATGAGAATGCTGATGTAACTGACTGCAGAGCTTCTGAATATTAGTAATATATGCATAATGCATACAGATTGATGATCAATATTTGACAGTACTGTAGTCAGTGAATGTTGTGCAGAAGATTACAATTCAGAACATGAAAGTAATGAGGTTAGCAGCTGTGTCTCCTGGCTTTGTGGGGTTCATTATGTTCAATTAGAAAACACGTAGCAAGCCAGAGCCATGGAATTGTTTTACAGTGTTGGACCTGCGAATGCTAAACAGTCATTACAAAACAAATACTGTATTCCTCTCCATCCCACCACCTTTAGTTAAGAGCAATTCAACAGTGTCAGTGTCATGTTTTTTTTTCTTACACAACTCTCTAAACCCGGTGAGTCATTACACAGTGTCAGCTCCTGCTGTAGTAATTTGAGCAATGGTGAAAATAATTAGTCATTGGAGGACAAGTGCTCCTTAGCACCGGTGACATTGTTGAATTGCCTGTCATTCTTTATCTGGGTTATTCGCTCCTTCTCTAGATGCCTGTTGTAGATAATCACTGCCAATAAACTCTGTACCTGTGATTGAGTAGATCTAATAAATGTTAGAATTGGAAATCACTCTTGTCTGTCTTTTTACATGTTTTGTGAGCTCAGTTTTCTCTCCCCCTCATCCTCCTCCTCCACCAACTCTCCTCTCCGCCTCCGCATGCCTTCTCCCGTTCTCCCTTGGCTCTGTCTCATGTTGTCTTGTGGCTTCTTCCTCCTCTCATCAGCTCTCACTCTTTGGTATTCTTTTTTTTTTCTTTCCCCTGTGCGTGCGCTCGTTCCAGGGTGTCGCTGCTCGCTGTGTGTTTCTCTGCTCAGATTGTTCAGTGTGGCTTGTTTGTGTGGTCTCGTTGAACACTGCTTGGTTTACCTGTTGGTGTATTGTGTGTTTATTTTCTTTTTTTTTTATTGTTGGGGGGTCGCTGCTCTGTCGTGTGTAGCTGTGGCGAGGCGTTGTGGATCGTTTTGAGTCTTCTGTTTAAACTTGTGTGTGTTCAAAGCTTGCCGTCATGTGGCTCACTGCGTGTGCGGAGCACAAGATCATTATCATCTGCAGATGGATTTCATTTTCTATTTCCCGTCCTCACTTGTCATTTTTTCCCCCCACTCCTCCACTGTGCATGTTTTTTGAGTTTATATACAATCAAGTGGTGAACTGATTTATAATGGTGATGGTTCTTCCCTTAGTAGACTTGGCATTTTCCGAGTTGTCAGAAATGTATAAACTTAAGACCAAAAAGCTTTCCATGTTCAGATATCCAATTAGATTCTTTGGCTTTAAAGAAAATCCCAGGAAGCGGACTCTGAAACGCTGTGAACTCTACGGAAAGAGAAGATAAACAGCATGCTTTCCAGCAACATAGCAGATGAGCATCTCGCACTTCAAAGCACTCTATGGAAGGGGAAGGCTCGCTCCGACCTTACTGCCCCGCATTAATAGCCAGGCTTTAATGTAAGGTGATATGTACACAAGATGATGAGGAGGAATCGAAGCCTTTCAGCTCCTCCACAAGGCTCGCTCCTCTCTTCTGGTTGCTAAGTGCATGAGCCTGATTCTTCCCACCACCGGGCGCCATGGTAACCTTATCCACGAGTTGACTGAGCTACAGATAGAAACTGTCACTACTGGTTTTCATCTATCTCCCAGCCTGTTTCTCTCTCTATCTTCTCTTTCTCCCACTCGCTAAAATAGAAACGCAGCCATGATGATTTGATATACCCGTATTTTTAACACTGCTTGCCACCCTCAGTGAATCTGCGAGGGATCTGCAAACATGGAAATACCAGCAATTTAACACGCCTCCACTTTTTGGAGACTTTTTGAAGTTGTTACATTTGAATTTGGTCACGCTCACAGACTTAATAATGAGTTCAAGAGACAAACGCCCACTGAACAAGTCAAGAGTCCATCAGTCCAAACAAGTTTACGGCAGCTGAGTAGCAATTATCCTCTTTTACTGTCAGTCTGCTTGATTTCAGTCACTGCAGAGCGTCCCCCTCCAGTTTGTGGATTACTGTTAAACTGACGCCCTCTGCTGTTCCACAGTTAGAGATATAATTGCTGCCGAGGCGGATCAACAAGTTCCTGGGTTCAGTTTGGCTCTAAACTCAGAGGACACATTGTTGCCACACTCCTATAAACTACAAAATACTGTAGATGGGAAGAAGTCCAGCTGCTTACTCTTCTTCACATGAGGTCATGTAGATAAAATAATACGTGGATATGTGGGTAAATACTGTTTGGGGACTTAATTTTTTCCTCTGAGTGTACTGCAAAGTCACCAAGTTAATTCATGAATTTAAGGGACACACTGAAATTCATCTATAGACCACAGGGTACATTTCTACATGCAGTAAAAGCCAAGAACCCTGCCAACAGTAAGTATTTGTATCTAAATCATATACTCTAAGGTGTTATAATACCAAGAGTAGTATTTCTGGCCCCACAGGTAGTTTACTTGGCATATCACATTTGAAAAAGCCTCTCATTAGACTGTTAAAATGAAAATCTGGAGGTGTCAGGTTTGTATCCAAATGACCAGAGCTGAAAACTTTGTTACTGCGATCACTGTTTAATCGTGTCTGTAATCACTTCTCCCTCTCTGACATATGTTGGGGTCTCTAGGCTCAAGGATTAAGATGTCCACTAGAGGGCGATGTCACACAGTGTAACTCCATTCACTTGACACTGATTTGAACTCAATGCATGGAGCTTTTAGCTTTACTTCTGTCTTTTCCCAAAAAAAGAGGACATGGTAGAGATGATCAATTCAGCCAGTTGAGATTGTGCTTTTTCTCTCTGCACTCAGAGGCAGAGGTCAGTTGCTTAGGTTCAAATGAACAGTTTGGCCAATATGAATAAGATTAAAGGATTCCTGGCAGTAAATGGTGCATCGAGGCTATCTCCCAAAAAGTGCTCTGTAATGACTCCGGTCCAGCGGTACACCTGAGGGAACATATGGCTCAGTTTGCCTTCAGTCCCATTTCACTTTCCTCCTCCTCGTGTCTCTGTGTCAGCTCTCAAAACTGGCAGCCGCTGACCCCGGGCCAGCCTTATCATCCATCTGGCGGTCAGGGGAAGACTCGACGCAGATCTTTGGCAGCCAGCGAGGACTGTAGCTGGGTCCGTTCCAGTCTGGCTGGTCTGTCTCAGCTCCCGGCTGCTGCCACGGCTGTGGACAAGACTCGCCGCAGGGAGGCACGGAGATGTTAAATGGCCATGTCAGGACACCATTTCTTTACACGTCACAGCAGCAGTCAGCAAGCATGACCGTTGAAAACATGTATGAGAACATGTGTGGATAGGTGATGAAGACGTGAAGAAAACACTTATTCCAGTGAAGTGCTTGATTGCACATAAGACCGCATGTGCAGAAATATAATAAAAAGACTGCGTTGGAGTTCGGGATGGTGGCTTTCCCTTCTTTCCAAAGATGTATGAGTAAACAAAACCAGGCATTTTTCCCATCACAACATGATCTTAAGTCATTTACTGTAAAAGATTTTTTTACATTTTTAGATAAGATCTGGCGGTATAATGGCTCAGTGTATACAGCAGGACTGTCTTTTCTTAGTATCAACAGCTTGGATTTCTCTGTGAAAGTAACAAGTGGGTGTAGAGCAGTGTTGGCTTATCTTAATTGAGCTTATAATAATTAATAATCAATTAATTTATTTTTTTTGGGTCATTCTTCAGGCAAAAATGAATACATCAGGGTTTTGAGGAGATGGTTAGACTAAAGCAGACGTGTGGCAACGTCACCTTGTGTTCAAGGAACGTGTTATTACATATTTTCTAATAAACAACTGATCAAGAATATTATTAGCAGAATAATCGATAATGAAAATAAGTAGCAGTCTTAGATGTGACCATTTTTATAATTATTAAGAGGAAAAGTTAACTTGTGATCCCTTATCAAAGGTGAAATATGTTTATGAGGCATGAGCACCGGAGTCATTTCTACTTACTGATCCACATATTGATAAACATTTTGTAAGCCCGAGGCAGTAAAACTATTCACTATTTCATAAGAAAATTATGGATGGGTGCATGGAAGGCTAAATGGATGAATAAATTTATGGCTCTTAGAGCACACATCTCTTTTAATTCAATAAACTCAAATCATTAAAATGCCTCATCTCGCAGCTCTGCATACCAGCATCAATACATCACATCCTGCAGAAAAACCCCTGTGACGGAGATTTGTCTTGACAGAGCATCCATTCCTAATTTTAATCAATATCACGCCTTAATTGCCAAACATAAGTCAGTATCACGTCCTTGAACTACAGACAAAACCTTGACAGCTGTTTAAAAGTGCTGGAAGTTGCTTCTTGTTCACCTTTTGTGGCTCGAGTTGTGCCGCAGTGGGTCTGTGTAAGGTCAGCTGTTGGAGCTCACAGACTGTTTACATCTGTACTGAACAGCAGTGAATCACAGTCAGCGGAGAGTCTATGTGTTGAAAGTGCTGTGTTTGAGTCACTCCGGCCTCTGTGTTTAGAGTCCGTGGGGCCGCAGGTTTCACATGAGAATTGGAGAGTTTATCAGTCGTCACAACTGTAATGCTAGCATGCTGGAAACTTTGGCTTTTAGCCCACAGAGTGCATGAGAGGGATTTGTTGGGAGTCCCCATGCCCAACACGTCCTCTTCAAATGTGATTTGATATCTATTAACTTGTGCTGAGGAAGTCTGATGAGGTAATGCAGTTCAAATCAAACACAAGTGGTAATTTTGAAATATACCACGTGACAACAAGGCAGTGAATTCATACATTTCATCCCGGTCCAATTTCGTTCAGTCCTCTCCCCTCAGTTGGCAGGCGAGCTGAGCAAGTCTGAGCTGACGCAGTCATGTAATGTCATCGAGTGTCTTGACAACAGCTGTCCAGATTACACAACTACACAATTGTCAGATTCTACAAACAAATTAAGATGTGTTCATTTGAGCGAAGCTGACTTAAAGTGTGCACCCACGCGATGGGTGACAAACTTTCCACTTCTTAGATCCTCTTAAATCTCTCTAGTCCTGTTAAGAATCTGGCCGTCATGTAGTATAATGTGAAGTTGATGCTCAGTTGCCTGCAAATCCACATGAATCAAAGATGCACAGAGATGAAGCAAAGGCCAAGTATTAATGTTTTGTTTTTGTTTTTTTCATCTTCAGTCACTGTTATTTAAAAAAGAAGAAATGAAGATCGCTTGCCTGTTATGTGCAGTGAACAATTATATTTTAATGAACAGTAGCTCAAATTACTATGCATAATGTGAAGGGGGTCACTTGTAGTGACAAACCGACAGAAAATGACCATCCAACTTTGCAGCTTCAGCTCTGTGCAGTGACTTTCAAGTTTAAGCTTTATTTTAGCTCACTGTTTTGGTTTTTTCAGCCAGCACACTTTTTCCTCATCCACCCTATTTTCAGCAGGAACAGGCAGACACTAGTGTCTTGGGCTACCTGCCCAGTACCAATTGACAGACAGGGCCAGCAACTAAGCTCACATGAAGGAGCATGTAGTGGCAAATATATCCAGATATCTTTTCTCAGGAATTGGTGGAGACCAAAACAGAGCTTACGCTTGGGTGAATATTGGACTTGTTTTGTCTTGTGGACAAAAACGTGGCTCCAAACAATACAATGTTGCTCATGTCAGCTAAATGTGAGGAGAAGTAACTGTGTGCTTACATGTTTGTGATAATAGAGTTGTGTTTTCTGTTGTGTTGTGTTTTCCCCAAGTAGCCAAAAAATAATTGAATGTATGCATTAGTGTTTGTCATTTTCCACGACCAGCATCATAAATATCTGCATCAACTGCATCTTAGATCCTCCATGTTTCTTTCTTCTCTTCTGTGCACAGAGGGAAGAACAGACCCAAGCTCCAACACCAAATCACCCGCCGACAGGGTCGACACTGCACACACGGCCCAGGAGGTGATGGATGTGGAGGGGGTCCACCTGGAGGAGGGGACCCTGGAAACTTCCCAGGGAGAGGACTCTGAGCTCAGCCTGAGCTTCCAGGGCTATGTCGCTGAGCTGCGGCAGTGCCAGAGCAAGATGAGGAACGCCCAGATGCCCCAAAACGGCCGCAACCCACCGCAGGGCAAGGACTGCAAGACAGACCTCTACAAGGCCACAGTCGTCTAAAGGGAAACCCCACTGCTGCACTTTTAAAGCCTGAGACTGTCTTTTGAAAGGGAATTAGTCAAAGATGGGCTGCATGTACAAAGCTGCCAATTTACACTCCAGAAAATCAATATTATGGTGATAGATATTGTATATTTGTTATGAATTCTGATGTCCTCTTGTTGATTTTTAGTACTGGTTGTAATTTTTGAGACAGTGATATGTTTTTGTTATGTTATAGTTTAATAATGAAGTGCAGAGCAATTTCATTATGAGCCATGTTAGACCGAGGACAACCATGGAAGAAGACTGACATTGACCTTTGGGTACCAGTTTCTAATTAAGCAGACATTATTAACAGTTTATAAGCTGTAGCTAATGGGTCCTTACCTCGAAATGAACTGAAGAGCTGACTAAAAAATAAGTTATGTTAGCACAACAATATGTACCAGTCAAAGGGATTAAACTTTAATTGAACTATTAATTTCTATTTATTGACACATTATGAAGTTTTTACAAAAAGATCTTAACCCAGTGTCCACTTACTACCTTTTTATACCCATCTTCTGTGGAGGAAGACCATGAGATGCAGCAGAAAAGCTCCTGAAAATCTTGTAAATGTTCCTCCGACTTACATTATATAAGCTTTGCTATAAAAATGTTCCAAGCTTTTCCTGCTAGTTTTCTGCAGGAAGGCTTAAAAAACTAGTAAGTGAACTTTGAGTTTGAAGTTTTTGTCAAACTACTGTTGCCCAGTTAGAAAGTGGTACCCACCTCTGTTGGACCATATGCTAGGCAGGACTCTGTTTGTAGGATCAAAAGGGAGACAATTTTCTTGAATATTTAACTATTTCCTGTTTTCATCTTCTTCCTGTGTTTTACAGATTATAGGATACATGACGGTACCTTTATTGCCTGTACTTCCTGCTTCTGTGGTTTTGAGGTTGTCCACACGTTGATTGATTAAAAAGCTTTGACGGCTGTAATTCCAACAAAAGTGATGCCCGCTTCTTTTGTACGCTGTTTGCGATTCATTCTGGTGTCCCTGACAGCGGGGGCACCCTCGCCGTGCCGTCCTGACCTCCTGGTCTACCTTGTAAAAACATACCTGAAATTCTCCTCTTATGTAAGACATCTACAGCAATAAATTCTCCTCCTTGGCATATTTGGCCAGTTAAATGTGTTTGCCAAGTTACTCAGGATTGTCAATAATTAACAATGTACTTGTCTTAGTAAGCCATTTCTTCTTTGGAGACGCGCCGCCTTCACCTGGGGTTTTGTGGATGTGCCGTTCAGTCGTCCGGCCTCCTCTTTGTATTTTTAGCTCGGCATCTGGAGAGGGATTATTCCAGCTGGTGAAAATTAGAGGTTAGATTATGAGAGCGGCGAGTTTGTCTTGATGGAGCATGTCACTGCTGGAATGCTGACAACACACAAGGCCTATAAACGGCTGGTTGGCTTCACTTTCATGCTCCCCCCTCGTTTCAAAGGAACTGTCATTATTGAATCCTGCATTACACAGCAGTTCCTTCCAGATCCTTGATACGCCCTCACATCGGACTCCCTCTTATCTTTAAAACTTTAGACATACCTCAATAACCCACCTGTGAATGTTTGGGAGTTTAGTCGCTTCCGCCCTCTGCTTCTCTGCCAGTTCCCATATAAGCCTCTTTGGCACTATGTCCGACGGTACTTAGTTAAGTGCGCACACCTGCACTACTTCAGTCTCATTTTGCAGCGTTAACCCCCAAAACACCGCACTTCCACCGTGATAAACAGAATCGCATACAAAGTCAGGGAAGAAAACACAGCAGGGATAGACTAATTATAATAAAGTGATGATTATTTTTAAAACGATGAGATCAGAAAATCCTGCACTCTCACACTTGTCCTTTATCGTCAGCTTCTATCAGGTAAATTCACACTAACCTGGTGAAAGTCTTGGACCTGTTGATAATACAAGAGTGCCAGCTGTTTTTTCCTTTTTTTTGATCCAACACTTATAGCTATGGACTTTGTTGAAAGCTTTAGAGAGAGCCCAGTGATTTGATTCTGCAACTTCCATAAAGTTGGAGGAGTTTCAAAAGACTGATTTAAAAAAATAAAAAAGACAGAGAACAATATCCATAATTGATGCAGCAGAAGATATCTTATCCAAGAGTTTTTCTAAAGTAGCCTCCCCAGGGTGGATCCGAACAGTTTCAGTGGCGGCTCAGTGAATGGAAGTGGAAAACATTACATTAGTTATCAAAAGGAGATCAAACAGAGGAGCTGTGTGTGGTTTGGTTAAAGAGATCGTTCAGAGATGCAGTCGTTTTGGGAGAATTTTACCGCCTTTCCCACTTTCTTGCAGATTAAAAAACTAATAAATGCTTTAAGACAGACATTTTTTATGTATTTGTTGGAGTCTGACGTTATGTCAAACAACAGTATTAGGCCATCTTGGCTCAGCTGTTGAGTATTTCTGGGATCAAATAACATTCATGATCCCATAGGACTCCAGGAAATAAGTGAAACTATACAAGTAAACCAGGCTTTGTCTGAGGGGAGGCCCACAGTCTCATACTTTAAAACCCCTGTCCCGTCCTATAAGCAACAAATATGACATGAATTTCTTTTTGCCTGATTTACAATCCTGTGACAAGTAGAAATGGTTGTCATCAACAGTAAATTAAAGTGTATGGAGAACAGGTAGCTAAGCAAGCGAAAAATACTGATAGGCTTGATGAAATATGGCACAAAACTTAACTCGCTGTGGAATTAATTATTAAGTTATTATGAGTGTACAACATAGATAGTCAGATTCCATTTCAATTGAATAGTTCCTTAAGATAGATAGATAGATAGATAGATAGATAGATAGATAGATAGATAGATAGATAGATAGATGAATGAATGATATGACTTATATTGATCCCCGTACGGAAATTCAGTTGTCATAGCAGCCTGGTGCATAAAAATGCAAGAAAATACAAAACAATTAGATAAAATAGAATATTATAAAATAGAATAAGATAAAAACAGCAAATAGCAAAATAGACAAAGTGCAGTGAACATCTAATACCCTTACAAAAAAGACAGAGGCAAATACATATGGTGCAAATCAATTAAATATAATATACTATAGAAGAGCTTAATTCCCACTCATTCATCTAAATTAAGAGTTGCACCCCTAATATTTGTTAAAATGAACTGTTTGTCCATGATTTAGTGAACTTTTGTGTTTACATCAAGAAAATCATACCAGAGCTGACCTTTAGTTCACTGATGATGATAAAGGTCAGAAACAAAAGTGTTTTTTTTTTTTTCATTTATTCAGACATTTTTATTATTCATTAACAACGGAGTAAACCAACCATTATGTTTTGTATTACCCAGGCGTGAAGTAGTGTCTTGTTAATGCTCCACAAGCTGGTATGGGTGGAGGGGGGGCATGCGGCACCACGTCCCGGCCCAGCAGCAGCTCCACGCGTCCGCCTCTGGAAAACTTTTCTCCCGATCTGCATCACTTCACCCAGTGATGAGGCGTGGGCGTCCGCGGCGGCAGCGACGGCGCACCGGGAGCACCGGCCGGTAACAGAGGATGCCTCCAGAGATAGACAAGCCTCATGACGCAACGGGTTTACTCAACGCGGCTCCGAAGTGTGCGGGACAGGATAATACTTGCAGGGTTTCCCACGTCTCCCATGACCAGGAGCGCGCCGAGGACCGAGCTGTCAGACGTAACGTGACAGGGAGACGAGCCCCGGGACGAGACGGCCGCAGACTTTCGTGATGGCATACCTGCTCTTGCTTCTCCTGCCTTGCGTTTTCACTGCCCGCTCGGTAAGTTTGAGCCCATCCTCTTTCCAGCTCCTGTGCGTCTTTTTTTTTTTTTTTTTTTGGCGTGCGTAAAAAGGTGACATTTCAATTTCACTTCTACTTCTCTGATTTCAGCGCATGTTAGTCCCTGAACACGAAGCTGTCACCCCCGAGGAGCCTGGAGAGGAGAGCTGGAAAGGTATGGCGTTTTTTTTTATTTTTTTTTATTTTTTTTACTTGAGTCCTGTGTTTACTTTAGAGGAGGGAGGGAGGGAGGGAAGGGGTGCACATTGGACTGAGATGTCTCCAGCTGGAGTGACTGAGAAAGTTGTGGGTGCAGCGTTAATCTGAAAGCATGAAGGAGCTGGTGCTTGTGTGTGTGTGTGTGTAACCTATCATTTAAAAACAGGATGATCTGGCAATTTGAGAGGCAGTATTGTGGATTTTCTGTCTTAAAATCAGGTTTTTGTTTGTGTGTGGGGTGTTGGAGAACTGCATAAGTGTGTTTTTTAAGGCAGCTTCTGGCTTGACTTTTTTTGTGTTTAGGCCACCTGTGCTCAGTGAAAATCACTAACAAACAAACTCTTTTGCCCTGCTGCCAGTCCTCACTACGTCGGGCAAAGACTGCAAATTCCCATTTCGTCAGGGTGGAAGGATTCATCACGACTGCATCACCGTCCTGCTACAGAGGCCGTGGTGAGTACCAATTAGCCGGCCCCTGTCTGGGCCCACTGTTTTGGTTACACAAACACTAATCACTGACGTGCGTGTTGCCACACACTTTGCATCAGACAATGGCGCAGCACCGCCTGTCAAAGTGCTGAGCCGCCTCGTCATGTTTGTTTGCTGTCATCCAGACACTCACTCACGAAAACCACAGCCCTTCTCTACGTCACCACCAAACAGGCCGCCGGCGTTACATCACAGCGTCCGTGTGACTTCTCCTCAACTTGCCACTCTTATTAATCATCCTTGTGGTGGCATGTGATCCTACTGGCTTATATACAAGAGTGTCATCAGGAAGCTTAATGCAGTTCTTAATGAGGTAATGAGCTAATTGGCTTTAATAAACTGGGCTTTATGATGGTTTGTGTGTCTTGGAGTGTCACAACATGGTGTTTTTTTGAAGGTGACATAAGGTTAAACTGAGACTTGAGACTTAAACTGTGACTGCGGTTGTAGTTTACAAGACATTTACCACTTCGCACTGTCTATCCCAAGGCTGAGCAAACGGCTGTCACAGTTAAACCATCATGTTTTATTGCCTCGGATTGTGACACAGCAACAAACTCTTCTTTTTATTACATTTTTATTTTGGAAAAAAAAAACAAACTTGCTTCAGGGCTTTCCAGTCGTCATTCCTTACGGCTGAGAAGGGTGGATGCCAGCAAGTTGGAGCAACGTGGATGCAATTATATATGGCCCAATGTTTTTGGTCCACCTACACATAAAGTTACTGCAGCGTGACCCAATACGTGCTTTTGTGATGTGCTCATGAGCTCAGCGTCAAGAGAGGTTTGTCATTGCACAGGACAGATTCAGTGAGTGGCGCAGAAGTATGCTGACGTTACTTTGATTCATTTAGTGGATGATTGACAGAGTTACTGAGTGTTAGTTGGCCGTGGTTTAAAGAGATTTTTCTTTTTTTTTCTCAAACTGGCCTCCATTATTTCCATTGTTGTTCGAGCAGCTTGTTCGTACTTGTAGGTTTAAAGGACTTCATTCAAGTGGTGGATAAAATCCCCCATCGTGGTGCAGGTAGTGTCATTATTGCACATTTTTAGAAAAATCTATTCAGAAGCTGTTAATGGATGAAATAACCAGGTACAGGAGCTGATGAGAATGATAAGAATCACTGGAAATTTTGTTGAAAATTAACATTTTGAACCGACAAAAGGGCTCCAGGAAATATCAGGGGGTCAGTAAAATGATCCTGAAGGGGGATATGAATGTCTGTACCAAATTCCATGGCAGTCTCTCCAGCGTCTGTTGAGACATTTCACTCAAAACTACAAACCTACTGGTGGCGCTAGAGCAAAAGTCCAGGAATTAATCAAAGTCATTGGGATTTATTGTCTTGGAACCTGTGGTCTGTATTAACTTCAGCAGCATTTAGTCCTGTAGTTGTTGAGATATTTCAGTTTCGGACCAAAGTGGCAAACTGACATCACCATCTATTGAGCCATATCATTAGTTTACCCAAAGCAGTCTGACTCATTGATTTGTGACATTTCCCACGGTGGCCTTGTTCATCCAGGGATGTTAAAGTGATAATCTAACAGGAAATATAGTCATATTGCCCAACCCTAATATTTCCTCTATTTGTAATCCCGGTGACTTGCTGGTGACTGTATTATTTTCTGTTGTAGGTGCTCCCTCACACACAACTTTGATCGAGACCGGCTGTGGGGCTACTGTGTACCACAGAGAACTCAGCAAAGCGGTTAGTTCACTGAACACACAAGTCCATTTAATCAATGTTTAATGATCAGAAACAGTATACTTTACTTTTATCGGTCCTCTTACTGTGTTTTTCCTCATTGCTGTGTTTCAGTTTTTGTCAACCAGTCACGCAGGATCACCCCCGCAGATCCGTGTCAGGTGAATCCGTGTCAGAACGGAGGCGTCTGCGCACGGATCCCACGCAGACGCTCGTTTGAGTGCTCTTGTCCCGAGAGCTTCACAGGGAGACTGTGCGAGCAGAGTAGGTAGACCTGTTATTATTTTATGAATGACCGGTATAATTCGACTGATTTTATTTGTATCATCCATTCAGTCTTTGTGGCGTATTAAAGTGCCAAAGAGTGGGCAATCGCACGCACCAGGTGACGAATTAAATTAAAGGCCTTTTCGTTTGGTCTTTGTCAGATTCTCTTCGCCATCATTATTTCATTGTGCTAGTTTAGTGTTTTTATATCACTGTGGGCATTATCAGCTGACAGCCACACAAGGAAACACAAGTCTCTGCCTGGAAATAATTCACTGAAAAGTGTCAACTCACAAACTTTATCTTCCCATTCGTGATGTGGAAAGGAATCACATGTTAACAAAGATAACAGCTGAACTTGCTCTCCAGCATATTTCACTCCATTTACTCCATTTTTATAAGACATAATAATGAAATGAGCATTAAGGTCCATTCTTGAGCTTGGGAACAGTCGTCTGACAAAATAATCTGAAGTTAAGTAAATAAGTGAAGTTAAGAGCTTTCAGCCACATCTCATGGTCTTCATCAGATCAGTTTATTTCAGTTGAATTTAGCTGAATGAACATTGGAAAAAAACAATACATGACCTCCCTTTATCACATCTTGAGTTCTTTTCTACGCTTAGGTCAACCAAATCAATCATTCTGAAAATAATTTCCTATGATATGCTTTGCAAAGTTTGCAAGTTATTTAAATTACGTCTTTTTTTTTGTTGAGCTGCTGTGTCCAAGAATGAAAATTCAATCTCTTCTTCTTCCTTCTCTTACCGCCCTTAAAGAAGTTTCGCCTTTTAGTTTCAGGGTTAAGGTAATGGAAAAAATATGTGATGAGTCATTTGTAAAAGGGTTTCACTTTGCATTCAGTGTCATTTAAACTGCCCACTTCCAAAACATCAAACATAAACAACCCCCCCCCCAAAAAAATGGATCCGCTTTGAATGCATCTTGCAATCTTGCAATCTCCTCTCACATTTCAACCCTGTTGCCTTTTGTGTGTCATGTCGGCTTTTCAGATAAGTGCTACGAAACCATACACCTGCGCTACTATGACACCGGAGAGTCTTGGGGACGAATTCACCTCCGTAACGTGGAACAGTGCACATGTGTGGCAGGGGAAATCAAGTGTGAAAGAGTCCGCTACACAAGTAAGACGCGCCTCCAGCGGTTATCCTGCTTCAGCTGTGTCGTGATATTGCTCTGTGGTCTTTTGTTGGGATGATGAGAATAAAAGACAACCAGGGGATGTATTTGCAAACACATAAAACTGTTGAACAGATTAAGAGTGAAGTGAACTTTATTTACTCTACATGTAATTACTAAGCACCATCCTTCATGTAAAAATGAAGAAAAGTGCATTCTGTGGAAAGATGTCTTTAGGTCTTTTGGCTCCACAAACATTTTCCTTATGTATCATAGCCAAAAAAAATACAGGTATCAGGTCTCCTCCCAGCTCAAAGAAATGCTTTTTTACCCCTTTGATCACAGCTCCATAGTTACAAGAGTAACCATGCCATGGAAGAAAGGGCAGATTATATGACTCACTGTGACTCAGAAATGGTGTTTTAGGACACACCCCATGGGTCCGTCAGGTGCTTTCATCTCAATGGGGGGATGTTCATGGGCATTTAACAGACTCCCTGACATAAAGGAGAGAGTGCAGTAAGATGCATTGATGCTTCATGGACCGAAACTGTTTTTTGTCGTGACGGTGGGGGCTTATCTTACAGTGGTGATGGGAAAAAAATCCTTCCATTTAGATAAATGCACCTGAATGGCTTGCAAGTGAAACTGAACTATTAGTTCCCGCTGCACTGAGACCAATTTTATTTCTTGGATGATCTGAAAATTTGCAGATGCGGCGTCATTATTCTGTGGCACATTTTTCAGATGTTGCAGTCAGTCTTCACGGCTCAGTTTGCGCTCAGCTTTTTATGCAACAAGTGAAGAAATTTTAAGGAGCATTTTAGCGGTGAGATTTATTTCGCTGAACCTACATTAAAATAGATTTTCATGCCACTCGTGGGCAGCACAGCATGCTGAAGATTCACACCCAGTATGATCAACTTATAAAGTAAAAGTGTTTATAAAGCAAGCGGTTGCTTATGTATACGACCAGAAGAATGAGGGAAATCTGATACAGAAGAGACCAAAAACAGAGCTAAAAGAGAGTGACTATTCACATCAGGTAGAGTTTTTTTATGGGAATACATAGTATGTAAGATATATAAGATGTTTGCCTTTATGTGTTCAGTGTGCCAGTCGAACCCTTGCCAGAATGACGGGACCTGTCGTCTGATCACAGCCACTGGCAAGGAAAGTGTGCAACTGCAGACACGGCTTCGGCGGGCCGCACTGCAGCTTCGGTGAGTAGAAGCAGGACTGCAGCGATACTCTCTATGGTTGCCCTCCTGTATGTGTGTTCATACAGTATATGCATGTTCATGCATGGGTGCGTGTGTGTGAGATAATGGTTTGATTAATGGTTGCAGGTGAAGACATGAGCGAGCTGCCAAACCTGTACTTGGTTGTTGTTGTAACTGTACTTAATGCACACGGAGTTTTTCTTTTTGTTTAATAAGACTTGTTCCGACTGATTCCACCGTGAAGGAAAGATATCTGTTATCAGACAGATATGCATCTCCATCCGGAAATTGTCTGATTGCACTGATATTGTTTGCATATCTGTGTTATACGAAGGGATCGAGGCCCGTTTGAGACATGTGTTTCTGCCTGTGGTTTGTGTGTGTGTGTGTGTGTGTGTGCAGAGCTGCGGACAGAGTGCTATTACAGCAGGGGCACAAGTTACAGAGGGGTGGTGGGTACCCCGGTGTCCGGCAGCCGCTGTCTGCCGTGGAACTCAGACCTGCTGTATGACGAGCGAGCTCCACGTGGGCACGGTGGCTTCCTCGCACCTCAAGGGCCTCGGGGAACACGCCTACTGCAGGTGTGTGTGTGTGTGTGTTGATCGAATCAGCTTCAGAAGTCTGCTACTCATGGTGTACTTTTAGTTACACCATGAGTAGATTTTGCGTTACTGTTACTGTGGTTGTTGTACAGTACCAACGGGCTTATCTGCAAGGCCAGATTTCCTCATACTTCTTCCACAAATTCAACTTTAAAGCTGCAATAAACAACTTTCTACCCAAAGCTAGCAAAGCTGCCTGCTAAACCTACTCCTTATCTGTCGAGTTCATGTGCCAGCTCTTGTCACTCATGTGGATGAGCCCCCAGATGGCGAAGCAACCATAAATAAGGCAGCCATAAAGCCAACGCGAGCATCAATAAAGAACCAGCCTTTGTACAAAAAAAAAAAACATGTCTTATTTCCTCCACATTTGCTTCTTTTCTATTTACGACTGCTCTCCTCAGTCGTTGTGGTTGTTGCTATGACTACCCAGCAGCCATATAGCATGCCCACAGCGAATTGTAAGTGCTGCAAAATGTCCCAAACGTAAGGGAAAAGCTCATTTCAGGATTTAGACACAAACACATAAGCTCAGTGTCAGAAAGGCTCAGACTTGCATGGTGCGTGCGCCGTAATTGTGCCAGAAAAGTTGCATATTGCAGCGTTGACATTGATGAAAGTGCAAAACAAATCCTCTGTGCTCAGAAGTGATTAAGCCCATGTAAGCCCGTTTAGCTACTGCATTGTGCTGAGTAATGTGTGGAGGTAAAGAAAAAAAAAAAAGCGGTGCCACACCCACACGCACTCAATCCGGCGCATTTCTGTGTGTGTCCAGAAACCCAGACGGGGACAAGAGGCCGTGGTGCTACACACTAAATGACAGTGCCATCTCCTGGGAGTACTGTGACGTCCCCCCCTGCTTGATGCCTGTCTGTGAGTAAACGGCGCACAGGAAAAGAAGTCTTTTTTAAGTTGTCGGCGGGACAGTGGATTTTGGGGCTAACTTATGTTGAAACATCTCATCTGGCCTGGTTTGAAAGTAGAGTGTGCTATCACTGATATACAGATATAGTTTGCTCTGTCATGTGGTATATCTGTTTGCTTAGTCAAACATATTTTATTGCATGATTTTGCTTTAAACATTTGCTTCATGTGTTTACAAAGCCTTGCCACCCCTGCATTATTACTTCTGTTCTTTCTGTCTATTTCTATTGGCCTTGGTTATTATTGGCCTTAAGCCAAAGCCTTACCTTATGAACTTAATCAAGGATAGAATATTCATTCAGCCCTAGTTTGAACCTTTATCCCATTATTTTAACATATGAATAGCTCGACTGTTCATCAAGGCCACTCACTGCGTCATTCAATGCCTTCACTCTCTCAGCCTTGACTATATGGCACGGTCAGCGACTCGTCTAAGAAAAGCTCAAAACAGCTCAGTGCCTCGGTAAACACCTCCACTTAATTAGAAACCCTGTGTTTGTGATAGAAAAGCCAAAGCGGGGAGAATACGGCTAATCTCTGCTGAGTCACGCCACTCTGAAAAGTTGAATTTAGCCAACTTTACAAAAACAAAAAAACAAAATGTGGGCTTGATGAGATAAGGGGATGAGGTATGACTCATCCCGAATCAACGTGTAATGTCAGGTGGAGCCAAGTGTTTATGTGGTGAGTGGGATTTTTGGCACAGTCGGGGCCGCCTGTCGTGACGCCAGGGGCATACGCAGAATTCACAAGCTTCTCCCATCTGCTGTTCCCTCGTCAGCATATGATTTATTTATTTATTTATTTTTCATGAAGCTGCATTGTCACCCCAAACATCATCAGCCAGCGGCAAAATCGGAAATATTCAGAAAAGGTATTTAGGAAGTGTGCTGGCAGAATGTCCTAGCTGTCACACCTGTTTGTAGTAGTTTAGTTTCTTTGAGTTCTAGTTCCTGTTGGAAAACTGTAGCTTCTAGTGGCAACCGCGCCACTAAGTTGAAATAATCATACCTTCACTTGTTTCCTCGTGCAGCTTCTTCAAGAGGGATTAAGCTCCTGCCTGGCCGTAAAAACACCATCCCCGCCAAATCAACCAAAAAGGCCGTGTGTGGGAAAAAGCACAAGAAGAGGTTATCGGTAGCCAGGGGCCGGATCATGGGCGGACACTCGGCTCTGCCGGGCACGCACCCCTGGATGGCGGCCATTTACATCAAAGAGTCGAACTTCTGCGCCGGCACCCTGATCTCCTCTTGCTGGGTCCTCTCGGCGGCTCACTGCTTCTTCCGCAAGTACGTCACGGATGCGCCTCTGTTTCCGTCACTGCAGGCAATGGTTTTGTAGCCCCTTTTTGTCAGCCGACCCTGCTCACCATTATTTTTTTCCTTTTTCAACAACTTTTTTCAACTTTTGTATGTCCTCGTCTGTGAAAGGCTAAAAGCGCCCTGTTTGAGTCAGCAATATAAAAGAACATGATCCCTCAGAAAGCAGTTTGTCATTCAGAGGGGAGCATTATTTTCTGACCGAACGAGGGCTCACACCTCAAGGAACGAGATTTAAAGACTCTGACCCCCTCAACATCACAGCTTTATGGACAGGCTATATTTAGACAAGCATCCAGTTCGAGGAAAACCTAAAAATGTACCGTGCACGGATGCTGTTTACAAGCAGGCGAATGTTGTCATTGTTTAAGTTCAAAGATCTTTAGCTGAAGCATTACGTCAGTGTATTGGACAGTGTGTGACATCTGCAAGGCTTTCTTACAAACATACTGTTGGGATTTGATTAAATTAATTAAAGTCTGCACACCCCACAGCGCAAGAGAGATGAAGGTAATGAACTACATACTGGAGATTTAGCTATTATCAGAGCAGCAGTGCTGCTAAAAGTTGAGATCATTACATTTCATGGATATTTTATTTAGATTTCATTTCTTGTGCAAACATGGAGATTTTAGACTGCTAGTGGGGCTAAAAGGAAAGCTGTGGCATCCCTGTATTCACCTTCAGTGGGTCATCCACAGGAGATTTCAAGGAAATTTATCTGGTGGTTGTCGAGGTAACTTGATGTTGGACAGAGGGACAGACAGACAGTATTAGGAGTATTATGAGTGCATGCTTTGCAGTGACGTTGACTGATGAGAATGTGTCCTCCCTCAGCCCCCTGAAGTCTCAGATTCGTGTGGTGCTCGGCCAGCATAGATTCAACGCCACCGGTCCCGGTGCTGTCACGTTTGAAGTGGAGGATTACATCTTTCCAAAACAGTTCTCGGTGTTCAATCCAACACTACATGACATTGGTAATCATTAAATGCACACACACACACACACATGCAAACACACACACATCCGTGACTCACATAAACTAGAAGACCTCCTGTTCCCATTCAGAAACACAAACTCATTTCAGACCCCAGTCTGCGTGCACAGCTGTGCATCAGCGAACAGCTGTGTCCCTGTGCTCCCCCGCATGAACACACACACACACGCACACACACACACACACGCACACACACACACACACACACACTATGTGGCAGTTTCATTGGCCCAATGGAGTCTCCAAGTCTGCCACTTGTTTCATCACTTTAACTTTAAGTTTCGTTGCCTCCTTGACCGTTTCGCATCATTACTGCCGTTCTGTTTGCCAGTTCTGATCAAACTGAAGAAAAAGGACGGGAAGTGTGCGAGGAGAACCCCACTCGTCAGACCCATCTGTCTCCCAGACAAAAATATGAAGTTCCCGGATGGCTATTGCTGCACCATCAGCGGCTGGGGACACATGCATGAGAGTGAGTGATGAGCAAATCGTGGCGGCGCTTTGTCATTCCGGCGTCACCGTGATAACAGCTGTCTACATTCATTCGTTGAAACACTTCACAGATAGCTCATTAGGTCTGGGCAGCACAGTGGCAATAAATAATTTGAACTTTTTCATACATCTGTCAGAGCAGGGACTGTTTCTTCATACGTTAGCTTCACTCTGACAGAAGTGTTGAAATGTAGTGCATTTAGTGTGCAAATGCTCTTAGAAAGTACTTTAAAACTAGTGATTTAGTGGATTGGGTTGCATCATTAAAACTTTTAATGCCTAAATTGGTCGCTAGAAAACATTTGTTGCGGCATCCAATCGAAAGCAATCACCCATGTAAACAGGAAGTCATTGTAGCATCACAAGATCTAACATCACTTCCAAGAAAAAAAACAGTTTCAAGAGGCTGAGCAATATATCAAACGAAATTGTCGAGTGTGTATTATGGGTATAAATACAGCTTGTAGTGAATATAACTGAAGAAATAACTTTTGGTGTTTTGCGGGGCCGACTCAAACAAAGCACCACTGTCTTGTGATGTAATGAGCGGTTTGTGCTTTGATTCGACAGAGGTGGTGGGGTACTCGGGTCTGCAGGAGGGTGGAGTGAGGCTGATTCCTCATGACGCTTGCAGGAGGCCAGAAGTTTACGGCAACCACGTCACCTCCGACATGATCTGCGCGGGGCTCGGCTGCGTCGATGCCTGCCAGGTAGGACGGCATTTCGAGTCACGGCGATCCTTAAATCCTATTATCTATTTTAATCTAATAATCTATTTTCATAAATGTTTTATGATTTGAGGTAGATTGTGTTGTTTTTCTGAAATGTAATTTTTAATAATCACAGTTTATATTGTTGTTTAACAGCATTTGAATAAAGTGACAGGTGAGATGCATCAATCACAACCCAATACCTCGTTCACTCTTCAATCTGAACATGTTAAATTGATCTCTGTGTGAGAATCAGATTATGTGGTGCACCCTGTTTTTATTTAGTGATGCAGAAATCACTTAGTACCCATGAAGCAAGGCTAGTTTGAACTCACTAAAAGGCTCCTGTTTTCATGGTCTTATTGATTTGAAGTATTGGAAATTATGACCGATCAGGCCGAATAGACTCCTGGAGCCTACACAGTTGCGCCCCTCCTCCCTCGGCTCCGGAGGGGTCGATATCAGAAAGTTGACACGAGGTATCGGAGTAATGGAGTGGCACTTAAGATGGCAGCAGGGATTCCCCTGAGCGAAGTGTCGCGGGAGGGGGAGGTTAGCAAGTGAGGGTCTAAAAGCTGCAGAGATGTCTTATGCAGCGCCAGACTACCCACTCAGCCTGCCCGTGTAAAATATTTAAGCTCCTTCCTCTTAAATGAAATGTCACAGTTATTTACTTACCTCATGTATTAAGTTTCCAGTGTGTGACTCAGCTGCTGCTCCGCTTTGATCCGTGCATGTATGTTTACGCGTGTCTTCTCGTGTGTTTCCCCCAGGGCGACTCTGGGGGCCCTCTGGCTTGCGCGAAGGGTGACGTCAACTTCCTGTATGGGATCATCAGCTGGGGGGAGGGCTGCGGCCGCTCCGGGAAACCTGGTGTTTACACCAAAGTTGTGAACTATATTGACTGGATCAATTCGGTGATCAAACTCAAACCCCGTTAACTGGACATTAACTTTGAATATAAGAGATACTGTACTATAATATAACTATTTTTTATTTGTAATGCTTGTGGAAGTTTATAGGTTCTATTTTTTAACTGTGAAACATTTTGTGACTGAATAAAAGTTTACTGACTTGATAAAGCCTTGAACTGTGTTTGAGACTGATGACTGTGTTGTGTTTTGGGAAGTTGAAGCGCTTACTGTGTCTCTTTAGATTAACAGTCATCCGGGTCATTGTAATTCTTAAGAGTTTGAATAAACTCAACTGGACTGGAGTTCTTGAAGACGTTTAACCGCTCATTCCAAGAGGCTTCTTCAGTTCAGTTCATGGTGAAACGTCTTCACTGTCTTTTGCCAGAGCTTTTAGCTGCATGGAGTTTGCTCCGTTGGCATGAAGATGATTGTTCGATATGATCTGATGATTTGTCTGTGTTGTCCTGAAGTGATTTCACAACCATAGAAAAACATTTAAATAGAAATATAAATACCATATGCAGATACTTTAAACTCACTGAACAAGTACCTGAAGTCTAACAGACATCTTTGTTGAAGTGCTTGAACTTCAACTTGACACTCAGCGCTAAACTGACATTTCATTTCCACTATATGTACTTTTTTCAACATCTTTCAGGATTGCAAATCACATACTTATATCTCTGATTTTTAGATATTAAGTTAATTTTTTTTTTTTTTTTTTTCATCAAAGAAAGTGTTCTTTTCCAGATCTGAACACAAACTTCTGCAGTATCAGAATGTAAAGCCGCTTCAGCTAGTTTCAGTTTTAGGGGTTTTCTTTATTTTGCACACATTTAACCCAGAGTCTGCACGGAGGCTCCTTCATATACAAAGCGGTATTTGCGGTGTGACAGTCGTCCTCCAGCAGTTTTCCCTGCGGGGGCAGCAGGTGGTGGAAGCCGGCCCAGGTGGCAGCAGCACACACTGCACACACACACACACACACAGACGGACAGACGGACGGACAGTGGTCATGCCATTTTCCATTTGCCTTGCTGGGGGGGGGCGACTCTGCGCCCCCACAAGCCGACAGAAAGAGAGAGAGAGAGAGAGAGAGCAGCTATTTTGAAAGCGAGCCTCAGTCCGTCAGTCAGTCGGTCAGTCCGTCAGGCAGCTGTCAGGAACCATGACTGAAGATGACGGAGTCTGTTGTCGTGGAGGGATACGCCAGACTGAGAGATGGGAAAAAGGTGCGTTTGTAGCTTCACCAAACTTTGCTGCCGGACCCTGCAACGCACTTTTCATTTACAAAAAAAAAAAAAAAGGTTTGTGTCCACTTTTTGTCTCCCCCTCCCTCCCCACAGTGGAAAACTAGGTGGCTCGTCCTCCGCAAGCCGTCGCCTGTAGCAGGTAAAAAAAAGAAAAAACTGAGCAGATCTGTGTGTTTACTGCTGTCAGAGGTGTGTGTGTTGATGTGTTCAGGATATAGGCCTCCACAAAAAAAAAACAACAACAAAAAACTAAAAACAAAACAGGAGTTAAACAGCCTTGTAAATAAAGTTTAGAGTGTTTGTGCCACAGCTCTGCATGAGGAGTTGAAGGAGTGTGTGCAGGAAAAGTTTGCAGACCCATTTAAATGTGTGCAAAGACAGCCAGATCTCTCAGGGGGGACAAAAAGAAAAAGCTGCTTTTTGCCAAAATGTGAGCACAGCACAAAACAGAAAGTGCATGTCCATTTTAAATAAAGTGCGTTTGAAGTGTAAATGCAGGCTCTGATTTCAGCTGTTGAAAAAGAGCTTAAAAAGTAAAAAGATGTTTAATTTCTTTTGTTTTCACCATTCATTTAATTTGTGCTCTCAATTTCTTCAAATCTTCAGAATTCAGTCTACACATTTGCAAGCTAAATGTTTGGGTTTTTTTTCAAGGCTTTACAAAAGCTGATGCACAATCATGAGTTGATTTCATGAGCTCACCATCTTATTGACCCCCTTCCCCAAGAGTTAATGTGCTAAAGAGTGGTAGTCTGGGCCCTGCTGTATTTTTAGATGTCCCACTGATGTGCTCTCAGTGAATTCAGACTTGTTATTCAGTCACATTCACTGAGGGGGAGTTTGAGGCGTCAAATCCATCAACGACCTCCGGCCTTTTCGTGCCCTGCGATCAATAAACTTCAGATTCAGGCCGATGGAGTGGCTGTATTGGATTACGCAGAGAAGTTTCTGGTGCTGGACGGCTTAACATGCCCCACAGGTTAGACTGAGGTTGAGTGCTGCTGCTCTTCAGATCTTTGATGTCAGTGTTATCACAGCTGTGTGCGCTCACGCCTCAGTTATGTGGGTTAAGAGGTGCATGTGTGAAGGATAGAGAGATGCGAACACACACACACTCAAACACAGTCTTGTTTTGTCAGTTGACACTGATTGTTTGAAGGTGCCGAAAGACCAGAATACACCACAACAGCTACCGGACGTCCACACACGCCTTGTTAGTATAGAGAGTGTAATTAGTAATGAATTTGAAACATTTCCAGTTATTTTCAAGGATCTGTTATATC
The DNA here is from genome assembly GCA_023238725.1 of Scortum barcoo. NCBI lineage: Eukaryota > Metazoa > Chordata > Actinopteri > Centrarchiformes > Terapontidae > Scortum > Scortum barcoo. Next base: position 14,980,182 of record CM041532.1, on the reverse strand, counting down.
TAAGATGACACAAAACCGACTCTGATTCCTCCAGACTGCCTCGTGCTGCTGGTGTTTAAAGACAAGGCCGACAAAGCGCAGGGCAACAAGGAGAGGGCCAGTGTCACCTTGGAGGAGATCTGCGGCCTGGAAGCGGGACAGTTGTATGAAGGCGTGGCTTTCACTCTGGCCATCCTCTGCCTGAACCAGGCTGCTCTGCTGGGCTTCGACAGCAAGGAGGCCCTGCAGGCGTGGGACGTCCGCCTGCGGTACGTCCTCGGAGAAGGTGAGGAAACGATCAGCTCGTCGCATCACGAGGGTTTCCGATTGAAACTCACTGTAGTCAAAGAAAAGTAAAATAAATGTGAATGTACACACGTAAGAACTTTTTTTAGAGCAAGATCCCCAGGTTCATGTGATAAATAACAACAGCAGTGATATTACCTGTGCAAAAAAGGTGTCCAAATGCACTTTAAAACAGTGGACGTCTCTGATGTCTGCAGCAGGAATATTCAACTACCTGTGGGCCACAATTTAATTAAGGAATAGTCAGAAGGCTGTGGTCGGATGACCTCAGAGGTCCTGCCTGAGGATGGAGGGGTCAGCAGTTCAGGAATATATCCAGGGGCCTGATTTATGAGAGCCGCACAGGTGATGAGCTGAATCTTAATTAGCCTCTGTTCCACCTGCAGAAAGTGAAACAAAGCAGCATTTTGATAAAGCTACAGTTTCTCGACTGGGGATTTATCAAAGCAAGGGAACGACACAGTACAGAAGCCCTGAATAATTGACTCTAAATCAGTGTTTAGAAGACAAGATCATAATGTAGAAATATTTCAAAGCTGGAAAAGAGAAGAAGAACATATCAAGTTGATATGATGTTAAGGATGATCAAAAAGTACCTCTGAGGCTCCATAATGAGTATTTATTGATGTTTATGCCTTTTCTTTTTGACACTGACGTAGTTGGGATGTTTTTATTGAGGTTATGAGAGATTTCCAAAAATGCTGTTGCCATCTAATGCTTCTCTGATAAAAATAAAACAGAAAAACATTTTTTCATCCATATTTAAGATATCAGAAGCTATATTAGGTTTTAAAAACAGTTAGAATGAGATGCTGAATGGACACAAGGCATCAGTGGGCCTACACAGGGTCTTAGGACTAAAACTGTGGTGTATTTACTGACTTTCTACTGCTGCTTGATTTGAGAGTTGTGCGATCAACCAACATTTGCAACAATGATGCCTTTGACATAAAAGGTCACACACCATCCCCTAAAAAACTACAACTTTGTCATCTTCCTGTCACATGGTTCCCCGTTTAAAACAAATCAGTTTGCATCTTAATGTGTGCTCATAGTGAAGATCTTAGCAGATCACATCATGCAAACTTTTAATAGCCAGGGATGCTAATTTAAAATTTTTTAAGTTGTTTTCTGTCATAAAGAATGAAGACATGATGAGAATTATTATTGCGCCATCCATTTTGTTCATATCCTTACGAGTCTCTTACATCACAGAATGAAGTGTTGATTTATAGCCAGGCGTCGAGACTCTGTGAATGACATGTTGTTCACATGTCTGCTGCGTGGATCTGTTATGCAAGTTATATAAGCGATAAACAAACTGGAGCTAATAATAGGACTGGACTGTACAGCTGAGGCCTGGAGTCCAGCAGAAATTTAAAGCAGTCACTAATGACAGCGTTATGGGACCTGACCTGTGTGGAAGAGGACGTGGTGCTGAAGACAAATTGCGTCGCAGTTGTTCCCTCCACTCTTGTGTGCATGTGCATGTTAAAATATATGTGTGTGCTCTTGCTCGTATGGATGCACACACACTCTCTGTCTTGAGAGAGCTAGAAAAAAAGTGTGTGCGTGTGGTCCATTGTTTTACACCACAGAGTGGAGTGTGTCCAAACCAGCAGAAATGTCACCTGCCAGCTGAGGGCTACCGTGCACAGAGCTTTTGTTGCTGCGCGTGGCACTGTATGAATCTTCCTTAACCTGAGCGATGACGTGACGCAGCTGGCCGGCATTTCCTTATCATCGCCTCCTTCAATCTCACCTGGTGGAGTTTGTTCAGCGCAGTAACGGTCCGTAACTCCGCTCATGACGAAGCTCCACAAATAAGAAACACACAGTTAGCGCTGATACATCCAGTTCTCCTCTTTTGCTTTCTTCTTAGCAACAACAGACACAGTTACACAGATGTTTGTGACAGGCTTTGATGGATTGCATTGGGGTTTTGATCTGAACTCAGCTCGCTGATTTCATTCTCTATGAGCAGCTGTTTCTCCTTATTTGTTTTATTTATTTATTTATTTATTTATTGGTGAATGAAATCGAATCCTTGCTGAAGTAATCACTGTTTAAAGACACTGTGTTTTTGTCTAACTGTAGCCACTTTCAACCAGGACTTTCTTCCTCTTCATGTCGATGGATTCGGACCAAAATCTGGACATCTTGTTTACTGTCAGCCTGCATAAATCTTAATTGTGAACGTGTTCACAGTGCTTCAGTAGGTTCCACTCTCACGGTTAACCCTAAAATCTCAGATGGCATTTTGGAGAATAAACTAGGAAGATTATAACTACTTTCATGTCTGTGCTATAAATATGGAGCTCCCACCAGCAGATGGTAAGGCAAGCTTAGCATAAAGACTGGAAACAAGGAGAAAACAACTAGCCTGGTTCTGCCTGACGGTAATAAAATCTGCCCACCAGCACCCCAAGGCTCACTAATTATCATGTCACATCTTGTTTGTTTAATTTGTACAAGTAACAAGGAGTAAACATTGTGGCGGCTTATGTTCAGGACTATGTCTTGGCTGGGCACAGAGACTTGCTTGAGACTTATCACAGTGAGGTTGCCAGGCAACCTTTTGGACTGGACAGGCTAGTGGTTTCCCCCTGTTTCCAGTCTTTATGCTAAGCTAGGCTAACCAGCTGAGAGTTGTATTGATCTTCTCATGTAACTGTCAGTAAGAAACCAAAGAAAATTTTTCCATTTCCTTCTGATCACTTACTGTAAGAATGTATACATTGGTATGCATGTGGATATTTGCAGGTTAGTACATTTACAGATTAATTGCATGTATGTGTAGGTGTAGATATGTTCATATGGGTCCATGCATTTATTGTGTTTTATGTGGAACATGTGCAGAAATCTGTGAGGCCAGATTTCTGCCAAAGATCAAAACAACATCTCAACAGCTTTGATGTTACATTGACAACTGGTTTTGCTTGATTTAAAACATGTTTTTCATTTCTGCACACTTTATTAGAGCACATGTCCATACTTGACGAAAAACATGTTTTGGGTACTTGTTGGGCAGATTTTATTGATCCAGTAAGGCAGCATGGGAGAGCCGAATCCAGACAGAAAGTCCCTCTACTGAAGTGATTACATTGATTTTGAAAACTAATTGATAATGGTTTGATAAAGCTTGTAGTTTTAAGACTTATGTTCTTGTTGTTGGCCTTTCTTCATTGTTCTACCAGTTTCTCTGCATGCTTAGTTCACAGATTCAGCGTTGGAGTCTTACCAGGGACCAAATTGGAGAGTGGACCTGCAACTCTTCATTTGTGCAACAGCTTACTGGCTCTGGCTCGGGATGTCCCTCCGGTTATTATCGGCCACTGGAGCCTTCCAGACCTGCGCAGATATGGGCCCGTACCCAACGGATTTGTGTTCGAGGGAGGAACAAGATGTGGTTATTGTAAGTTTATCACTCTTTATGCTGTTCTTGTTTTGTTTTTAACATTAGGATTAGTTTAGGTTAATTGGCCACTGAGCTGTTCTGTGGCTCTATGAACTTACTTACAGATGGTTCTCGAAGGCTTTAAGATAATTGGTCATTAGGCTCAAACAGCACATTTGTGTTAGGGAAACATGAGGGGAAGTAAAGGAGTTATAAAAACAGTTCTGAGACTAAAGAGCGTTGGACATGAAGTAAGTTTTGTTAAGAGATTCACAACCACAAATAACAGTGAGTATCCTCACAAAATGGGTGACTATGAAAACAGATCATCAACAGCAAAATGAAGACAAAACAAACTTAATTGAACTAAAGTTGATATAACAGAATATCAACTATCACACACTAAAAAAAACACACTATCCTCATCATCTACTGGCAATAATGATTCATAAGTAAAATGTCGCATCATTAGAAGCTAATAGCTCATTAAATAGCTATCTGAGCCATGTTTTGCTTATGTCTTGCTCAAACAGACCGAATAATCACCGGCTGTGATTCGACATGATTCATTTGTAGCTTTCATTCAACAGTGTGTGTGAAATTGAGGTCCTTTCCCAGTATGATGACTGTCCCAGTTGAATAATGTCTTGTGCAACTCTGAAGGAAATGGTACATCCTACAATTATGTTTGAGACTAGTGTTTCCCAAACCTTTTTACCCCCACAGCCTTATGAGATGCGTTCAAGTGCCCCTAGTGGATCTGTGGCTGCACATGTGAACCCGTACAGGTCATATTGGTCCTAGAACTGCTTATGTTTAGCTTTCAATCATTTATCTACAACTTAATGTAATCCATTTTGACCTCTCTGCTCTTGCTAACTACCTTTCATGTGCTCTTAATCCCAGCTCATGGTGTTGAAGTGTGACACCTGACTCAGGTCATTGGGAAAGTGAGGTTTGCTCTGAGCAGTTGGCCAGTCGTAGATGGTAGTTTGTTGGTTATTGTGACAATAAATGTACTTCAGATCACCAGTTGCTAGATATTAGTATTCTCCTGCATCATAATTTTTATAGTTTCAAATTAGCTCCACAATCAATTTTTTAGATGACAGTTTACAACTACCTCTGACTTCATGGCGACAGATGGAGGAAATTGTTTGCAGCATTTGGTGTAGAAGAACTTACCTGAGCGCTGACCTCGACCTCATCCAACACCTTTTGGAATAACTTGGGCCTGGCTTCATTGCCCAACAATGTACCCAACCTCACTGATGCTCATGTGGCTGAATGGGAGTAAATCCCTACCTTCAAAATGATGTGGAAAGCCTGTAGCAGCACATTCACAACAAGTATGATGTTAAACAATTGCACATGGGTGTGATGTTGCTTGGGTTTCCTCATACTTGTTTGCAATTTGAGTGCAATTGAAACCAAATATCAGTAATAAAACCAAAACAACGGGCTGTTATTGGGAATTTACCCAGATGAGTAATGGCAAGCGTATGACATAACAGGCAGTTAATTATTTTTCACTCGTTCTTATTTGTTTACAGTGTTCCTCTCTGACTTGGTAGATTGGGCATTAGAAAAGCAGCTGCGTCGTGATAACGAGCTGGAGGAAATTATTCAGTCCCCGCAGGATCACCCCTGCTGTGACTAAAATTCAACATCGTGTGTCAGACCGGAGAGGTTGTTTTTGAGAAACTCGAGATATCCCGAAACTCAGTTCAAACAGTCCTACAGTAGCTGCATCGAGCCCCTGCGACAAAGTAACCCTCAGTTTACATCTCGGAATAGACACGAAACCATTAGAGTAGAGGAGTGTATGTCAACACCTGGAGGGGACAGGCATGGCGGGGGGGGGACACCAGAGACACCAGAGACATCAGAGATATCAGAGAGTTGCGGACGCACCGTGAACCTACTGGAAACACGACACTGAAGAATGTAATGTGTGATTTATTTAGCTCCATTAAGTCTTAAGCAGTGGATCTCAAATAATAAGAAGACGGTCAGACGACACTTACACTGTCATGTACGAAAAAACAGCACCTAACAAAGTAAATGTGTGTCAGCGTGAAGGTGTAGCTCAGTGTTTGCACGTTTGAAGGGCGTGCATTCCTGTGACATGTAATCTCTCAGCAGAGTTTATCCACAGCAGAGGGAGAAGCGGTGTAACAGTGTTGGACCTCTCACTTCTGGTTGAAGCAGCTGTAGAACTGTGAGCTGCGTTTTGTGCGACCTTTTGTCCGTGTTCTGCTTGATGGTTTATCCTGAAGGTTTCTAGTTTATCAGTGGGAAATGCGAGCCAAGCAGCTGAAGTAGGATGGAAAGGAGAAGTGTTGAACACTTGGTGCTAAAATGATTAGTCAGGTGGACAGTGATGGATGGGAAATTAATTAGCAGCAAGTTGGAAAATCAGTTGGATTGATACTTTATTAATCCCAAAGGAAAATGCCAGATTTACACTTGTCAAGTCACATATTAATCACAAATAAAACAAACAACAGAAGGACAATCAAAGAGGTAAACACCAAAATAGAATAATAAATACCTAAAATCTGAAACTGTACTTATACTAAAAAGTATTAGAAGAGATAATTAATATTGTAATAAATTGGAAGATTTTCTGCTTTCCGTTGTTTTGCAGTATCTTTAAATGAATATTTTGTAATTCTGGATTGTTGGTCAGACAAAGCAAGCAAGTTGAAGACATTACAGTGAACTCCGAAAAATTGAGCGGGGCATTTTTCACAACATTTTAATGACTAAATGGTTAATTTATATTTGAAAAAATAGTTATCATATGAATGGATAAAGAGAATAATTGTTAGTTGCAGCCCTACTAATCCACATTCATGTGATGTGATGGCATTTTTTTTTTGTAGTGACAAACCTACAGAAAATAATCATCCTGATCTGGAGTTCATCTCAGCATTAAGAAGCTTTGTGATGCCTTTCAATTCGTTATTTTAGTTTTGCGGCCCCCAAATAAACTGTTTAGGTTCACTCACAGATGTCATCAACCTTATTTCCAGATGAAGTAGACAGCTGTTTTCAGTGAAAAGGCTGTTAAAAAAAAAAAAAAAGCATTTAGATAATGAACATAGTGAAGCGTTTTGCAGCTGAAGAGCCAGATTCCACAGATTTCCCTGTGGAGTTGGTGGAGACCAAAAATTGAGCTAAAATGAGAGTAAATATTGAACAAACACAACTCAAAATGTGTTCTAATGTTGCTGGATTCTTTATATAGCTATAATAAAGCAAATTGAACTTTATAGTGATAATATTACAGTGATAGTTGTTTTTTATTATTATTTTGGCAGGAACTAGAGATGATTTAAGTGTGTGTGTGTGTGTACAATTACTCACTCCGCTGTTAAAATAAAAAAGGAAAACATGTATATCGTCGAAGTCTGGTTCCACAGACTTCGACCATATGAGTTTGTCTCACTTGTGAAAAGAAAGTTTGTTTTTGGATAAACTGTGCTAAAATCTCTTAATTGTGTGCTTGCTTGGATGACTTTGCTGCTCTAAGAATATAAAGGCCAGCCGGGACTCTCAGTGAAGATTTGTCCTAATTTACACTTCCCACGTACAAAATATGATTTAATAAGTTCTGCTATTTTGCATGCATGCTGTGTTGTATCACCTTGTAGAGGAGAGACCAGAAGGGACCACTTGAGTTGTTTTTGTTCCTACGCTGAATCTTTATCTGGTTGTAAACTAAACAAGGCCTGCCACCTGTTCATTGTTTTGTTTGGTTTTTTTTTTTTTGTACTCTGGCTTTTGGCAGTGCACCCGATGTTCAGTCACCTGTTATCAAAAGCATGACATGAATGCATGTGTTGTCCTCAAAACAGAAACTGTTTGAGGGAATTAAATTCAGCCTCTCTCTTACATAATAAGCTTCTGTGCCAGGGGAAAATAAAAGATGAGATACTTCATACTCAGATCCATATCATAACAGGACTAAGCAGGCAGTATTTCTTCAATTTCGACTGGTGCAGACATTTAACAGACTTTGTCGCCGACCTTTGACCCTGCTCACAGCCAGGGCAGTGTTGGGAATGAGATTGTGGCCCTGCCTTGACATGGGTGGTCTCAGGGACAGGGCGACTCTGGGGAGCAGGACCTTTTAAACTTTACATTATTATATCTCCTTTGATGACAATTTAAATGGATGAGAGCAACAAACTGGGAGCAATAAAGCGGAGATTTGTGATTTGATATTAAAATGTATTACAGTAAAGGGATGATTGACCTCAATTCTGTGGCACAAAGGATCAAAAACTATCATGTACTGAAAGTTGCCATCGAATCCTTGTTCAGATTTGTATTGTATTCATTTATTCTTCTATCATATAGTTCTTGTTTTAAATCACAGTTTTAGCTATTTTAAATTAAATCTTCTTCAGTCAAAGTTGTTGTCTTCTTCTAAACTGGGAGAAACATTTTTTTTTAATAAAAACTTGCCTGTTTCTGACCATGAAAAGATTACTTTGTATTGGAACAGATATGATAAGCCTTTTAATCTATTTAGTCAATTGAGAAAGAAAGCTGCTGGCATAGCTGTAAACTCTGGTTCCAAACTTTTGTGGGTCAAACTTCCTAGTTGTGAGGATTTTCTTCTTTTTTTTTTTTTTTTTTTTACTTTTGTGAAGGTGAAAATCTTTGTGTTTTGATCAAATTAAGCAATCAATTTGTTCTCTGCGGGCTGTAGGAATTTGTTGTGGACATCACTATTTTAAGACATTTATGCACTAAACAAGTAATGGCCCCACTATTGACTAAATTCAGATCATGTTCTGCCTGCTGCCGTCTGGCCGACAGGTTCTGCAGCATTTGAGCCCGAACCGCCAGGCTCAGAGACAGCTTCATACCGCAGGCCATAAGACTTTTGAACACTTAAAACTCTTAAAACAATAACACCATCACTATAATACCATCATCAGCATCTATTGCATATTCTATTGTATATTTGTATATTTATTTGTTATCTCTTCTAGTTGTATATTTTCTTAGATGTAAAATTTATATTATTGCTTAATTTAAATGTACGTCTATATTTATTAATCTATTAGTACTCTTGTACTATTATTTATTTCTATATTTTTATTCTTTAATCTATTTTCTTGTTTGAATGTTTCTATTATTTTACATGCTAATATTCCTGAGCATTGTTTGTTTGTTGTAGGGAGAGACTTAAGAATTTCATTGGCAATGATTGCATGTAATGTTATTGTTGTGCAATGACAAATAAATTCTTCATTCGTGAAGACAATGATTGCTACCTGTGGAGTGAAATTGTACTAATTCCAGTTATTTGGCCTGGTAAAATATGCTGCAAAACTAATTCTGTCTGCTTTCTACAGGGGCCGGTGTTTTTCTGCTCGTGTCTGCTGAGAGCGAGCAGATCAGCTTTCTGTTCGACTGCATCGTCAGAGGCATCTCCCCCACCAGAGGCCCGTTTGGACTGCGGCCAGTTTTGCCAGGTCAGTCCCAGAGGTGTTTAAAGCGGTGTTTAGTCACACGGTCTGTTATTTAGAAGAAAAAGGCTGATCTCGCCGTGATGCTTATTTGGATCATTAATGGCCGTGCTGTTGCCAAGGAGTGTGAGCAAACACTTAAGTCAACACTTGCCATTTGAATCGTGGCGAATCCCGCATGGCTCCCCTCCTGTGCCTCCAGGGATTTGTCAGGCCTGCGAGGTGTGCTCCCTTCCTGGAAACCAGCCTTTTTTGGCAGAATGAGTCAGAGGATTCTTTCGTGGATGGATGTGCTTTGATGTGACAAAATTGTGACTGACAGCTGGTTTTTTTTACATAATTAGATAATCCTCTGAAGCAATTTATAATTTTAGTCAAACGTCCTACCCCTGACTTAAGTGTACTGTGGTGAATGTAAAGCTAAGGGTCACCTTAAACATCGGTAAGAGGATAACTACTGTACTAACTGTGATTATGGCAGCAAATTCAATTGTGGTCTATGTATAGTTGAGGGTGCAGTGCTACTGGTGGGCGAGCTGGAGGATGGGCTGATGTCCAAATAGCCATTAGGGTTTGTTTTTTTTTGTTTTTGTTTTTTTACCATTATTACACCAGGGTTGTCTGGCAGAGTTTCAATTAGTCAAAGATGCCAAGCGCACTGTTTAGATCATAGACTGTATTTGTGAACATCATGATCTCCATTTGGGAATATTTGAAAACTAAAATATGAGATTTTTTTCCAAAGGGTTAATTGGGAGGAATATTGCAGTGCTCGCTCTGTAACAGCGAGGTTTCCCTGTGTAATGAGTGCTGAGCTCTAGCTTGTCCGCCCTCAGCTCTTCTGCTGTTCCCGTTCATCCACCACGTATTTTGAAAACTCAACAGAGTGCATGTATGGTCTTTGATAAAAAAAAAAGTTTTTATTTTCCAAGTGCACAGCTTGTTTTTGTAAAATAACATCAGTAGTTAATTAATCTCAGTGCTGAAAGTGGATTGCAAGAAAATAATCCATCCATTTTGATAACAATGAATAAATCATCAGTAATTTCTCAAGATGCCAAACTTTGGACAAATTAATGAGAAAATGTCAGATTTCAGATTATCCCAATTCTTAAATGAGTTCTATGTAACTTTTAATTTTGTGCTATTTTGTGCAGTCAGTGTGGACAAAGGCATTAGAGTTTCACCTAACAATAGTGCCCACTTCACTGGCCAAGTCCTGTAAGGAGATTACTTCTTTGGGAGGCAAGGTGTGGCAACTGTGGAAATTAACTTCAAGTTAGCAGCTGAAATAAGATGAATTCACCCTGAGCAAACCTCAATGTCATTACGTCTGACTTTACAGAAAAATCCAACCTGGTGGCAGGCATGAAGAATAACAATTAGGAACAAACAGATAACCAGTCTTCTCGCTGTTGGTGTCATTTGCTTATAGAGGTCATATAGAGACATTAGCATTATATTGAGAGCTTGTTTAAGTTCAAAGCTGCTGTAATCGCCAATCAGCATTACAGAAAGATTTAGCGCATCTTGGCTAGGGTTAGTGTTAGTTAGTTATCCATAAACCTTATCAGGCAATAATGTCTCAATGTTTGGAGCTTGTTTCTGTTGCGCCAAAGTGACCAAAAAACCTGCAGTTATTGTAGGTTTAAATTTCAAGTAAAGTCTAAACCGTTTGTGTTGGCACTCTTCAGATTTGCAGAAAACTCTTATTTTCCGGTCTTTCTGTATTTAATAGAAATGGTCTCTAATACAAAGAATCATACAAAAAAACTCTCACCCCTGTACATGTGATTTCTACCATTTCTGATATTTAAATAACACATTTGGATCCTATATCTTATATTACTAAAGTCTTTAAACATTTTCTGCTCTCCTGCTGTCCGCTTTAACGCCTTCAATTTTCCACACTAACAGTTTTAAAAAATTTTCTCACCCAGTGTGCAACTTAACAGGAAATGTGGACCTGGCAGCTGTGGGGGCTCGCGGATATTCTGGTTTTCACACATCTCGCCGCCCAATCACAGGTTGAGCTCATACTCCTATTATTGCGGTGCGTAGTAGAATAAATAGCAGGGAGGATGTTGGAGGGAGAGTTGGGGGGCGTCAAAGTCACAGTTCACGCAAGCGGAGCAGCCAAAGCCTCCTAATCACTCCGGGCATGTATGTAACCTCATCCACAGGATTCCACTGCTGCCTCCTCCTCCCCCCACTTCATTTCATACTCGCTCACCCACTGCTCGACTCTCCCCTCTCTCTCATTTCATACTCTGTCTTATTTCCCCTCTACAGCCCTTAATTGTGTCACCTCTCAGTCCTTGTCTGTGTCTCTGTCCTACCCGGCCCCTGACTAAATCTCTCCGCCTCCATTTTGATTAATTGCCATTCTGTTCCCGGGCTCACTTATCTGTTTGTCACCCCTTGCGTGCCGTTCTGTTTCCACCTCTCTCCGCCTTTCACTCTCCCGCTCTCTGTTTTAGTCCCCTCGATACCGTGAAGAGTATTCTAAAGTTGCATTACTAGAAGGTTCACCTAGAAAAACTGCAGACATAACGAGGAGTCAAGCCACCTAGTGGATGACAGTATAGGGAAGGAAGGTTACAGTGGCTGCTGCAAGATAAAATGGAAAATGTAGCAGATAGTTAGATTCAGCAGTCTTACCTACTTATGGAAAAAGTTGGTTACAAATTAAGGAATAAATTTTTTAGGAAATTCGCTTTTTTAAGATCAATACAGTAAAAAAAAAACAAGATTTAACATGTTAATTTGTGAGCTTTAGAGGTGTTGGTAGGCAGGTTTTGTCATCTTTGGACTGAGCCAGGCTACTGTTTTCTCATCTGTTAAGCTAAGCTGCCAGCTGTACCACCATTTTTATTGTACAAATCAATTGCATTTCCAAAAATGTCCAATTGTTCATTTAAAATGTCTTAGAAAAAGTTAAAACTAAGATTTGGTTATTAGTTATTGCAGGTCTTTTAGTTGTACACAGCAAGTTGGAGTGCAGCAGACTGCTGTTAGTGTAAGCTCATGTTTGATTCCTTATAACAATAAACACGAGAGAAAAAACATTTTCATTGCCAGTGACAGTCGCCAGAAAGTGTTTAAAAAAGTGGAGGAGGCGTTACTGGAGCTTGGCCTGGATGAGCAAACCCCGAAAATTCAGCGTGTGAAGGCTGCGACACCTGTTAGTCAAGCAGATATTACTCAAGACACGCTCCTTTTTGAACTCCCTGGCCGCGCTCCATTTCATTGGGCCGGCGTGCCTCATAGCGGTATTGGCAGTGAAACCTGCTTAAATGGGGTGCAGATGGCAGATGAGGTAGGTATGACGTTGAATCTCTATCAGCTGATCAGTCAGACAGCAGCAGATGCTTCGATAAACTTTAATTTCAGTTTTTTTCCAAAAAAAACAGATTTTAAGTGTTGGCAGAGGCAGTGCACCAAGTTTTTCTGTTTGGACACAGCCATGACAAGTCACATAAAACAAGTCTTTATCAGTTTGTTTTGTTACAGTGATGGTTCACTTAAACCACTTTATTTAAGTGTTACACAGAGTCTTTTATTCATGAAAACACAGATACTATTTTTAGTAAGAGGGCAGTATGTTTTCATCATAACAAGATGTTATTTTAACAGCATTCTGGCTATTTTGCAAGTATGAAGTGCTACAGATATGACGCCTTTATCTTAACTTATTTTGTAGAACATTTCAAATCTTAGTTTCAGTCTTAAGTTTACTTCTAAATAAGACTGCAGTAGGCAGTTTTCTCAACCAAAACATTTCCTGAAAATGTGAAGTTGCATCTGTTCGGATCCTCGAGGTGCACTGTTGCACGTCTGTTTCTCAGCGGGGAGTTTTTGCCTCCTGATGTCTGTATGATGTGCCTCGCAGTACACAGCAGTAGGACAGAGAGCTTCAGTCCTCTTGTTCGAGATGGGAGTTTGAAAAAAAGTTGAAAGAATTCATTGTTTCAGTGTTGGCCTTCAACCTAAAAAAAAAAAAAAACTGAATGTATTCGGACTTTGTGTACACCAGACTGCAAATTAATGTATTAAAACCAGTTGGATTGTTGTTGCATAATCAGATTTTCAGTTGGGAATATCTTGAAGTTTGTGTCTTGAGGGTAGAGACAGGAATTTCAAAAGAGGGAAGAGAAGTTCATATAAGACTCACCAAAGTCATGTAATAGTTTGTCCTACTCTGCTCCTTTTTTAATTTAAGGACACTGTTGTGTACTGTAAGTCGATACTCCACATGTAGCACGTGATCCACATGTAGGACATGATCCGGACCACTAGCTGAGTTCTTCTACATTTACCACATTACTGCTGCAGGCTTGGATAGATAAAAAAATTTATCCAGTGTTAGAGTTGACCTTGGTGGTCCAAGGTACATTAGATCCTTGAACAACACCAACAACAGCAGAGCGCGTACCAGCAGAACCACGTGGCAGCGCTATTATTAAACCCTGTAGTGTTACAGAAATACTGCAAGGTGTTCCCCTGTGTGACCCTCATCTGTAGTCGCCCAAAGGCTTCTCACTCTCACAGAGCAACTAACAGTACACAACACTCCCGCCAGAGTGGTTCTTTTCTCTAATATCGTTTCATTGTCATGATGCCACAGAGACCCTCGTTTTAAAGTGTCCCTTCTTGTTTCTCTAGAGTAGCTGGATGTGTTTTCGCAGCTGTGTCACCGCGACGCAAAAACGCTCAGCTGCGTCACAGTTGATCCCACGTTTCAGTGACAGCAGCAAGATTCACTAAACTTACCTTGTTGTCACGAGGAGGTTTAATTTACTATATTTACATATGAAGTGAGGCTTTGTGCTCTCTCTCTGACAGACCCCGGTGCCAGTCAGACGAATTCGGAGGAGAGGCTGAACCACGAGGCCCAGGAGCTGGAGAAACGGCTGAGCATGCTCTCTCACAGGAGCAGCACAGGTGTCACTGTCACCCTATGTTCATATTCAAAGTCGGAAAAAAAAGAGAACTGCAGATTAGAGTTTTACAAATCTTCCTGCTCTGCCCAGAGCACTGTAATCATTCTTCTAATGCAGCGACCTCACCATGGTATAAATGATACATCCGTTTTTAATAAAGCTGCACTTAAATCTAAATTAAGTTTGCATATTTGACATTACTCACACAGGTGATTTATTGTTCCTATTATTATGTGGTGAGAATTGAGGAAAAAAGAAAAACAGACATAATGATGTTATGATGCTTAATTGATGAAGGTGATGTTTTTGTTAAAGCCGCTGATTAAATTCATTAAAGTTTTATCGGTGCTGTCTCTCTTGGCAGTCTCGTCCACGTACTGCCCGTCCGCTGGGGGCGATGACCGCAGCATCTCCGGATCCTCCGACACGTCAGACACCAGCCAGTCAGACTGCAGCATCGGCAGCCGCCTGGCCATTTGGACCGAGCCGGCCTCTGGCCCATCTGAAAATGTCGGCCATGTGGGCGCTAAAGCGGCGTTACAGGGCTTGGAGAAGCTTTCCGTCAGCCAGGGAGGCGTGAACCGGCCCGCCGTCAAGCCCCCTCGGCAGCTTCAGGAGATCGGCCGGCAGAGCTCCTCCGACAGCGGCATCGCCACCGGCAGCCATTCCTCCTACTCTGGAAGCTTCTCCTCCTACACAGGCAGCCTGGATATCACCTCCGGGGAGGACTTTGGGTCTGTTTTCAGCCTGCCTCCCCACTTGGCTCAAGACCTGAGCCCTTGTACTTGCCCCACTGCCCCTGGACATGAGTACCAGGTACCGACATCACTTAGGTATCTCTATGACACACCCAGGAGTCTGTTACAGGAGGGAAGCGTGGGTGTAAAAGACAATGAACCCTCCACCCCAACTAAGGACACTCCAGCTTCTTCAGGCCCCACAAGAGACTCAGCAAAGGGAGATAAAAGCAGCGCCGTGACCTCTGAGGGTCACTCTGAAACTACTCAAAGACAGCCGATGAGCGAACACTTACAAGGCCCCTCGGAGGAGAGTAAGAAAACCAAGGTGGTGCCCTCTAGTGAGCACCCAGACTCCTGCCACATCTGCAGCTCTCTCACATCTGTCTCCAAAACCATCGTGACCATCTGCTCAGTGTGCGGTGGAATTAAGGTAAGCAGAAAAATACCTTTCTGTCACCTGCGCAGACTAAAATCTTCCGTTTTTATAAATACTTTGTGCACTTTTGACCCTTTTTTTTTTTCCAGAAGCAGACTCGAGTTAAGTTCAGACGCAAGTGTGGTTCTATTCTCGTGAGCCATCTGTTTGCCTCAAAATTAAAAATCTCTGCTCAAACGGCCTCCTGAGCCGGCCCTGTTGTATAACTCCCTGTCATAAAGTAGCAGCTTGTGTGAACAGGCCTTATCATCACTCTATCATCTGTTCTGTAGCTCGCTGTCGGTGCGACCTTTGCGGTAGCGTGCAGGCTGACGGTGATGCCGCTCAGCTTTCGGTGTCAAAACAACAAACAGTCCCGTGGCCCATCTGTCTAACAAGTTAGCATTTCAGCGGCCAATTGAGGTTGATGCCGTCGTGATATCCAGCAGATTTAGGTCTTATAAGCTGTGAGTGACTTGCAGTTTTTCTGTTTTTACACCGTTGCCTCCTACTTAGTGGTTATCCTCATACTGTAAGGCAAAAAGAGTGATCTGCTTTTTATGAGAAGTGCACATAACTCCAAACAGAATTTCATTCAAATTCATTAGCGGCTTTAACACCCAAGATCAAGTAATGGATAAAATAAGAAGTAAAACCTTTTCAGTATGAACAGTGAGCGTCTTCTGGTGATACAGCTGTTTCTGTTGGTTCATCTTTGTTTGAGGGCTGCTTTCATTATTAAATTGATTTGTGGATTCTTTTATCATTTGGCCCATAAAATATCAGAAAATAAATAGAAGATAGTTAAAAATTCCCATCACAGTTTACCAAAGCTCAAGTTTACATGATGAATATTTACTTTTACATAATGCTTGTTTTGTGCAGGCAACAGACCAAAGCCAAACCATATCCTGTGTCATATCATAAATGTTTAAGAAAATGAGAAGAGCGAGTTAATTTAAAGCAAGATAATAGCTTAACTTTAAATAGGTTATTTATTTTCTTACAATTAACTATTCCTTTAACTGACAAATTGTTTCAGGTTTATTTTGTTGTCTCCGTTGTCTAGTCTTAAAACATTGATGTTAGTGAAGAAATACATGTTGGATTTTGAGAAATCAGGTTTTTGCTAGAAACCTGCTTGGCTGTGATGAATAATATGTTATTTGAACCAGTTTGTTCTTCATGTCTGTGATGATTTTTCAGTCGAAATCTGCAGATCTTTATCAGATATCTTCTTGCAGTTGAAGTGAAAAAGCTCCATACTTGAAGGCTGAGCTTGACTTCTATTTAAGTTTCCTTGGAAATGAACATTCAGGTGCAAACTAAAAGCTGTTTTTGTCCCTCTGTCCATGTCAGTCACCTTTATTGACTAATTTAAACATACAGCTCCACCTGCTGGTAGTGCATTTAGTCAAAAATGTCAACAGAATTTTGTTTACCTGAGTAAATGTTGTTCTTTCTCTTTGTTTCTCTTTGTCAGTCCTCGGTGAACTAAACTAAACATGAGAGTTTATTGGCCCGAAGCTGATGGATCAGGCATGAGCAGTGTAGGAGGGCATTTATCACCCTCAGCGTGAGCAACACAATCCACCCCTGTAGTGTTTATTGGCTCACAGTTAAAGGGCTAGTTCAAAACAGAAGACATTAGACTCCAACAGAATACTAAAACCATTTCACATTTGGGAATAGACTTATGAATGCATGAAGATCATTTTATCTTGAATTAATGGCAGTCTAACTACAGTTACGCTAGGTGTCGGCAGACCTAAAGAGGTTCAGCCTGCCTGGTATTGACCTCAGTGTTGAGGGAGGAGTGTGGGTAACAAATTGACAGTAAAACTCAAAGTGTGGAGTATGCCCCGTGTGACCGATGTAGTCATCTGACACGACGCTCAGAGCACTCACAGCCACTACGCATCACAGTTTTGAAACCAAACAGTCCACTGTAGTGAGCTTTAAAATGCCAAAGCTGGCCATGTTGTGTATTTTTCTTATTGTTAACAAATCCCACGAAAACAGCAAAAAAAAAAACAATGATCTAATTAACAAGCACCATCTGTGTAGACAAGGCCTAATATATCTTATTCCTCTGTGACGCAGACCTCCATTGTTGCATCAAAAGGCAGAAATGAGCCAGTGACATGTTCTTACATTACCATGACCATTTTTACTTTAGTTTACTTTTGAATATTGAACATATTATACTGTGCTACAGTTATACTCACTATCATACCAAATCCGCGTCTGAAAATAGCCCCCCCCAATGCACTGTTTACTCCTGTTTGAGTAATATTTTTTTAAAGTAGTCTATATACTTGTAACCCACTTTCCCCAGATTTACATTGTATTATGTCAGAGAGAAAACGAAGTATTGAGTCATGGTTTGGATCTTTTAATGGGATTGTTGAAGATTATAAAAATATATATTTAATTTCCAGCCTTCTCCTTTTTTAAATGCTTTATATTTAAACACCAGGCTAAAATGTTTGCCCGCTTGATGCTTGTTTATAGTTTGCATGAAGTGTTATAAGTAATTTCCCATTAAGAATGTAATTTCTGTCATCTCACAGGGGACACCACACATCCCTGCGTGTGGTTCAGTGATACCAGCCATACCAGGTGAGTGTGGTCAGGTGAAAAAATGTACACAGACACACACACTGCATGTATTGAGCCCTTGCATGCCTGAACAGACTTGATGCATGTTTGCGAAAAAAAAAAAAAAATGGTTTGATGCCTTGATTTGGGACAGAAATCAAAGTGTGTTGAAGGGCTTTTTCTCGCCTCCAGAACATCGTATTTTCAATCCAGCAGATCAAAGTGTCAAATCACCATGCAGACCCAACACTGCCAGTGAATACAGTATTGCAGAGGAGAAAACTCTGGAGAGATCCTGTGCCTCTCTTGACTCTGGAAGCATCCACTGCTCAGAGAAGCCAACAGCGGGGACGAGCGAGGATTCGCCACTGCCAAAGACAGGGAGGGAGAAATTAGCCAGCCTCTTAGCTGATCTGTTAGGCTTTCCAGAGGCAAAGACTAACAGGCTGGACTTGTATGAGTCAATGAGCCCCAGATTTGGAAATGAACACAAGCCTGCATCAGCTGGCACCTGTGTGCCGTCGCAGCGAGACAAAAGAGCTGTCATTTATGAAAACTGTTTCAAGTGTCAAGGAGAGCGCTGCCGCCCTCCTCCGCGGGTCGCACCTGCTAAAATGCGCCGCAACAGGAACATCTCCGCTCTGCAAACCGTTCCGACTGGGCTGTGCCTGAACAGAAGCCAAGAACATGAAGTAGCTGCTAATGAGGGCCTGCTCCATCCAGCTCACAGTGATGGATCGCTGAGCGTGGACGGGGAGTGTCAGTACGAAGAGACGAATGGTTGGAAAGTGACCAGCGAAGGTAAGAGGCCTCTTCTCCGGGTTTACTCTCCGACTCATAACAAAGCATTTCCTCTGGAGTCCTCTTCCTCTTCAGTCCTTTGAAGTGGATCTCCACTTTGTTTCTGCCCTGTTGTTCTCTTTATCATCAATAAAAAAAAACAAACACACACTTTCTTCAAGATTGCTTTTATTTACTGCCTGTTTTTCCTCCCTGCACTCTGTGAAGTTTCCTTTTGTTGTTTTTCTTTTACAAATAAGTTTTGAATAAATAAGTTTTGAAGGATGTGTAAAGGGGACTGAAGTTACTGCAAGAGTTATGAAATGATGCAGAAATGATGATAGAAGCTCCATCAGAGACTGACTGATAGTGGATTTTTAACAGTTGTTTATTTATTAATGCCTCCTAAGTGAGTTATAAGGCCAACTTTTGAGTTCCTTGGCCCTGAAATTTCTTTCAGTGAGCTTTGTGATAGCTTACCTTTCAGAAAAGAGTGTCTATTAACCACATTTTTGGAGCATTCATGAATTAATTACCAACATTAAAAAAAAAACATTATTATCAAATAGAAAAGGCCAGCTGGTCATAACTTGGAAACCTAAAATAAATTATCAATGCATTAAGTAAGTAAATTATTTATTAGCTACTAATAATATCAGGTAAAAGTTATAAACCCTTTATAAAAGGTACCTAAATAGAAAGTTGTACCAATTTAATAACTATGTTTTTAACATAAAAGACTTTTGACAAGAATTACGTACTGTAACTGTGAAAAATAAACTAGTCAGCACTCTCTGGTGGACAAAGGCAACGCTGTTTTAAAGTGACCTAAACAGTCAGTATTTTCTTTACCTTTTCTCCTCTCTGAAATTTCATATTACTGTTTTGGCTGATAAAACACTCGGTTTCCAGTTTATTAGGAATACCTTGCTAAAGCCTAATACAACAGACCTGCATTTTATATTGACAGGTGTTTATTATGTTGTCCAGCCCATTTAAACTAGTGAGAGTAAGGTAAATAACAAAAACATCTGCTGATATTGGTCAACATATAAACAGATATCTGAATTAAGCTAGTAAGTAACAAAAAAAACTACAGCGCAGAAATGCCAAGGATGTTTGTGGTCATTTAAAAACCGTGTTGCACAGTTTATAAGAGCATGTGAAATGTCCCACTCACCACTCTTAAATGAAAAAGTAATCCTTATCAAGAAATATTTACCATATATAGATCATTTTATCTGTGACAAGTTAACTTGTCAGATAATGTTGTCATTGCTGATGTTTTAATCAACATAAAGATTTTTACATTGGCACAGAAAGTGAAATGACACTAAACTCTCTGCTGCATGTTGAACTTCTTTACCAGCTTGCAGGTCTGTTCCTTGCACGCTATTAATACAGCTCTAATTACACCACGTATAATAGTTAGAGGTACTGTGATATGAAAAATCAGTCCACTATTATTTGTTCCCATCATTGAATCTGCAGGAATTCAGACAATGACACTGAGAGAGCACCTTGTCTGCTCTGATTGACAAAATGGATTAAGAAAAACACAGTGTGGGATAAATCTTCTTCCCGGGCTATTGGCACAAAGACATTGCAGTTTAGTTTCGTATTATATTTAAAACACACCATTTTTTTCTCCGCCACCAGACAAAAGGCTTAATAGTAAGGAGGAAAGACGCAGAGCTGATCCTGCTTATGAGATCATGGAGAGTCGGGCGCCGGAGAGGAACTCAGAGGTAGGCCAATCCAAAACTCTTTAATCCGCTTTATGCTATCAATGGCTGACACATTTTGACTGTGTAACTCATTGTGCTCCAAGTTCAGCTAAACATTTGTGCGGAAACGTCTGATATCATGGAAATACCGATTGATAGGGATTATAAAGAATGAATAGCAGCTCACGGGGGTTAGTTTTTAAAAGAGGCTGGAGGAGTATCTGAAATTGAACATGAAGAAATGTGTTCAATCAGCATTTTGTGCTTGTGAACTTCTTGTCCAGTCAGTTGGAGTAAGGACTCCGTAATGAGACCTTTTTATGCTTTCGACTTCATTGTGGCGTGAAACAGTTCTTTTACAACACATCAGCATATCATTTTTTTTTTTTTTTTTTTTGCTTTGGCAAATTTTGAAATGGATCATGGGTTTGAACTTGTTGGGTGTGATTGGTCATTGTCATTTTAATATTTTGGAAAAAACCAAACAAACAAGTTATTATTTTATACTTATTATTATTATTATTTTACACGTATTAATGTTCAAGATGGCGCCGCTCCAGGTGGCAGCCTGTAGCCGCAGCTCCTGTCGTGTTTTTTAACTTTTGTTATTTGTTGGTTTATTCCTTTTCGGTAATTTCATAATCAATAAAGTATATCTATCTATCTTATTTCTGTCCAAGAATTAGAAGAGAAATTTGATAGCATTATCATGTCTGTTGGTTATTTACAGAACCAGGAGGCGATCAGCCTAGCTTAGCATAAAGACAGAAAGCAGAAATAAACAGCTACCGGGCTCTCCAAAGTAAAAAAAAATAATAATAATAATAAATTTAGTGAATCTTCAACATTTAATGAGATGTCTCTGGACCCTAAATTAACTGCTCATTACAAAATAGTTTCTGCACCTAACTCTATCTAAAACCACAAAATTGTTCTTTCTACATTACTGTTTATGTGAATGTGATAATGATTAACACTTTGAATCTTGTTTGTTTGACTTAAGAGCTAGCCGTTTCCTCCTGCTTCCAGTCTGTAAGCTAAGATAAAATAATCTAATCTTAACACACAGACATGGTGGTTTCGATCTCCTCATCTAACAAACGAGGGAGAAAGCTACAAAAGTTGTGTTCTGTTTATGAATAAATTAACACGGATCATTGGATGCGCTTTATTTTCCAGCCTAACCTCACGGGGCTGGATGCTATCGAATGTGAACATATTCATTTAACCCCTGCAGTGCCCTGATATGGAATACTGTTGAGAAACAATGCTGGAAGTCATCAATTCAAATGTCCAACTATGGGAAAATGCACCAATATAATCAGCTGACGCCCATTACAGATACCCGCCTCTGATGTTCTGGCTTCATTCATTCTCAGCACCGTGGTGATGATCCCATCAAGAAATCCTGCTTTGTGTGCGCCGTGGTCTCTCAGTGAGACTGAAAGCAATATGGCTGCACTCCACCACCAATTTTCACACCACAATAGCCACGCTTACAGTGGCTGTCTGGAATCAGAGATTATGTGGCAGCAATTTAAAAAGGCACGGTTAGCCGTCCATAACGATGAGGCGATGCAGACAGTGTTTCCACATGTAAGACGCAGCCTTGAGCTCTCAGAAAACCTTGTTGATGAAAACTCCTGACATGTCCACTGAGCTGTTGAGGACAATTCATCGTTGCACTTCTTGTGTATTAAAGGTATGCCTTCAGTGCAAACTCGAATCAACACTTGCTTACTGTCTGTTGTTTTGCAGGCAGAAGAAAAAAGCAAGTATGAGCTAATGGGCAGCTGTGGTCAGCAGAGGTTCCTTCAAGAGACTGAAGGTGAGTGAGGCCGACATCATGACACCAAATGATCAACCCGGCCAGTTAAACATATCCAGATTATCAGATTATTAAGGCCAGTAGCTCCTTTTTTTTTTTTTTTTTTTTTGCTTGTGCTCAATGAACCATTTTAAGATTATTTTTAAGTGCTCTGAAAAGCCTCAGCTGTGCATTAACCGGGCTTCTTACAATAAACCCGGACCCACTTACAGGAAGTAAGTTGAATTGATGACTCGTGCGCTTGAATCAACACAGCTCGAGACGCATCACCTGTTGCTCGATGTACATGAATTGTAATGAATAAACAGATGAAATGAGGCTCTTTCAGGGGCTGAAATAGCAGAGAGGCACGAGGCAGAACACCCACCAGGACGATGTTGGGAAGAGACACACATAATGTTTACTTGACTTAATTCAGGTTAATGGATTGTGACGTGAAGAGGAAGTTGTTTTCACAACGTGACTACCTGTACATAGCATACTGTACATCGCATACTATACAGTGCATACGCGCTAATAATATCTGAAGCCAGTCAGTTCAAACTCGACTAAGTCTATTTACTCACTGCAGCATGAACACTTATGTCCTCGCCTGTGTCCCTGTGTAACGCCATAAACCCGAGTTACATAAGAACCAATAGCGCTGAGAGAAAACACACAGATATGTAACCAAACAGAGGGTGCAGCCATGCGGGACAGGATACCTTCCTTGATGTGAGGTGGGGGGAGGGACGGTTGTCAGGGGACATTTGGCCACTTAAACATCCCACACCCAGAAACATGCCCTGAGTCTAATGCACACCTGCTCTAGGAAGTATAACCCAGCAGCTGTCACCGTGTGGCACCAAACCCATCAGTCATGTTCATGTACCTCCACACGGCTCGGCTCCCATGTCATCTTTCCCATCATTCTGCCTCAGCAGGCGGTTAATGGACGGGGACGTGCAGGAGGTGGTCAAGTCCTGTGGCCAAAGTTTACATGAGGATGCTCGATAGCAGCTGAAATGAGGACAAAATCTTTTTTTTTTTTTTTTTCCATCATTTCATAGTGAAACAGCTGTTGATTTCACAAACCTGTGCAGTTAGCAGGTGCAACTGATGATGTTGTACTTGGATATTTGGCCTCCATACTTCATACTCAGGCTAATCTGATGTGAAAAAATGCAAGCAGACATCAGTTCCTACAATTGGTCTACACCTTCTTCATGTTTTGAATTCCACAGTTACAATGTATTCAGAAATCAGACTGTCTTTTGTTGCTAAAGCCCGAAGTTGACAGTTTATTGGGTACTCTTAGCTAGAACTAATGCTTTCTGATACAACTGGTCCTGAAATAAATCCCTCCCTTTCCTTTTTATATTGATCAGTTTTAGTTCAAACTGAGAGGGATCGAGCTCACTGCATGATCATTTTACCCAACCCTATTTATATTAATGAACGTAGGTTAAACATTTCTCAGTATAATGAGATTCAGTTCAACCACATCGCAGCCTGCGGCCTCCAATATGATCACACAGTAGAATCAAAACCTCTTTAAATTATAACCTTCATGAAGGGAGAATTTATTGCAGGGCTGCTGTATTAGACTGCAGTAGTTTTAGCTGGTTGTACCTAATGAAGTGAGAGCAGGATGACCATTTAACACCGTGCTTCTCGTGATTGTCCACTTTCATCTGGGACAAGCGTGCAGGTCCTTTTCAGTCTTAGCGGGGTGGTTCGATCTGGTAGTTTTCTTGTGCATCATGTGAACTCATCAGCACATGAAACACAACAACAGCACTCACCCATCAGTCAAACACAGTTGGAGGTGGGAGACCGGTGGGTGAGCATGGCCTTGGTCTCCATGCTGGTGACTCCTCCTGGTTGGTCTGGCCTCTTGATCGTGTTCTTGATGGTGTAAAACTTTTTTGGGGAGAAAGAGAAAAAAAATTTCTCTGGTATTAAAAAATAACCCAACATATCTTTACGACAACAATTTTTTTGTATATTTTATCACTCCTTGCAAAAGAGGTTTGACCAGAATGCAGTAATCTTTTAAATGATGTGAAATTATCACGGTGCATATAGTTTTGTACGTAAGCAAATAGTCAAATTTTGGCATTCTGGGTAAAGTCATCAGTGCCTGCTGAACCCTGAAAACACAGCTGTGTGAAGACACGCCTGTTTCCTCCTCAGCAGCAGTTGACTTTGTGAGTCTGGGTCACTCAGGTATTGCCTCTAACATCACCCCTAGAGGCCTTGAGAAGCATGTTGTGGAAAAGTCCCTCGGCCTCGGCAGCCATTACAAAAACGCCACACTTCTGCGAGGGCTGCTCGGTGTCTGATCAATTAGGTATCAGGCCTCTTAGACGTCGCCAAAGGCAGCACCCGCTGAGACTCTGCTGGCGTCTAATGGCTTCTCACCGATTCTAAGAGTGTCCCCCGGGGTTGATGCTTCAGAGCTGCGGGTAATGGCCGCTGCCTGCTGCCATTTAGGGAGAGTCGATAGCAGGTGAAATCTTTTTTTTTTTTTTGTCCCAAATGTGACATATTACTCTAAAGCGCTGCATCGACATGATAGTGTAATTACAACACAGCTGTAGCAATACAGATAAATATGAATCCATGACTGTTTATAGCCACTGTGGAAACTAGAATAACATATTTTCTGTCTTAATATAAGACTCTGACACAGATAGTGGATGTACCTTTAGGCATAAATTTATTTATTTTACTCTCAGGTGTATGATAACTTTTGTCCTCATTACTGTTTGTAGCAGTAAATCCCCTCAGCTGAACTGCCTTCTGTAGTTGTATTGCTGCTGCTGGGATTGCCTAGCACGTTTTGTTTTCTGTGATCTAGATATTCTTTTTAATCTTCAAACAACAGTAGCCTTTCAATAAACTGACAAAGTCATCTAAACAGGTTTTTGAAGGTGCAGATCAGTCGTGTTTTTTATTGCTACACCGTACATCGCGATTCTTTGTTATGAAGGGTTAGCCTCAATTCTTATTGAATTATTTATTGGCTAGTGAGCTCAACATTAATTATATAGGCAGCGTATGCGTTGTAGCCTCACACCCCTATAGTGAGAAATAGTTTTTTAAGGTAGAAAGGGGGCTTTGGAATGCATAAAATTATCAAACATTTTATATAAAATTTTATTGCTTGGGCTGTAGTTTCTCTAAACAGGAGAAGTAGTAGCTGAGTGTTTTGGAACTGTAGTGTCAAGTGAAACTGAAACAATTTGTCAGTAAAATTTAGAAAATTCATCTGCAACAAATTAAACTGCAGTCTATTTCATGTAAGTCTTTTTAATGTAAAACTGCTAAAACTTTTGAGTTGACTTTCATTTTTTATATACAATATAAACTGAATGTCTGACAAATGTCTGGCAAAGAGTTGGTTTGCAATTTAAAAACACTCTCCAACTATTTTGCTCCACAACTTTGAAAATATTTTATAGACCAAACAACTCAGCTCAGTATTGTAATATGACAAAAAAAATCCAAATTAGATTTTCCATACCTGTGTGGCCACAGGGGTTCATGTAAGGTAGATTTCATGGACACGCATCAAATGTAAAATGTATCATCATAGTAATGCCTTTTGGTTTTGATCCAACTCGAACACTGGACTAAGCCAGTCAACATGAATGCAACAGTGCATTCAGTAACCTAATTACTGCATCGTATCACTTTATTTGGCTGTTTTCACCACAAATCCGTGCAATATTTGTGTGCAAATGGAACAACTAACAGATCACTCAGATGGAGTATATCTAGCTCTTCACGAGGGAGAACAGAAGTATTCAAGTTATGCAAATTTCTCAGATGTCCTTGAGTGTGCGCTCCCCCTGGTTTTGAAGGTTGTAGCTATCTTTGCTGGCATAAAAAAAGAAAGAAGCATCGGTGATACATGTCACAGAGCTGAAATATGCACATATTTTATGCTGTTGTTCAGAAACTGTGTCAATGACACACTGAGCTAAACCGGCCTGCGCAGAACTCGACTGTGCACCTCTTTATCCTGGCTGGCTTTCAAGTTTATGACAGGAGAACCATTTCTCAAGCACAATAAATTACACAGACAACACACTTCAGGCTACACTGTGGCTGTAATTTGTGTGTTTGACAGAGAAAGCAAGTTGAAATGGGTTGAGGCGACATTTCTTGTTAGTTTTACTTGACACCTCTTTTTTTCTGCTGACTGCACTGTTCGATCAGTTGCAGAGATACTTGAAGCATTTGCTGTTTTTACCCAGAATACAATACTCCTGTGTGTTCAGCAGCAGTTCAAAGTTTAACTGTGGTCAGGCTGTCTTTTGTAAATTTTTCTCAACAGTGGTGTGTGTGTGTGTGTGTGTGTGTGTGTGTGTGGCTGAACAATTCATCGAAATATAATCACAATATGCCCAAATGCAATACCCAAATTGCAGGAACAGCAATTCTTTTGATAAAAGTTAAATGTGTCACAATAAACTATTATGAAGCATTGTGGTGTTACAAAGATGCTCTGGCCTGACAAATCATATTCTGTAGATGTAAGGGAACATGCCTGTTTGGTACAGACACCAGCAACAATAACATCACCATCATTTTTATATTTTTTCAGAGAAAATAAAATTAGAAAACTCCCGCTAAAATTGTGACTTATATCACAATTTCTGTCAATATGA
Organism: Scortum barcoo; assembly: GCA_023238725.1. Lineage (NCBI taxonomy): Eukaryota > Metazoa > Chordata > Actinopteri > Centrarchiformes > Terapontidae > Scortum > Scortum barcoo. Next base: position 14,953,319 of record CM041532.1, on the reverse strand, counting down.
TCACAGTCTGATTTATTTTGCACGTTGTTCAGACCTAAAAGGAACCACAGTGTTTTGGATATTGGATGTGGAGCTCTGATGGTGGAATTAAAAGGTTGCTGCCTTATAACACAAAATGCCCATATTGTATCTCATTTTATCTTTGGGGCCTATTCGCTAATTATGCATAATTAGCCTCTGGGGAAAAGGCCAGCTCATTGGGATACACTGTGTTCCGCTGATCCCTTAATCTGCTGCTGTGCTTTACTGTTGAAAATAATACAGTCTTTACTGCAGATGCGTGTATTTGAATTACTCTAATTAACATTAGACTGTTGATAAGGATTGTTGTCTCAGTAGTTACTCACCCTGCAGGGGGAAATCTTTTAGCTGTTGATGAAGGTTATAATGACAAAAGTGGTAAAATAACACCAGCCATATCCTTGATTTTGTCATTATCTTTAATTAAGGTCATCATGACAAAAACAAATCCTGTTTCAAGTAAGTGTCAGAGTAAAGCTGCTGTTATTTCATCTTTTATTAGCAAAGTCCATGAAAAGACTAAAACCAACAATTAATTTATCCCACTAAGTGTTATCTTTGTAGCTGCAGCCTGGTAGCACTTATTCCACTGTCCCATAGAACTCAATCATTTTCCAAAAACTAAAATTATAAATTATAAATTCATTAAAAAGCTATACTTTTGCATTTAAGTGATTTTTAAACACACCCAGAGTAGAAAATTGAACAAAGCTCCAAGCAAAACATTTGAGTTCATTTGACACCAACCCACCTAGAAGTCAGAACCTTTCCCAGTTCATGTCATTGATTTTCTTTGATCATTTCATCAATTTTTCCATGTTCTGTGTGTCATCCATGTAAATAGTTGTTGCTGAATAAAAATAAATATATTTTATCCAAACGTGCAGAAAAACAAGCTCAACAGGTGTCAAAGTGATTACTCATACATGGCAAAAAGTATGAAATGAAAAGACATGCCACCACATGCCAAAAGCATTTTACTAAAAAAGTATTTGGAGTAAGATTCAATAGATGTTTTCACATAAATCTTTTCAAGAAAATTCATGACATGAACTGGGAGGTCCTCAGCTGAGTTGGTATGGATTGACCCTACTATGAAATAACATGTTCATGTAACAAAGAAATAGTCCTCTAAATTGAACTGAAAGGCTCCTTTATGTGTTTTAAATGGTTTTGGGATGATAGTGGAGTTCTTGGACATGGAGATACATGAGTTCACAAAAAAGAGCAAAAGTCCACCTGAGCTTCATTAACACGTTGTTCCTCTCGTACTGACAGGGGCGGTGTTCGTTTTCCCTCCAGAGGCACCGCTTCCTGAGAGGCCTCGCAGCGAAGGTGTGACGTATGTGAATATTCCCGTTAGTCCTACATCTAAGAAGCAGCTCAACTACATTGAGCTGGAGCTGCAGGAGCCAGGACCTGGCACCCGAGGGACTGTCGCACATCCCCCGCCTCAGAGTAAGGATGCATTTGATGTAAAGTTTTCACCTTATTCAGACGGCAGCCATATTGAACAGGTCAGGGTAGCGAACGGCACCCACTTTTCTGCAACACAAGGCATCAATAAAAAAAGGTCACAAGATACACTACTGAAAAACTCCAACAGATCTAAAAATGCTCACTGAAAAACTAATAAACTAACTCATACAAAAATTGTGGATGGCACCAACAAAACCACTCTACACTGTCCCCTTTTAGGATTTTTAGGACAATCCCCTTTTTAGGACTTTTGGGCGAAGGGATTTTTTATAATATCAATGGTAGTATACCAAAGTGTTCAGTAGAGTTGCGGCTAAAAACTCCACAGAGAATCCACTTAAGTATCATAAATGTCTGGATGGTTGTAGTATAGCGAGGTATCAGACCTAGTGGCATGTAAGACTAAGTAAGATTAAGTATTGCGTTTTCAGTACAAAAAACGTAGATATTGTATTTGTACAAGTATAGAAAAATTCAGCCCTAGAGGGTAGCTGTAATATAATGTTAATGACATTTTTATAACTTCCTTTGCTATTATTTGGTACCACTAATAATAATTTATAGTAATGCACTGTTCCACTGTATAAATGTTAATCATTGTATAAATCAGAGCACTGCCAAAGTGGACATGCAGTAAATGCCAATCAACACCACCATCATGCCTTTTAATGCATATTCAGTTCCTCATTAGAAATGAATAAAAAATTCATGAGCTTTCTTCATGGGGACCTTTTAATAGAATAGATATAAGCAGATTTTGAATGCGAAAAAATTTGAATAAAAAAGAAAATCTCCATCCTGACTTGAATCGAATCAAAGTAAAATAACCTCACCTGTGCCCTCACATTCGCACAGTGTGCAGGGAATTTCTTAGTTGTGCTCATTTTCTCATCTGTGCAGCCCTGTGGAAAAGCAATCTATAAATAATACATTTTATGTTCCAATCCTTCAGAGCGGTATGTAAGAACCACCTTAAAATAAACCAGGACATCAATATGAAGCGAGGATGCACAGTCGCTCTCAATTGTTCTGTAATTCTATTTTACCTCGTCGGGGTTACGGGAATCGCTCCCAAACGATTGAGCCGATTTCCTCTCGTTTCACTAAAAGACAGCTGTGTCCTTGTCATCGGAGACGCGGCAGTGAGCTGTAATTGACAGACAAGTCGGCTCTTAGCATCATTGCCCTCGGGATTACTAGGACCGCTCGGGCTCTGACATGAGAGAGGTTAATATCTGATGTCAGCAATACAGTTTATATCCCGGCATGCGGTCTCATTAATCTGTCACCTGGGAGGAGGGGTGTCCCATCTTGCCACTGAAAGGCGGTCACAGGGCATTCAGATCACAGCTGTGAATTCACTGGCTCAAATGGGATCCTCCTCCAGGAACTATTGGTGTGTTGTGCGGAGCTGGTTTTGATTTCCTCGACTTTATGTGACTGTAAAACGCATAACTCGAGCGGGAGGCAGATGTACAGTGACGTGCATTTTTGGGATATTCACGCACATTCTGCTCTTGCGATTAAACCTTGACATCTTGCCCATTTGATTTTTGCACAAGGAAGGGCACCAAATAATGGCAGTGCTTGTGGCATGCATATGGGCGACGAGGCATGAGAGGAATTTTAAAGGCCTCGGATGAATCATTTGCATATTCTCCTTCTTTGTGTGGTGACGCTCAGTCGCATACTTTAAGCAATCATGTTGGCAGCAAGGGCAGAGATCCACTTCACTCTGAACTCTGAGTTGTCTTCTTGTTTGGATGTTTTCATCAGTTGTCAAAATCAGGATTTTTTTTTTTTTTTTAAGATGATTCAGCAATGCCTTTGCTGTCACCTGCGTGTTATTAGGGATGACCCGGGTGAGAATGTCCTTCTGTCTTATTCAAATCTGCAGAATTTGCTGCAACTAATATTTTCTTCTGTCCGAAGAATGTCAGCAGCTGGTGAAAATGTCCATTACACATTCACAGAGCCCAAGGTGACTTGTTTTGTTTGACTAAAAACATGAAATAACAAAAAAAAAATTCTGTTACCTCTTGAGATAACAGAATCTGAAAAGTTAGAAACAGTTGATCATTGCCTAAAAACAAGTAAATTATTATCAATATCATGGTTAATCAGACATTTCGGAAAATATGCATCTTGGTTGTCTTCATGAGGATTTGATGAAAAAAGAATATCACTCTCATGTCTGTATGCTAAACGTGACGCTGCTGCCACAGCCAGTTAGCTTAGCTTAGCATAAAGACTGGAAACAGGGGAAAACGCCTAGCACCTCTAATGTGGGCATATGCTTTATATTTACGGTATAGACATCATAATGACATCAGTCTTCACATTATGGGAAAATATATTTCCCATAATGTGGTGCTGGTCCTGTAATTTTCAGCTCTTTTTGCTATGTAAAAGAGAAAGTGTGGAGTGCTCCAGTGATACATTTTCAACTTAGTTGATATTAAAAGAGGGTCTGCTTTCGTGTCTTGACAGGAAAGAGCTCCACAAAGTACGCCCAGATTGACATCACCGCCACAGAGACGGCCCACAAAGTGGGCACACAGCATGCCCTGGGCCGGCAGGAGGGCCTGCACACTCTGGAGCTGAGAAGAAAGGGGACGCCGCATTGACTTCTTCATCACTGAACTGCTGATCTCAGCAGGATGTTTTTGTCCAGGACGGGCTCTCTGGGGGGGGATTTCAGTGGAGACTGGTCCCAAAAGATCTTCTGAGGTTTACTGTGGGATCTGTTTTCTGTTCCATCTTTTGAATATTGATTTTTTTTTTTTCTTCAAGTTGCTTCATCCAGTCTGCACATACTCAGAAAATGTCGTCAGCCCAGTGTGCTTTTTCCCAATTCAGACTTCTGTTATGACAAAGCAACTTGAAGATGGAGCCTCCTCAGAAAGGTTTGGCGTAGGATCAGGAGCAGCATTTCAATCTCAGTCTCCTTTGTGGACTCGGGCATCTCATTAAATGGCATTATGTCAGCCTCAGGCTAACTTAGAGGACTATGTGCCAGGCCTGAGCTGAGTCACTGGCCCCGATAAACCCCCAGAGCAGAGGCATTCACAGCTCACCCGGGTCATCCCTAATAACACGCAATATGCTGTTTTTGTCCTTTTTCTGGAGAACGAGGCAGAGAAGCGGCAGAGATGGTGTTTGTTCTCACGAGGAGTTCACACTCATTTATTTCTCAGTGAAAACCACATCAGTAATTCCACATGTAGTTGCATGAAAGTCACTTTTTAGTATATTCATACTTGGGGAAACTTTCCATCCAGTCTTACTCAGAACGCTGCAACTTTCAGGCTTGTTTTAAAATAATGAAGATGAGATTTATGTTTGTATAAGCGAGAGCAGGATAATTAATGTTTCTGTATAACACTGTGCACGGTAACTTTTTTTAGCTCGGGTGTAACTAATGGAACAGTGTTTATCATAGCAACAGCATCTCATTGCTGCGATTGTTTGTTTCTGCTTCACAGTCCATATGGAAAAGGATTTACTGTGGAAAGGTCTTCATAAATAATGCAACGCAGAGAAGACTGTAAAAATCACTGGATTCTCTTAATCACTCAGCAACAAGAAATGTATCCCAGAAGTGACTGTCTGGAACTCGTGGCCTTCATCTTAAAATAACAAAATAATGTATTTGAAAAGAAGTTTCTCATTTGTTTGTTTTTTTTAATGGACTTAGTGAATTGGCCTTTTTATTGTTATTATTAATATTCCTTCTTGTGTGTGTGCACATAGACATTTTTACTGAGAGTTAAAAAGTTAAGTATGTGTTTAGTTGAGCTGTTTTAGTCTATAGTGTTTTGGTCTCATACTCGACTAAGCACACTATTTTAATATCTGTAAATACATTTTTCTTTCTTTTAAAATTACGTGGATTATTATAAAATATACATGTGAAGACAATGTATGTACAGTAAAGATGTATGGAAAGAGTTGAACCACACTGCCAGTTTCCTTGGGTGCTTTTTTTTTTCTCATATTACTATTTTTCTGTCAGTAAATTATTTATAACTACTGCTTTGATGTGCGTGTTCAGCATTTCTAGAGCTATATTAGGCTATATATTGAACTTTTCTCCTCCATGTACAGTTGTAAACCAGTTTGGTACGATATTATATAAAGCATCCTTACATTTGATGTGTTTCTTTTCATTCAGCACAATTTTGAACCACTTTCAGTGCAGACGTGGATATTTATGACATTTCGTTGTCTGCTCCCAAATGGTTTCAGATGCTAGAGTTGGTACTTGTAATTGTTTCGTATTAAGATTAAAATTAGCTGCTGCAAAGAAATGAAAAGAAAATATAGCTGAGGTGACACTTTACAAGTTAACATTACTTACCATTTGTTACAGTAAGGTTAGGCTTTGTGGACGTAATAACAGGAACACCTGCATAATTAAAGACATTATCTTTATCAAGCTTTGAATGGTTGAGATTGTCATAGAGAGGTATTGATAAATGAATAATTTTCTAATTTTGCTTCATTAGTTTCTGGTATTCGTGCCTCAGCTGCCTGCATGGACGGTGTCACAAAATCAGTGCATGCCAGCAGAGCCTCAGTTTTTATCTGCAGGAGATGATCTGTGAGCTCGGGCTTGGCAGTGTGTGAGCTTTGGAAGAGAAACACAGTGGGTTTTGCACGTTATTTTCACGCTGTGCTACAGATCAGGCTGTAAAAGGTCCAAATTAAAAGCCTTCATGAAGAAGGACTATTAATAGGGATTGTTCCTGCTCTACATATTTTCAAGATGGTGGTGTGTAGTCTGCCAGCTCACAGAGCAACATGATTCGCTTCAGCCTGTCACACAGTCGCTCGTACTATGGATATTAACCCTAGTGACCTGGAAGGAAACCATACAGTGCAGCAAAGTGTTTCTTGGAAACTCATGTACTCATTTAAATTTAGAGAGCTGGGAAGGAAAGCATAATTGGGCTGTCTCTGTGGTCAAATATTGATATAAATAAATTAATGTTAATGCCATTGATAAACTGGTGGCAGTAGTTAAATGAACTATGCAAATCCACAGACAGCTTGTGCATAATTGCAGTGCCCATTTTCAGTAAAAAAAAGTACAGTTTAGTTTTAAACTCTCGCACTGTGCCCACCAACAGTGAAACCACTACAGGTTTAATTCATCAATCAAATCTCACATCTGTAGATTTGCAATTCAATTCCTCAAAGACTTGCCTTAAAACTTAAAGCTAAAATATTCAAGTATGGATCTGGTAAAATCGCAGATCTAAAGACAGGTTAAATATTATGCCCCTGCACTGAAAGCTATTGAACACTGTTGACAGAGCTCTGAAATGAAAATGTTCAACTGACTTGAGACTTGCTTTGATAAGTTTACAGACTTTATTGGCAACTTGCTTTGACAAGATGCAAGACTTTAACTTGACTTGTGTTTACTGAATTGAGGCTCGCTGTGACAAGACTCAGAACTTGATTCGCAACTTCTTTGACAGGTCTCAATACTCGATATGAGGCCTAGACTTTAGATGTACTTTAAAATGTAAACAAGTTTGAGACTCGATACGCGACTTGATTTGACAACCTTGAGATTTGACTTAAAATCTTACTTACCAACTTCCCTGAACTTGTCCCAGCTGACTTTAGACTAGCCTTTGGTTTTTCCTTAAAGACTCTGTTGTGTTAAGCAGTAGATCTCCGGGAACAGTGTTTTTTTTTGCTGTCTTGTAGTAAAGGAGGCACAGAAACACTGTCTCCATATAAATATATAAATATAAAAAATATACAAACTGTACAACCCACTGTATTCAGCGTCATCGGTGCATTGGGTTCAAACAGTGAAGGCTGTAGAGGCGTATAAAAATCCAGAGCCATTCACTTCTGGTCTTTGTATTGGTTCAATTATCTGAAATCTCTTTCTCCCATTTGCCTCTAAGAAAATTACATCTACTGAATAAGTAATTGGTACTTGTAAATCAAAATGTCTGCTTCCCTTTGTCAATCTTATACTTACTTGTCAGAAAACAAATTCAAACTCAATCTGCTCAATTATTCATGCGAGGTCATTTTCTCCCTGTACTTTTTGGTACCTCATCACTGATGTTGCAGCTCCTTTCATAGGACTCAGATGAAATAACGACTAAATTTCATAAATTATGTACAAACATTGAGAAAGGATTATTTTCAGGCACCAGCACTTTAAGGCCAGACAGAAAATTCCTGCCACAAAGTGCATTAATAATTCTTCAAGAACAGTAAATACATTATTGTCTGTTCAAATTAAAGTAATTCTTGTGCCTTAGTGAATCCACTATGCAACATCTGATGTCTAATGACCATAACTTGAACTTTTACTTAATTCTCGCAATATCCCTGTTGTTTATTTACATGTTATTAAGACAAAATACATTTTGAATCAACATTTTGAGCAACGGGCAAGCCTTTCGGCAAAATCCTCAAATTGAACCAGAGAAAAAAATTATTTCTTTAACCATGGGCAATACTATGGGAAGTTCATTAACAGAGTTTCCATATTTTAGGGAAAAATTAAATGGTGTGGAACTTTGTTTGAACAGTTAAGCAAATTGCTACGTGAAATGCAGCATAAGTAGTGATAAAACTATAGATAACTATCACCCGATATTGCCATTCCCTTCAGCTCTATGGAGCAATTTAGCGTCTTGCAGCTCATTGGTTTGGTTTTGCAGTCTGTACTTTTACTGTACGTTTTGGTTGGTTCATAAACTGAAAAAAATAGATCTCATTGCATGCACAAAATTATGTTTTCAGCAGAGGTGGTGGAGCATCTTGTGCCAAAATATCATGTGAAATGTAATTTGTCAGCCAACTGGAGCATCATTGAACTGAAGTAAAATTACTCCTAACATGTACATACAACACCTGTGACCTACAAACTTTCCACCTCTGCTTCATGTACTATATTTCCCAAAATTGTTAATTTAATTAACCCCACGTGTTATCAGGAACCCATTTATTTTAATATAATATATAGTATTTCCCACTGACTATCAATCTGCTAATTTTCTTTTCTTACTATTCAAGTCACTCTTTTCCTCTTGCTTCAATCAATTCTCATTCTGTGTAGTGCACAGCAAGAAATTGGATTACAGCAGCCCATGTTCTCCAGGTGATGTCTGGCAGAGCAACAGAGAGCATAAAGGACACTGAAATTAGTCACCTGTAGGGTAAATGTCTTTGCTTGCCTTGAGATACACTACACTGATACACTGAATGTTACAGTATATTAATGTTGTTTACAAAGGTGTCCCTGTGGCTCATAAATTTAGTCATAGAGTATTTTGAAGTGGCTCACAAGTACACAGTGTCACATGTGTTGAGTCTGGCTTCACTAAGTGTTGAACAACGCTCTCTTAACTCACGCACTGATGCTTGAACCTACAACCTCATGGCTTCTAAGCAAATGTTATGCTTCCGCAAATAGCAGCTGATCGGTTTATCTGTCGGAAGTGATTTGTTGCAAATGGTCAAAGCCTGCAGGGTTTAGTAGCATTTCCAAACGGCAACCCAATAAACTCTAGCCGCTGACCTTTTTGCTCTGGTCATTGGGCCCCTTGTTCGGCCCAACTCAATTACGACCCCTAATGTCTCACACAAACACACAAAGAGCCTCTTGCAGTCGGTGCCCACAAGGCTTTTCCAGAGGAAATGCCTCAATCTTTTATTCTCTGTGGGCCGCAGCTGGTCTTTTGCCTGATGCTTTCATGTTTTCTTTAACTGTGTTTTTCAAATGCGCTTATATGCTGATAATAGTCTGTTATAATTAGCTAATTACATTCTAAGATAATAAGACTCCGATATTACAAGTGCTCAGCATGGACAGCAAAGAGTACTAACATCATCATTATCTCCACATGATCTCACTGCTGAATATAGTGGATACTGAAAAATACCCACTTGTGCACACGCACACACACACACATTAAAGCATACATCACTGATGGTACATTAGCTCCTTTAATATGTTTATCGACACACCCGATGAGTGTTTTTCTTCTTGCCTGAGTGTTCAAAGCTGCTCTTCAAATTAGTCCAAAATCGCCATTTTGTCCCTTTTTTTTAACTGATGTGCTCAACAACATGAATGGGTCAGCTTGCCTAACATTGATCAGGTCGATAAATCTTCATAAAGCTTTGATAGTTTCTAGCTCAGCTAAAGAAAACTAACTACTGCTCCTGTCCAGACAGACACACAAAACTATTTAGAAAGTAAAAAAGATTGAAAAAGATGATAGTAACAGTGTTTGGGATGGCCCTCTGGGGGCTTAATGTTCTGTATCGGTCCTGATAACGGCGTGATATAAAGGACATTTTGATGTAATCACTCCTGCCAACAAATTCGATCTCTCATTTCTCAATCTCCCATTATTTGTTCAGCAGCTGCAGGCTGCGCTCCTAATCTGTAGTTATGATTCACTCACTTACAGCTTTGGGAGAAATGATCGTGGCGCTAAATATTGATTGGAACGTCTCAACTCAGGCGAATAACATATTTGGGCTTCATCATATCACTCCAAGAATCATGTGAAATAGACCAACAGCTGCTGCATTTCATTACATGTAAAAATAAGAGAATATTGAAGTACAGGCCTCAGTTTCTGACCTCTCTCTCTGTGACACATCGGGTGAGCTGTGCTGCTGTAGTAAGCCTTGTTTGGGTGTGAGTTACATAATGCACCAAATGGGGAGCGATCTTTTATCTGTTAGCGGTTAACGACAATGGATGTCCAGCCAATCACAAACACTTCAGCCTGATAATTTGATGCTCATCTGCTGACTGTTACTAAGAGGAGAAAAAACAAAAACTGTCAAGAGGCTCAGAGAACAAGTGCAACAACAACAATCCACTTAGTGACATCATTACCTTGGCACTAAAGCACATCTTTAGCCGTTTTTTGTTTTTTTTTCACCTTTGTATTGTCTATACCATCTATTGATTTCCATTAGTCCTTTGTTCAGATGAAAGGAGGAGCTGATAGGCTAAACATAATGATCTGGCTGTCAGAGGATGGTGGATGGACAGAACATTTTACAATTGTTTCTAATTTCTTAACTTTCTATACGTAATAATTTCCTTATCACACCTCATCTCACTTGAACCTTGCCGATTTTATCTTGATTAACTATGTTTTGCAGGATGACAGAAATGTATAAGAGAAGCTGCTTTAAAATGCGGAGCAATTATCACAGTGAGAGCAGTGTGACACAGTATGACTCAACTCAGCACGACAAACGATTTTAAATGACTTGGGGAGGGAGAAAAGTTATCTCTTTTTCAAACGGGATGTGCGCTGGAGCCTGTAGCCAAAGTGATGATGATTTTGAACAGCATCAGATTCCTTCTTGCCTTTTCAGTCCTGTGGCTTTGCTTTATGTGCTGATTGCCATTTCTTTGGGATGTTCTTGTTAGTTCAGTTGCAGTCATTTTAATAGTAACTTTAAAACTTTTTCAAGATGTTTTGATACAGGAATTTGCATTTAAACTAAAACTTCAGGCATAGTGTTTTTTAAGCCTACCTAGTACCTACCAATTATAAAGGAAATGCTAGGTCCAACACTTCATGACTATTTAAGCAAAAATAATTAAATTTAAAATGAATAAATGCAGCTTTCCTCTTTACCACTATATAGTTTACTGTAATGACAGTGCCACTGTCTGCCACAATGTATTTATATCTGGGTGTCACATTCAGCATTAAATTAGGGATAGCCATTAAATAGCCAATTAAAAACACAAAATGTACTTTCCCCACAGGAAATTCTGGTTAAATTTTTGCTCTATTATTATTTCCAAGTCATTTTATACCTTTTTGCGGAAGTCCTATTTATCACTTTGGAGGTGACATTTGCCTCTCTGAGATGCAGTGAATGCACAGGATGCATTTTTATGCTACAAAATGGGGCATGTGGCACTTCGTGGCCCCTAAAGCAAGACTCTGACATCCTGAGATGAGGAGGCCTGGGGAGTCTGATGTGTGTTATCATTCATAGATGATGATGGTGATGAGGTCTGAGAGGGTGGGATATGGCATCAACAGGAGTAGAACCGCAGCAAAAGGTCATGGTGCAATATTACATTATGTCTGACACATACTGATGAGTGTGTAGGAGTGTGTCAGGAAAACACACTATTAGCTGTCTGGGTTGTTGAATGGTTAAACGATCCCTTGATAGTGTTGGCATTACATTCTTCCTGCTCTGCTGTGGGCCTCAGCAGTGTATGAGCTTTTTCTCTTTGCATGGCTGATTATTACCTGGTAATGCAAGTGCCATCAACTATAGTTATTTAATTAATGCTACTCTAGAGTGCTGAGGGGTTAAAAGTTGAGGAAATAAGAATATCATCTACATTTGTCATGGGAGCTCTCCAGGTTAACATATTCTGCTTCCCTGTTGGGCTTTTCAGGAAACTAAAGGGGAACCCGGTGCGTCTGTGCAGAGCAGAAAATGCAGCCTTTGATTAGCTCTTTGAGGCAGAATTAAATGAGACAACTAACACACACAGAAGACTTGACATTTTGGAGATGAGTCACAAGGTTTCAGCGGTGTAGGCTGTGAAAATAGATAACCATTGCTCAGCAAAATGTTGGGAAGATTATCTCTGTGTAGTCAGCACCTGTGACTCGACTTGTGTGCAGATACTGTAATGCTCCTGTACAAATCTGACAATGTTATGATGACACTTTTAATCCAGGACTGATCCAGCATGCAGAGCTTCATTTTGCACTATTGTCTGTTACAGTACACTGCGAGACTCATTCGGTAGCTCTCCAGTTAGACTTCGCAAAGCTGGACAAGCTGCGGATCATTCACTCAGGCTGATCTCTGGTGCTCTACTTTTCCTTTCCTACTTCCTCGTCGCTGTAGTTTTTCAGATTTTTGAGGTAAATCTCCTGAAATATTGGTATTCAAAAGAATCGCTCTACCTTTTGGGGAAATGTACTTGTTTGCTTTTTTGCCAAGATACAAATGAGAAGGATTGGTACCACTCTCTGATGCCTGTGAGGTAAATATAAAGCTACTGCCAGCAGCCAATTAACTTAACATAGCATAAAAACTAAAATTACAAGCAAAACAATCAATTTAGATCTGTCTGAAGGCTAAAAAATAATAACTGGCAACCAGCTACTCTAAAGCTCATTAATTAACACATTATGTCTCGTTGTTGTGGTAGTCTTGTAATTTACAAAGTCTCCGCTGTGACGACAAGGAAATAGTGCAGCAATAATCCCACTTAAAACCATCTGTTATTGTCACAGATCAGTTTTGGTGCTTGTGAAACAAGAAAGATTTAATGTGTTGATTAGTTAGTTTTAGAGATGCTAGTACCTTTGGACAGAGCCAGGCTAGCATTTTCTCTGTTTCCAGTATCTGTACCAAGCTAAGATATTTGTCTCCAAGCTCCATATTTAAGGTACTGACATGAGAGTAATATCAATCTTCATATCTAACTCTTGGAAAGAAATTGAATGGACACACTTCCCAAAGAGTCAAGCAATTCCTTTAATGCCAAATAAAGAGCAGGCACATCAGTTTACATAATGCTTCAACATAAATGTTTGCGCCGTAATTTAAAACCTTCCAGGAGATGCAGTCAAACATCCTCGGAAACAAACAAAACTGCTCTTCAGTAGAGTTTCTGATTTGCTGCACTGAATTCAGTTTATTAGGATATAAATAATTAATGAGTCTATGGCACGAGCTAGTGAATAATGAGTGACTAAGATACAAAAGTAGAGGTCATCTGACCAACAACACTCACAACAAAACATTAGATGTCAGTACTTTATTTTTGCAAAATTGTCTGTGTGCTCCTCTGGTAACTGAACATTCATCACTTAGAAGAGACAACCTTGAAAGAGACTTTCTAAGACGGCATTAATACAGTTATAAAAACATCAAGAATACTATTGAGAACTCAAGGATAAGCCATTTTGTTTGGGTACTGCTTCAGTATAACTTGGGTTCTATTTCTGTAATCCTTTGCCCCCTCAAGAAAGATAGATTTAAAGAGATGCATTTAAAAAGTGAGCCATGATGTATTAAAGTCGGTAGTAAAGGACAAGTTACTAGCGAAAGATGGATATTTAACTTTTTCTCTTAAGAGTTGCTGGTTCCTTTCTTTTGTCTTTAGTAGCTTTTGGCAAAATACAAAGAAACACAAAAATAAACTGTGTTGAGCTGAAAAGAAAGGAGCTGTTCAAATGATGTGAAAGCGTGCATCATTCTGGGCAGCAGGTGGCGCTGCACCCCCCCAGTACCCCTCCTCTCACATTAATGAGGCTCTTGATACGAACAAGAATTACATGTTTTGATATAAGGGGTGGCGTGATCCAGCACACCCCGGTGATGTTATTACACTTGCATGAGTAAACAAATGTAGTAAAGTTACAGTAAAGCATCATTACTGTCACAGTTCTGTGGCTTGGTTGATTTAAGACTTAGCGTGATGCATTTGGAACTCAGTGCCGCTTTTATTTAAATGACAATTTATTCAAACCTCAGTGTTTTAAAAGCCACTTAAATCTCTCATCCTTTCTCCGTTCTCTCTTCTCTTGCACATAAGAGAGGATGAGTAGGGAGTTGTCGCAGCATGTCACCTCAAACAAACAGATTTGAACAATGGACCTACGCAATGAGATGCCATCCATGACAATCTGTAGTGAATGCTCGTATAGATAATTGGAGCAAATATATTTTGATGCAGGGTTTCATAAAGGTATATTAACATGCCATGTTGATAAAAGATAATGGGTGTTCACTTACAGTTGCCATATCTTTGTGGTGTGATGGTAAAAGAGAAGACAGAAACCACAGTGGTATTCCACATTGATTAGCTTTCACTGCAGACTCGCAGGGCAGCTGATCCACGAGACATGTAGTAAATGTATCTTATCAAATTAACTGTAAAGGGCGTCTATGGACACCAGTATTGATTGCCATGTCCTACTGGACCCACAACTACTTGACAGTTTTTAATGTTACAGAGATGATAAATTAGGATACATGAGAAAGTGTTTATTACAGACTGAAATAATAGTTAGATGAGAGGATGAATTTATAATATATCAATTATATAATTAATACTGATGCTTCCATATGACCTACATAAGAAATCGAGACCAACAGCGATGAAATTGGCAACATCAGACAAAACAGTGTCCGCCCACTTCTCTCCCTTGTTTTCTCCTTGCAGCAGGGTGTGAAGCGGAGGGAACATGTAACTTAACATCAGGTGAAACACTAATGCCTTTAACTAATGCCCACAGGGACTGCCAAATCAACACAAAATGAAAAGTTCTGTGGAGCTGCTTTAAATTCTGGGGGGTACAGCAATAGACTGGCTGAGCACGGCTCTAACGAACCTTTATATTAGTAAGCAGACAACAAATGTCATTTTTAGTAATCATCTCACAGTGTATAGTAACTACTGTAGCATTTTTAATGAAGGGTCACAACAATGTCACAATAATATGCAGCAAATGGTGATCTATTGCATCTAAATCCAGGTGTGGTTTGCTGGTAGTAAACATGCCAGCAACTTAGTTTACTAGTGCCACTGCGTGTCTTCAGCAGAGTGTCTCTGACTAGCTGTTTTCTCCCGTTTTCCAGTCTCTATGTTAGTCTATAAGGTAATCTGCTCGTAGCAGTGGCTCCATACGTAAAGCTGACGTGTGGGAGTGTTGTTGATCTTCAATCTTACACTTGGAAAGAAAGTGATGACTTTTCTTCTGACTGCATGACTATTCATATCAATTTTCTTGCATGAATAAAGCTGCTCCAAACAGATAAAACTGCTTTTCCAAGAAAGACCAGCAGAGCTACAATTAGGAAGCCCGGTCAGACTCAGACGCTTTGATATTTGGTTTGGTTACACTCTCCGGGGAATATACCTTGAGCTATGAAAAGTGCTTCATCAAAGAAATGAAACTACAAAGAGAGCAAAGGAAAGGCAAAGTTATTATAAAGCAATTACCAGACTTAGCAGTGTAATTAAGATACCAGGCTTCAGGATTATACAAGTCACTTACTGCTCTTCTTCACGATCAACAATACCAGCATAACAACAGCAGCTCCCAGGAATGTGTTGTGTTTGTGCATGTGTATATGGTGTTAGCAACGATTACGTTGCTGTGTGAGTGTCACGAGAGAAATACTGATACAGAGACCACCCTATAATAATTGCAAAGTTTGGTGGCTGTTTTCCAACCTGCTTATAAAATGAGAAATCAGATAACCGCAGTCTTCCTGGCTGTCCTGATAGAGGCTTGATAATGGGATGAAGAGGGGGGACAGAATCAATATGGCTATCCCTAATCTGGGGCGGGAAGCCATCACTGGAGAGCAGAAGGTACTTGTGTAATCTACGAAGGATGACCTGGCTTGTACGTGCCTCTCGGTAACCTTAACGTGGGCCGATTCGAACAAGCCGTCGGCAGCAGTCAGGAGCCATTTGCAACAGCGGGCGGTCACTCTTTTTCCATCTTTGCAAGAATGTTGAGCTCAGGGGTGGTGTCAGTGAGCTGCGCTACTCTGTAACTGGAAACCAAAGTCCTTGAATAGATTTGTTGGACATGTTTTGCCTCATTGTTCAATTCAGTGCCATCTGTCCTGATAGAGATAGTTTCACCTCAGCATCTCTAGATAGATAGATAGATAGATAGATAGATAGATAGATAGATAGATAGATAGATAGATAGATAGATAGATAGATAGATAGATAGATAGATAGATAGATAGATAGATAGATAGATAGATAGATAAAAAAAGGTTAAGGTTGCTTGACAGATATATACATACATACGATTAGTAAAACTTGCTGTATAGATAGAAAGTACCAATAAGTAGAGCCACAAGGCCGAATTTTTGTTTTTAAGTTGTATTTTATGAATTTCAAAGTATTTGCTGAATTATTATGCATAAAGCACAACCTGAAGTACAGCACCTCTCTCTTGATACTTCTCTTAAATAAGTTAATACCATAATGATGAAATATTTCGGATGAAATTTTAATTTCATAATGAAGTCAGGTTTTGCACTTGGTGTTTAATCAGCGAAGATGCATTTATAATACTTCGCTTTTTAACAACACAATTTTCTGACCAATTATCAGTTAATGATGTCTCAAGAGTAATTTGAACTTTGAGTCATTTCCCTAAAAAGAAAAAAAAAAATCCAATCCAAGTTAGACTTTTATTTCAAAATGTTTAATTTAGCTCAGTACTGTTGAATAAATGTGCAACATCCTAATCAGATTGGAGAAATTCTTTCTGACTTTCTTGTTTTACTTTCTATCTATCTGAACTCTGCTTTTCCAGTACAGAGAAGAAAAAAAAACAGTTGGACTGGTGGAGATTCACCCATTCAAAAGATCAATATAGAGAACATCAGAGTGCCCAATCTAACATTTACACAACCACAAGACAAGAAGCCATATTCATCAGTTACCAATGCTAGTTTTCAGGGTCAATTAATGGCGGCATCAAGTTGGCTATTTCCTTCATCTTCAGAAGGCTAAGTGTTTTCCAGCATCCATCCTCTGTCATCATCTACCTGCCTAATCCAAAGGTTTTACACCCCATAAACACTCACAAACTACCACATAGACATTTATGTTATTGGGATGAAACAATGGATGTTGGCCCTATATTTCTTCCATGTTGCCAACAACTCATATGATTACTGCCATGTCTGTGATAATGATATGGTTTGACGTGTAAATGAAGTACATTCACAAAAGATTGGTTTAGGTGCACATTTTATCAAAAATGGGAGGGATGTGTAAAAAAAAGCCATACATTGCAATTCTAGTTCCATTTAAGATCTATCAATTTCAACAAATTCTCACAGTTTAACAACAAAATAGTTTAATATCGTCTTCTTAAATGATCCATATGACATTACGATTACGAAATTACGAAAACTATTCAAATTTACTGATATGCCACCTCTTTGGATAAGGCTTAGTGAAATGTTTCCAGGTTTTGCTGTTACATAACAACATCACGCCAATTCCACCGTTGCTTCTGAGAGGGAAAAGTCATTATTCACACGGCCATGAGAAGTTAATTGTCAGAAAAACTTAAATCATTTGAGCGACTAATGCTGTCATTTCTTCCCCAAAAGAAAGTATTCCAATTTCCTGCGAGTGAAACCAGAGGGAGGCAGCAGGTTGGCTCAGCCATTAAAATGCACGCATTGGCCAAATAGTAGCTGTATATCTGTGCTCAGAATCAGGAACAAGGCTAATACTCATCAATCAAAGTGGTGGTAGTAGAGATAATCACATCAGAGATAAAAATGTTGAGTTTTAATACAAGCTCTGTCCTGAGGCTACACAATGTTTGAAAAAAGTTTTTAGATGTTTTTTGAACACAGTGGGGAGAGGCATCAACAGTCTTTATAAAAAGAAAAGTATTACTTATTACACAAGTATTACAAGAAATTAGTAATATTTTAGTGCTTGGAGATTCCCTTGTCTGCAGGCTGCAAATTATGTATCCTTTGCTCGTCCTTTGTTCAGTAGGTAGCGATAACCATGAAACAGCAGGAGAGCTTTCAGGGCGACAATCACCGTGGCAGTCAGGAGGGGCGTCCGGGGACAAGCACAGATGCACCGACTCTTCAAAGAGTGACCTTTGACCCTCTTTTAACCCAAGCCATCTCTCAAGAGTTTGCAAGGCAAACATGAAAGCAGTGGAGCCAAGTCGAGAGACATCAGAGAAAATACTGAACACGCTGTCACCTGGAAATATTTAGTTATGCTTGGGGATTATTGATGCACAGGTGAGCAAAAGGCTGAAGCTTGTTAGGAATTCATACTGTAGCGCCGTTTGATAGAGAGGAAGGTTTTACTTTTTGGTAGCATTTGTATAGTCTTGAGAGAAGAGTTATTCAGAATTAGGATACTTTATTTATCCCATTGGGAAATTTGGTTTTCATTTAGATTCAAATGATTAATGGGTACATTGAAAACACAATATTCCAGTTTTTAGAAATGCATTATATACAATGTAGTAAATATTTCCTAATGGAGGAACTCCAAGATTGCAGCACTGGTAAGTTAATAGTAGAAAGTGTTACGAAAACTTCTGGAAACTTTTGGTGCCGCCTGTAAACACGACAGCTAAAAACTTTCAGATGTTTTTAATCTTTAGAGAAAGACAGATGCGACTCCATCTGAAGCCACCAAAGAGCTGATGGACACTTGTCCCTTCTGCGAGAGAGGGCTGAGAAAGCTCTTGACTGTTGATCCTCGGGCTTAGTGGTGTGACTTATCTTTGCTCAGACATGGTTTAGCACTTAAGTCTAACTGCTGTTTGTGCCGGGGAGGGTTTAGAGAATTGTGAAGGGAGAAAAGCACATGAACCTCAATCTATGGCTCTCAGAGGGCGAAGCAGCAGCAGAAGAACAGAGTTTGAGGTATTGGGAAATTAATTGATTTTGATAAAGGAGATCTGGGTGGTTTCTTTTGTGTAAAATAAATTGGTGGATCAAATACCTTACTCTATCGCACTAACTTTATAAACTTCTATTTGCAGAAATTGCCACACCACAAACTTTTCTGCTAGAACTTTATCCAGTTTCAGCTAAATTATCATAAACTATTGCTTACTTTTAAACAGACAGTTACCACTACTATCTGTGCAATTTCTACTAAACTACTACTAAAATCCAATTTTACTAATTTTACCATTTATGGTCAGCATTTTTCAGCAGTAATCATTATATGTATTTACGCACTTTGCGCCTCTCGCCCATGCTAAGTGGGATTTGTTCCAGCACCCCCACGATCCTAAGTGAGGATAAGTGGTATAGATAATGGATGGATAATGAATTCTATAATTACCTCTAGTAGTATAATTACTCTATAGTAGTCTTTATTGTTAGTGGCAGAGACCAGCTGAGAAAATTGCCTTCACAAGCAAAGGGTTTCTCAAGAAATGATCCATGCATGTAATTTAGCATTTATTTGATCTCATTGCCTTCTTTATTAAAACAACAGCTGAAGCCCAAGGTTTCTGAGCAAAGTGTGTCGCTTGTGAGATGTTGGATAGTTTAGCCAGGAAAACTACGTAAGTGTTTATAGCAGGAATGCCACTGAGGTAACTATCAGTTTTAACTTAACCTGGGAAGTTACTTGAAAGCCATCGCAACTGTTCAGAGTTCCTGTCGTCTGAACTAAATGGCATAAAAATCAGTTCCTCATCATCAGAAGCCTCCAGTACACAAGCTCCTGTCATCAAAAACATCCAACATTTCACGCCCTTAAACTGCACATGCTGTTGCTGCGGGCACCCGCAGTTTTCATCCCCAGATTTGAAATACAGGAGCAAACTCTTTCATCTTCTTCACATGAGCAGCAGAGTGCTCACGTTTTCTGAGGTTAATAGGTGGTGAAGTGCGACAGTAAATTTCCTTGTGTTTTATGTTCATCCTCATCTCGCAATTACAGCTCCTTTTGCACACTACCTGGGAGCACTTGACCGGACTTGCATGAAAAAATTGATAAAATGTATGAGAATCCAACCTCTCATAAAAAGGTCAATGACTCTTAGTGAGCTGGGCCAGTGAAGTGAAACCAATACCTCTTCATGAAAGTGTGTAGAGGCAGAGGAAATGGCTCTTGATCTTGCAGCAATTCATCTTATCTAAAAGTCTAAAAGGCTTTAACAAACCCTTAATTTCTTGTAGTGACGAGTCTACGCCAATTACCATTCTGTCATGTAGTGAATATGTATATGTATTTAGTGAAGATTTCCAATGAGGGAAATATCTGAAAATTGCAACACATTGGCCCAGGTTATGTGAAATGATTATTAGTTTGCTTAGCAGGAATTTTCCTCATGTGCTCCTTTTGCAATGATACAAATATTAGCTGACATTTCAGGGAGTCAACAGTTATCTTCATCTCTGAGCCTGGCCTTTCCATGACTTGACATTTATTCTGCACTTGATTGGTTGAAGGAGAGGAAGTACTCTAACCTCTTATGCACTCCCTACCTATCCCTTGTTCTCCTTGTCGCTTTCAATTAAGGGCTCTGCCCTCCGGGCAGCCCAGAAGATGCTCTAAGGCTTTAAAGCATCTTGCATTGCCTCACAAAGGGCACAGATTTAGAATTCATGGCATTTCTTCCCGCATGAAAGGGCTTCAGAGCGTAATTACATGTTGCCTGGGCAAATCAAGCAGAGTGGGGGACACTGTTGACGTGGACTCGTGGAGAAAATGATGTAAAAACTATTGCCTCTTGAAACTTTTCAGGCTCATCATTGTGATGTTTGGTTTTAATTAAATTCAGAGAAGATGAAATGCATTCTGTGCACAAAGTGTCCTATGATTCATAACAGGCCTAATCAACTAATAATCAACTGAGTGTGTTCCTCTTATCAGGCCTGAGGCATGTGAATAAATTTGTTATCAAGGAGTTTTCATAAGAAGATGGATTTAGGAAAGAAATGAGACAATTTCTCACATCTCACCCTTCCAAGTCAGGAGCCTATTTTAAAAACACTCTCAAATCCAGCCATATTACATTTAATGCTATACAATAAGGCAATTCTGAATATAAAACTGGCTTGGCAGTGAATATAAATACTAAGAAATGTCAGTGTCAAATATCAAACAGATCATAGCAGATGGAAGTACTTTCTGAATAAACATATGTCTGATAGTACAGTGCAGCCTTGAGGGGATGATGTTCACCATCATTAGTTTAACAGACTAAACCCGCTAACACAATTAACTTGATAGAGTAATTTTCAGTGAACACGAACACATTTGATGCTAACTGTCACCGCGGCAGACAAGAATGACTCAGATTTGAAACATAAATCTCCATTTGACATTACACAACACCAAGGTTGCACATTCATGTGGCTACAGTACAATTTCTAATTAAACTATTTCATAGACAGAACCATCAGGAATGGAAAAGCCGGCTGGTCGCTCCACCACTTTGGTTCAGACTGAAATATCTCAACAACGATTGGACTGATATTTTGCTCAGATATTTACTTAAAGTAAATACCTGTACAAAATAGGTATTAGATATTCAGGAGCTCTGTCACAAGGTTGTTGTTTTTAGTTTAATAGAGAACTATTTCAACATCCACATTTGACAGACCATCATCAAGTGATGTTTGTTTTGTCCAATACTTTGGTTCATGACCAGATAGCTTGCAAAACTAATTTAATTTCCATCAGCCTCAGCTTTACTTTGTGTTCCAATTAAGTAATGTCAGCATCTGCTAATCATCTTTAGCTTTATCGCTGTGAGCGTGTTAGCATGGTGACATTAGTACAGCCTCACTGAGCTGCTAGAGTAGCTGTAGACCCTTAGTTTTATTTAAATATTAATTTTGTCACTCAAATAAATTTGCTATACCATTGTATGGGTGGATAGACCAATCAAAGGCCATCTACAACTCAGTAAGCAGAGATTTTGTGCATGTTGTTTGTTGTTCTCCTTCCTTGTTTGAGTTTGGCTTATATATCTAATAAGTACTAGAACACTTATTCTGTTCACTAAATGAACCCTGACTTCAATGAGGACAAACAGTACTTAGTGACACAGAGCACGAAATGTTTCTTTTGTCATGTCAGAGATTAAAACCACTGTCTAACGTGCTTTCTCACCCGTTAATGGCTTTTGATGTGATTACCAATAAATATGATTCATGAGAGGTCTGGATCATATATTTACTTGCCTCTCTGAATCAATTAAGAGACCTTTAGACGCAATATATGTTCAGTGGTAAATTTTCACTGACGCAACAGCAGTCAAACTCTAATCTAGCTGAAGTCTGCTGCTGCTGCAAAGGAGCGACGTTACTAATGCAGGCGCCAGGCAACTGAGTCAGAAGATCTATTAACCTTGACTTTCTGAGTGTGTTATTAGTTATCATCACAATGAGCCATTGATGCAAGTGGAATTCAATTTATGGGGCAACTTTGTTGCCTTTTCAGGAATGGCGATGGGGACACACACATGCGCTTGTTCTCTGCTCGCTGAAGTGATTTGCGAGAGAGTGTGCGAGCGCGCAAATGGAGTTGTGGCGACATCAGAGGGATGGCAGTGGTTCATTATTTCATTTTCACGCAGAGTCGGACATTATTTGCACAGATGTTCAGAGGAGCCACTGATGTATGGCATTGCTGATCCGCTCACAGCCCAGTGAACTGATAAGTGTCGCTACAAAGCAGCCAGCCTTGTTTGCATTACCCTCTGTTCCTGCCCACAGTGAAAGAATAACGTCAGGGTGCAACACTGACCGGCCCCCCTCCCCCCGGCCTAACCCAAATTTTCAATTATTTTATGGAAATTGTCTTGTTTCTTCTCAGGAAAACATAACTCTCTTCTTGCACTGAGTAACTTACAGGCTTTAAAGAAGAATTAGGGTGTAATTACATTTGCTGCTTTAAAGACATAATTCTAAAGTATATATTTACTTTGCAAGAATTATGTCTTTACATGTGTGTTTAAGTAACTCTTAAAACCACAGCTGTATTTCTTTAAGGCTCTTTGGTTGGAATTGTTCAAATCTCAGTGTATTTTCTATGAAGATTTGTACTTTTTGGATATGATAAAGATTGATTTCTGTTAATAGCATGGTTATGTAAGGGTCTGGAGAAAGCTTATTTTTTATAAGTTGACGTTTTTTGCAGGAATGCATTTAATCTAAGACAAAATTTCTCTTTCAGGAGACAACAAAAGCCACATTGTACATTGAACTTTGAGGGTTCCTTGAAAGATGGTTAATGAGTCTGATGCAGAGCAAGTTTTAAACTGCTGACAAAAGTCATCCTCTGAACTGTATGGCAGAGTAGTTCAAGCCAGTAGAGTCAGCCCATTATCACTGAAGAGTGCATTAATATTAATCTACATTTGTTACCTGCTGTGACGCTGTGGGCTGGAGGATAGCCCAGTGTACTAAGTGTGTCCTCAGCACCAGCGTCCTTTAAAATACCTGTTACTGCAGGTAGACGCATGCAAGACTATTTAGTATGTGTGGTTTGTGTTTTTAAACATATATCACAGAGTATAAACAACAGCTCAAGTCCTTGCAAATCTGCTCTTGTAGTTTTGGCATTGGAAAGGCTAAAAAAAGAAAGATCCTCCAAAGTCTTTCAATATACTTTCAGGAGTTTTTAGAGAGTTTAGGAGAAATTATGTGTTAAGATTAAAGTAAAACACTGTGAGAAACTTATATTTTTAACTGACTGAGAAAATGCAGATTTTCCACCTATAAAACAAACTAAGTGATACACAAAATCTAATTCAAAAGAAAAATTACATATTTGGTTGTCAGACACCAGTTAATCTGTGTCCAAATCATAACACATAAATATGCAAGGCACTGAAATGTATCTCCATCATTATCGCCACTACCACCTGTTGCTGTTTTTCAGACCACTGATGGCATCCAATGAGGCAAAACCATCTGACCAAGCGGTGAACTGCTCTCGCACCATCTCTATCCCATCGTTCCATTTTGCTTCACTCGCAGATAATCTGACCGTGATATGAGGGGCTTCTTATTTAGCTTAGCTCCCATTTTATGCTCAGTGGACTGAAATGATGAGGGGTTCTGAACCTGCCGGTGATGTAAAAGTCATGTCCAGAATCTAATGTTCTTGAATAATTACAAATATCTGTCCACCTGGTAGACTGACCCAGAGCTAAATACCATTGGGTTTTACATCTTTTTTATTCATTGCGTGCCAGAGTATATTTTGAATCATCACTCATTAATCACCATCCTGCCTGTCACAGTGAATTGATGGGCAGACACTAGCAGGTATGATTGATTATAAAGTCTATTAAAGTCTGACTAACTACCGTTTTTCACGGCATTAAAGAGATTCCTCAGATAAATTATCCATTTCCAGACATGTTTGGATGTACAAAAGGTAAATTAACTGAACAAAGCTAACTAAGATACTGTATTTTTTGCAGTCCAGTGCATGTATTGTTGGAATAGAAATCTCTACATCTTATGAATCTTATGCACATCCTTGAATGATTAAACCTGCATTAATCAATTATCTTGGCCACTTTAATGCAGCGCAACATACTGACATTATCACCATGTAAAGTTCTTATGGTGAATGTGTCAGCCAACAGTTGCCTATTAACACATCCAGTAGACAGAGAACAACATTAGCATTCACTTGGAGTCAGGCTTTTTGAGGCCACATGTTGAATGCAAGTCCCTCTCTCTCTGTTTTGTTTTGCCTCTTTAGCTGCCAAATGCTATACAGTATTTCTCAGATAGTCGCTGACATTTTCTTTCTTCTGTTTAGTGCTGGGTAAGGAGTGTGTGGAGACAGGGTTAATAAGAGCAGCGAGAGTGAAACAGTAAAATTGTGGGCGGTGAAACTAAGACACTGAGCTGACAGATGCTAAAACACTCCTCAGAGCTGGGAATAAAATCAGGGTCAGGTGATAATTATCTTCGGGTTCATCAAAGTGTCAGAAGTGACCTCCCTCATATCACACAGTGACTGGATCACTTGTTAATATAAAAAACATTGGTTAGTGCAGATGTAGTTTTTTTGTTGACTGTGTTAATATCTTAAATCAATCAAGGAATAAAATGAATTATGTTATCTCACCTCATGGCACTCTTCTTTATTTTTTGGTAAAATGGATTTTAGGTGTCAATAATAAGAGAAGTGACTTGTAGAGTGGACTTTATATTACGCAGTGAATCCACATACTCTTTTCTCTTTGCTTATTCTAAGACGGCTACTCAGTGAGCACTTTTTATCCTCGGCTCTGCTCCCATGCTGAGGACAGCTTAAGATGAGCGGCATGAACGTTTCAGAAGGTCATGAAGGCAAAGCAGACGCGGCATATGGTAAGTGTCCCTCTTAGCTAAAAAAAAAAAAAAAATCTATGCCTGATCAATTATTCATCTAGTCTTATGAAAACACAAGCTGCAGTTGCTTAAATGCTGCTGTGTGTGTATATAATATCTGACAAATAATGAGAATAATGCAGTGCTTTATTGATCCCTAAAGAAGAAATGATGATAATTCAATAATTCATTGACTTTTAAAAATAAAAAATCTCTTTTGGCACGACTCCCTCAGCGGTTTCACTCAAAGACACTTCGGCTGAGCAGATACTTGCTTTAAAAAACAAAAAGAAAATAATTAAGAATATCAAATATTCTGAAGGTCAGTGTTGTTCCTAATTAGGAACATGTGATACAGAGCAAATCGCTGGAGAAGATGCAGAGAGGGTGCATGAACACTGACGCCCAAAGGGTCCCCGAGGCTCCTTCACTACTTCACTACTCATACATTATGACTCACACACACACACGAAAAGGACAATTTGTATCTGTTTGATTGAATTAGAAAAGACGTGTTACACACAGATAATCACGGACGGCTTAATCTCTTGAATAACCACCACAATGGGAAAAAAAGACTAAAGAACAACTCATAAATGTATTAAAGCTATACCAGCTTGTACTGATCTACTTCAAATACAATGGAAGTAAATGGAGAGCATAAACAGCTATTAGCTAATGTGCATCCGAACAAGAGACTAATTGATGTTTCATTTGCATGCCAGTCTTTGAACAAGTGTGAAATGCATCATTACAATTCATTACTGTCACACACACATGGTCAAGCTGAGGTTGGATTCAGCGCGATATGTATATCCAGGGTCTGATGTTTACTCATATTAGACAAAGAAAAAAAACACAGATTCACTTATTAATCCTATTATGTAAATGTTTTCTCTCAGCAAACAGATTTACATGTGACTCTCAATGTCAGAGTCAAATATTGATTTTTTTTTCTGACTGTAATTTTCTACAGCTGCCATGATGGAAAAATGACAAATCTTAAGGCTTGAATAAATAATTTTACACTGTACACATACAAGCTACACACTTTATGGCTTCAGTATGGCCATAAAAAAAGGTTTTGGCCATGTATTATACTGTTTTTTTTTTCTTTTCAGCCTTTATTTGACCAGGTATTTTAATAATATTTTAATAATTCTCATAACAATGTTTTTATGAACTCAAACACTATTATAAACTAATTTGAAGTGTTTTATGATAAATCTGACAAACATGGATCCTAATAACCAGTACCATATTGTATGTTTTTAGTTTCAAAAGGGGTAAACCTTTGGTGAGGGGAAATTACAACTAGCCTCTTTGTAGTGTGTCAATCAATTCAGAAATCAATTCAACATATCGGTGTCTGGCATCAACCTTGGGTGCATGATGGATGAGTGCCTGACATGCTCTCCGTCTATTAAGTTATCAATCTTAACAGACTTCATGACTGACGTTGTTCGACAGAGATCGAGCTGCTGTGAACGGGCACTGACGTAATGGTGCTCTCCTGTGTCAGGCGTCACCGAGTGAAGATTACACCGCTAATGAGGAGGGCCCCGCTCATTTCATTTAGAGTTCATTTCGTCATGCAGCCAGAATCACATGATGGAAACATGATGGAAGCCTTTCACGTCTTCATTCCACTGTGAAGCAAATAAAAGCAGAAAAGGGCCCTTTCAAAAGCTGCTTTGTGGAGGATCGTAACAAAGCCAGTTGAAATGCCTTGAAATGTGCAGAAATGATGTGGGTGATCTATGATACATTCTGGTTGTGCAACTTATTGTGCTGCAATACAACACCCCATTTTAGCGCCGTGTGGACTATGTTGCTCTCCTCTCTCCTTCTCCCTTACAAGAGCTCTCCATTATTATTGATCAAAGCAAAGTAACACCTTTACCAAACTCTGCCTCCATTTGTCTGATGTAATGGCTCACGTTCTTCCCCGAGTCCACTCTTACTCACATGCTCATCCAGAAAGCTGCACAGCCTCCTTGGTATTTGCTCACAAGCAGCCCAGGGCACCGGGGCCTCAGAGCATAGATGCTGTTGGGCCAACCCATCTATTACCATTTGTGCATCACCTCCCAAGCTGCTATTAAGTAGTATACCATACAGATGAATACACATGGTAGGTTCATTTATTCACATTCATTTAAAGCTGCAACTAACAATATTTTGGTCAACAAAACATTAATAAGGAGTTAAAATTTCCCATCACAGTATCCTAGAGCTAACTGACTTCATCAAAAGTCTACTTTTTTTATAGTATATTGTAAGACAGAAGCAGCAAATTCTCACACGATTCATTTTACTCTGTCGACTACTTTGTTCATCTTTGCAGCTCTATGTTAATTTAGTCAAAGCTTTTCTCCAAAGCAGCTTGTCTCGCTCACAGGCATTAGGAGTAATATAGGGGTAAATGAAATGAGGGTCTTACTAACGTCCCACTGAAGTTCATATCCCGAGCAGCAGAGTTAATGTGGTAAAAAAAAGTAAACTTATCTTGGAAAGAGTATGGGACTGGAAAGTAGGAACTAAGCGCTAATGCATTTGTGGATCATCAGTATTTGGCTGCTCTCATCAAACACCCATTAAAGTACAGAGCAATGCTGAATATTCTGCAGTGATGCATGAAACCGCCCATGATGCTTATTAGTTGTATCGGCTGCTAGGCAGGTGGCTCGTTGATCATTATGACTAGGTTCATTACTGAGGCATGGCACACTGTACACCACCATCGGCCCTAAATCATTTATGCTTTTTATAAACTAGAATAATATTCGACAACGGAGATGAATAAGTAAAAGTCTCGTTCCTCAGAGGTATCACAGTGTTGTGAAATATTTCTTTGCAGGAGGAAGCAAGTAAGACTTGTGTGAGATTTTCTTTATGTGAGTAAACAAGATTGAGTCTGGTTTTGCCAGTTCGGCCCAGTTCCAGTCCTTTAGTTTTTTCATAGCCTTAGAGGTTTTCCAAACATACCGGTATCAAACTTAACAGACAGTGGAAGACACAGGGAGGACAATCCAAAAGGAAAAAAAGGACAAAGTTGTTTTAAAAAGCAACTTTGTAGGTATTACAATGTGATATATCTACAGATAATGAAAACTATGATCAGTGATATGATCAAATGGCACCATGATCCAGAAATGCTGACATATCTTCACAGCTTTTCAAGAGAACCATGAAACACCTCTAATTTAAGGTGCTGCATCACTTCCCTCACACACCGCAGAGTGTAGCCAGGGGGCTGTGGGCTCTGCAGTTCAATAAAGTCTACCCGTGTGCTTGGTTGTAATCGTAGATTTGGCTCCGGTTTTGTGGCTGTTCTTATCACAGAGGTTTCGACTGACAGAGTTTTGGAAACAGACCTCCAAAAAAATGGTTTTGTGCCAAAAGTATGGGAGACAGAGAGCAACCTGCAGATGGAGTCTACATAAGGATAGATTAGTTTATGAGGGTCAAACTTTTTATGAGTAACAGCAACTTTAACTTATAGCTGTTGTTGATTTAGTCTGGCATATTAATCTATATATTTATCTATCTATAAAATAGATTCTACCCAAAGAAGTAAGTGTGAATACTAGAGTCAATCCTTTTTAAATGTTAAGGTGGTCTGGACCTCTTTCACCTCTGCTGGCCTGGCTTATGTGTACTGTAACTGGTTGTTCTTTTTGGTTTCTGATGCAATATTCACACATCTTGACTCCATCCAGAAATAGATGTTGCATAGAAAAAATGACTGTCAGATAATAACTCTGTAGCTGTAACATTCATTTTAAATCCTTGACTCCTCTTCACCGCCTAGGAACGGTGTTTCTGTTCCAGTCCTGACAGCACGGCGTAACAGCACTCCTGTCTTGCAGGTGCGACAGGATATCTGATCTGACGTCAGTCACTGCGCTCAGTATTAAAGGAAGTTTTGGAGTGGCTCCAGGTCCAACACAGATGCTTCTCAGCGACAGGCCTTTCAAAATGTGGGAGTGTTGAAAGCGAGAGCAGCAGCTGCCCCTAAAAAACTGACGTGACTTTGACTCGACACTACCTGCACAGTGTGTCTGTTGTCACTTACAATTGTGGTTTGTTGATATTAGCCAAGATGCATTTCCCTACTGTATCTCCTATTATATGAAAATAAGGTGAAAAATATTCTGTACCTATGTGCATATGTTGCTTTTTGTACATGTGAACATGCAACTCTCCTGGTCAATGAAAGTCATTCTGCATGACAGCCTCCTGCATTACACTGTGCTACATGAAATTCAATGAAGAAGAGTTGTGGCGCACTTAATGTGAACGATGACTCTGTGTGAGGTCAACAGCTAATTGAACCAGTAAATTTTCTGCAGTAAATGTAACATCTTACAAGGGAGACAAAGAGGATTTTGTCAGCTGGGGGCCATATTTCATAAACATTTACTGCATCATTAATGCAGCTGTGTGTGAATGCTGATTATGATCTACACAAACATATTTAAACTTGACACAGTTTGCTGTTTGACCCAATCAGTTTGTGTTTTTAGGAGAGAAAATTCAGACAGTGGAACAATTATCATAGTCATAAATGCTTTACCTTTTATGCATGTATATTTATTATATTGTTTTAATGCTTTAAAACCATTACTGACTTCATCTCAATAAAAGGTCTTTAAAAACTAGGTAATAAACTTGGGAAACTGTCAGTCAGTGGAGCCCAGACAATGACATTCATTAATCAGTTAGTTTATTTGGAGGTTGTCTATGTTAATCAACGAGGCATTAATGAGACACTTATTTTCCAAAGGAGATTCATGACTGTTTTAGACGGCACAGATAAATGATGACATCCTGCCAATAGGAGGCGTCAGATCGACGTTTCTTTGTGCTGGTCTAGATGGCATGAACAAACGATGTATTACATTTCATTCGCAGGGCTTGTTGGCCGATGGGTCTAAAGTCCGTTGTGAATCCAGCAGTGTTCATGGATCTGGATTATTTTAGTGCATATCGAGGATAAGAATTGATACCCTGACCTACCAGTAGGTGCAGCGAACCCTTACTGAACTTAATTCTGGGAGTGATATTTATTAATAAAACTGATGGTGACCATAAGCCAATAAAAAGACCTCAGTCTGAGGTGAGATTTTTTTGTCCACTGCTGCTTCCAAGGCCAAGAATGACTACTGAACATCAAAATGTTAAGAAGTTAACCCCGCCCCTCAGTTATAATCATTCTTAGATGTAAAAATTAATTTCTTGCCATTTGTTTGCATTCATGTGAATTTTTATATGGTTTCTATGATCTCTATCATATAAAAAAGTAGTATTTTGTATCTCCAGGAATCATCTTGTAAGGACAAATTAAAAACTTTTGTATCCTCTTTGTTTGGGGTTTGACTGAGAGCTCTGCCCTCAGTTTCACCAGTGGAGTGACATTACCTTCCCGGCAGGGTTGTACTGTTCTCCTGACTAAAGGGAACAACTGACAAATTGTGCTAGTGAACCCAAACGACTCAGGGGAGTAAGTTATTCATGTGATTGATCAATGGGCTGTTCTCAACTCTAATTACATCACTCAGCTGTACAGCAATAATAACAACATATGGCATGAAGTATCATCATTATTAACACGTTTTCGCTCTGCACAGGAAGTTACGGTGTCCCTAATGTGAGCTGCTCATGCTGATCAGATTGATGTCTTGGCTTTGGGGCATTTTGTGCAACTGACCAGTGATCCCTTTCAGACTGGATTATTCCGTCACTTCTCATTTTAGATATATCAGGGTGTCTGCAATGCTGTTACATAATATTGGAGTGAAGACTTAAGGGCTTAATTCACACATCCAGCTGAGCGCTGCAGCTGAAGAAAAATACTTCGGACTCAAATATTAAAGCCCAGACACAAAACTAACAATGTGAGATTCACGTAACTGTCTGAGTGCCTCGCTCCTATGACTTGTCTGATTTTAATAAAAGCTCCAGATGAGCCCAAAAAGAAAAGGTGCTTTTCATTCATGTGGATGATGCAGACCCATTAACAAAATCATTCTTCCAGCACTGAGCATAAATTAAATAAATAATTCTGAATTATTACCTGCAAATAAATTGTCTAAATAGGTCTAATTAGGGCTGTATGGCTCGCCACCCATGATGATCAGGCAACAAAAGGGTTCATGCTGAGCTTTCAGTCAGCCGGCTCTTCCCCTGCACGGTTCCTTGTCATGCCTCACAAGTGCCTTTTGTGCTCGTTTAACAATACGCCGCTCACTCCTCAGCAGCGCTCTGCAGAGGCGGCTTGCTCGTTCGACTCTGCTCGCCTGGCTGCTCGGCCTTGATGTGACGACACGGCTATGATAAAAGCGTATTTTGCTTACAGTGGTCAAGTTCTTCTGCTGAGATGTGAAATTTCTCTGTCCAGCTCCCCGCACACGTGATGCCGTGACGATTTTTCTAAAAGCTTAAAAACTTTGCTCCTTCGTTTGTTCGTTTCTAAAGCTCAAACGGCGAACCGACTGATGGGGAACCCTCTGTGTGTCCTATACCTCAGGTCAAATCGTTCACTTGTTTTTGCTATTAACGCGCACAGTCACTTTCACTCATCCACTCACACATAAAATCCATCCACCAAGGACACAGCGGATTGGAAACAATTGATTTAGTTCATTCAAAGGTCACGCTGAATGTAGCCTTAGCTTGCTCACAGGAAAACTCCAGTGTTGCAATCAAATGAGACAAATTAATGTCATATACACAACAAATAAATACACAGATACACCACAGGCGAGACCAGGAAACCAATAAGATTAAGATTAAGGACTAAGTTAGCTTTCTGATTTTACAGCTTCAACAAATTCACAATTACGGGCAACCATGATAAAATCTGTTCAACAAGTTCTTGAAGTCTGACTAACTGCAAAAGCTGAAAAGAACAAAAACACATGAAAAGTTTTCTATTTTATGTGTTGCACAGAGCAAACAGGAATTCACTATGGAATTCAGTTTGACACAATGAAAAGGTTTCACAGAATGATCTAATTAACAAAGTAAAAGATAAAAGCGCTTGAAATACAGAGAACAAAAAGGAAAGAGCAAATCTTACGTAATGCATCAAAGCATATTAATTCCAAAAGCGCCCTTTCGTTCCGTTAATGACAGGGCAGTGGTGGAGTTTAGTGTTAAGCGATTGTTCCTTGTTGGATTTAACATCGATGGGGAGGTGTGAAGTTGGAATTCAGGTTTTGTGATCTCATCTTTTTTTATTCACCTCGGTGCAGAATGAAGCCAGAATCAATATAAAACATCAAACAATGCGAGTGATGATGTGTAGAACAGTGGACTGGGTTAGAGTCTGTATGGTGATCATAATTTGCCCAAAAAAGATTTACGCTTTCTTCTTCAAAGAACCCCATCAGCTGTTCTGATAATGTTCTCCCATTACTTCAAGGTGTCAATAAGATGGCTTTACTTTCTCTTGAATAAATCTTAACTTCACTCTGTCTTGGTTTACATGAGACTCTTGATCCCGCCATAAAACACTGGCAGGTAGGAGGTGAAATTACCCTCTTACGCTCATTTTCACAGCGGTCCACTCACATTTCTATCTGAAAAACCAAACATCAAAACCCATTCAACCAAATAGGACACACAAATTATGCCAAAAGATCGAAGAAACAACAGACGAAGCTTGTGAAGGAGTATGAAAAGCACAAAGGAAGGCCGTTCCTACAGTGCTGATGCACGCAGACGCAGACCCACGAGTGCGGAGCAGTGGGCGTCATTTCCCATCGCCGCTGCGTTCTCTAAACAAACATGAATCTTCTTTGATGGCTGTCAGCTCATCTCACCTCCTGCGCATTCAACACATCTTCAGCCCTGCAGATCACTGCTACCTGATTGCCCTCCTCTACTCTCTTCTCCTCTCCTAATGTGAAGAAACTGCGGAAAGTGTCTTGGCGCGTCACGAGAAAGCAGAAAACAGACACGTCCGATCAATAATTGGGGAAAACATATCACAACACGTTACCCGGTGCAGTATTCATGCAGATGTTGACAGCATGAGAACATCTTGACTGTTGAAACAAAACGCCAAGCTACAAGTTGTTATTGCTGGAGCTGTGAGCCCGGCAGTAAAGAGAATGAGTTATAACCTTCCTGCGCCCACTTGGCAGCTCTGAATTTGTGGAAGCGAACCCGGACCTGCAGGTCTGCCGCTGCAGTGGTATGGGAGTTCCTCGAAGCTGCGGCGAGGAGGCAGACAGATGCAGACTTGTAACTGGGAGGTCATTGGTTCAGCACTGTGGACAAGCTGTCAGCATGAGGTAAAGCGGTGAGTCATGCTCTCCCCTCCCCTCGCCACAGATGCAGAAGAAGAAGCTGCATGATTGTATCTACTACACAACTCACTAACCTCGTTGTTAGGTACTATAACTGACTCCATTTGCAGTAGTAGTTTATTCATACATACATCGGCTCACATTACACATGGTTGTACATCATATGACACTGACACCCTCTATCAATAGACTCTCTATTCACTTAAGCTAATGAATAAAAGAAAATAATGCGGAAAAGAAAAGGAAGTCACTCCCCAGTTTGAAGGAAAACAAAACTGAATTCTAAAAGTTTTTCCACACAAAGCAAGAAAGTAATCACCCTAAACACCAAACACACAAACACAGAAAGACAAGTGATACATGAAGATGATTATGTTGCGTCTTCCATAACACTATTTGCCACCAAAAGCCTCACACAGGTCGCAGGTACCTTTTAAGTTTAGAGAGAAATGAAGATTCGTTGTGTGTGAATCAGTAATAGATAAGCGGGGAGAGAAAAATGACTGTATGTGCTTATGTGTGATTTAGACTCAAACAAAGTGCCTATTTTTGCTTTTATCTGTAATTTCTCTATGTTCAATGTAACTGCAACGAATGGTTAGCTGCATCTAATGACACAGAAAATGTTTTAAGAGTCTTTTCAGGGACACAGCCCAGAAGGAATTTAACTCGACATTGTGGAAGATATTTGATTACATTTAGCCTAAAGCAAACGGTGAAAACTGACCCCAGATCTCCTGATTTGTCATCATTTGCAGCAAACGCTTATTTTATCTGGTGGTTTATGTGGATACTCACACTGAGTATCCACTTAATATAAGATTTAGATCATTTAATTTCTTTTGAACTGAGATACCTTGTGACACACGTTTACTGTCTTTCTTTCTCACATCACTGCATCAGAAGCAAAGGCGAACCCAATGTCCAACATTTAACACTGTCTTCCCAAATTCCCCTTCTATCTCATGGATAACTTTGAATAAAAAATTAAATTAAGGAGTAACTTTTTCTTGAGCTTATTCAAATATATACTTGAACACACATTACTCAACTTCTTAACTACAGTCCCTCTGTGGCTGCAACCACGCACACTTCACTCATAATCTTCAATATACAGTATGTGGAGGACTGCTTCTTTTTTAAAATTTCCAAGAAATGTGAGTTATATCTCTGAATTGTTACAATTTATGTTATATTAAGCATCTATTTCTACTCACATACAGCTTGCAAGTTTAAGACAAGCAAAAAAATACACCCATTTAAGGGAGGATAGTGATCTCAATTATTGCCCTGCATTACTAAAATGCCCCTCCAAGATCACACATCTTTACAAGTTTGCCGTCTATTGGGAAATTCTTCTCAGCCTCCAACTTTTTTGGACCTCAAACCTAGTTTACCTAGTGCAACTTTTATCTGCTCATCCTCATGCTTACATACACTTTGTGAAGCATTTTTAATTTCTCTGTTATGAAACATCATAAAATGCAATAACGGAAAAAAAGTTCTCAACCCCTTTGGCTCATAGCTCTTGAAAAACTAAAGCTGGCCACTTGACTTCCATTGCAGGCGTGTGCACCGTGCAGTTCTGCAGAGTGGAGAACAGCTGTGGAAATTTTGATAAGCAGAGCCTCCTCTCTTAAAGCTGCCTTACTGGAGGAAAAACAACTGAAAAAATGTCAACTTGCTCATAAATATTGCCCAGCAGAAATATTTTGAGACACTATGACACTGACACAGCAGCAGGCATCTTGCTCAGCCTCTTATGGCAGAGGTCACAGAAAACACCTGCACTGCCTGAGTCCAGCCCAAACCAGTGCAAGAGAGTGCCCAAAAGAGTGCATAGCAAGAGGAGGAGGAGGAGGAGGCGAGACGCAGCAGACTGTTGAAAATCCAATCCATCATGTGTACCTGATCCACAGAAGGTCTGCAGCCGGCCTCTCATCTGATGAGCTCAGCTCCAAAATCCCAGCACATCTTCAACTTTCCTTGACTCAGCCTCCATCCTCTCCACCGACCCTCTCCTCCTCGAAAGGGCTGCCACATAAACTCCAGGAAATGAAATCCCTTGACAATCTATGAGGCTTTTGCTCACATTTCTGTTTTTTTTACCTCAAATAACCTGACAACCTCTGCCAAGACACAGAAATAAGAAATAACACACACTGCAAACTGATTTCTCATACTGAGACATAAAAAAACAAACTGTTCAAATTCCCATTTTTTAACAGTTATAAAACACTCATCTGGAAATGTGGATCATTTTGGACTGAGCCACAGTCTTGTCCCTGGGCTCATCACACTCAAGCAATATGAAAATAATGCTGTGTGCCGGGGGCGGGGCAGCTGTGGGTGAGTTTCATGAGAACAACACATGGGGCATCATTAAGGGCGAGAGCGCACCGTGCTGAAGGAGGGAGAGCTGCGGCTGGACGGCGCTCACCTCCACACACACACACAAGACAAGACCGCGACGGGAGAGTATCATCGGGATCTTTTTTTGTCTTATCTGAAGTGAGGTGCCTTGAGATCAACAGGCTGCAAATAAAGCTCAGAAGAAAGAGCGTAAAAAAAAAAATCTTTTCTTGCGCGCGTCGCCAGATTCAGTGGAAGTGGCCGCGGAGCCGTGCGCCTCCTCTGATGGGCTCTCCGGTCACCAGAGAGGGCTGAGGGTGAGTTCATGCCAACACCCAGCCGGTCCCGGATCTCCGCAGAGCGCGCACGGCCGGGATGGATTCGTTTAACGCCAGCGGGATGGACGCGTTCACGGTGATCCACCTGAACGCCTCCTGGTCTCTGGACAGCGGATACTCTTTGGCGGCCATAGCCAGCATCGCCGCCCTCGTAAGTTTCCTCATCCTCTTCACCGTTGTTGGGAATATCCTGGTGGTGATCGCCGTGCTGACGAGCAGGGCGCTGAAAGCCCCGCAGAACCTCTTCCTGGTGTCCCTGGCCACCGCGGACATCCTGGTGGCCACTTTGGTGATGCCTTTCTCTCTGGCGAACGAGCTCATGGGCTACTGGTATTTTGGGAAAGTTTGGTGCGGTATTTATTTGGCTTTAGATGTTCTGTTCTGCACCTCGTCCATCGTGCATCTGTGCGCAATAAGCCTGGACCGGTACTGGTCCGTTACGCAGGCTGTAGAGTACAACCTGAAGAGGACTCCCAAGCGCGTCAAGTGCATCATCTTGATTGTGTGGCTTATATCCGCCTTTATCTCCTCTCCGCCGCTCGTATCTATAGACAGCAACAATGAGGTGAGCTCCCAGCCCCAGTGCGAGCTCAATGATGACACTTGGTACATCCTCTCCTCCAGCATCGTGTCCTTCTTTGCTCCCTGCATCATCATGGTGCTGGTGTACATCAGGATTTACCAGGTGGCCAAAACCAGAACCAGAAGCATGTCGGGAAAGAATCCCAGGCCAGATGGCGTTACACAAACTGAGAATGGACTGAGCAAAGCCACCTCTCCTTTCCACGGTGAGAGGGAGAACGGTCACTGTCAGTGCCCGCCTACGCCCAG
The DNA here is from genome assembly GCA_023238725.1 of Scortum barcoo. Classification (NCBI taxonomy): domain Eukaryota; kingdom Metazoa; phylum Chordata; class Actinopteri; order Centrarchiformes; family Terapontidae; genus Scortum; species Scortum barcoo. Next base: position 14,916,091 of record CM041532.1, on the reverse strand, counting down.
CCAACGCACCGTGACAGTGGGGCAGCAGACCGAGGACGCCGACTTGGAGGAGAGCTCCTCCTCGGAGGGCAAAGGTCACAAGCCCCAGCTGCAGGACCCCCAGATCGCCAAGAGAGCCAGCCAGAAGAAGAGCTCCCTCTCTAAACAGTCCACCCGCATCTCCAGAGTCAGTAACAAATCCATGGACCTCTTCACCTCCAGGAGGAAACGTCGCAGGAGCTCCTTGGCCAGGAAAAAGGTCTCTCAGGCCAGGGAAAAGAGGTTTACGTTCGTCCTGGCCGTGGTCATGGGGGTTTTTGTTGTGTGCTGGTTCCCCTTTTTCTTTAGCTACAGCCTGTACGGCGTGTGCAGGGACTCGTGCAGGATCCCCGACCCGCTCTTTAAATTCTTCTTCTGGATTGGCTACTGTAACAGCTCCCTCAACCCCGCCATCTACACCATCTTCAACCGGGACTTCAGACGCGCCTTCCAGAAGATCCTCTGCAAGTCGTGGAAAAAGTCTTTTTAGATGTGACGCAGAGCCGCTGCACCACCGTGACAATCTTAAAGAAAATATCAAAGTGAATTTTAAAAAAAAAAATTACAAGCCTGTTTTGTCTTTTACTGCCACCCTTCGCTCTCTCATTGTCCTGTTGTAATCCAGTCATGGCAGTGCACGCCCTCGACCACCAGGTGTCTCTACCGGCTTTTTCCCCAATCTGGTTAGTGAGCGCCACCGTTCTTTTATCCCTACTGAAGTGTGCTGTAATTTTATAGTGTACCACCATTCCTCAGACTCTCCACAAAAGATACACATGGCTGGATTTATCTTTTAGGAGGCCTGAGGGCAAAAATGTGCTCCTGGCCCCCCTGCACCTCTTTTTGTTCCTCCCACACTGTGCAATGTGCAATTTTTCTAAGCTTTTTGTGCTAGAATATCTACTTGACTACTATTTGAGTTGCTGGGAGGCAATTTGATTAAACATATTCATTAAGGAATATGCATCATACATAAGCACAAAGCAGACATAATGATGGTTTTAAAACTTGATTTTGACGCAGGGATCCTTTTTAAAGACAGATCCTTAACTGTGCTGTTGAGATTTTGGGAAAAAGGCTTATTTGCTTTCTGTCCATGACTCAGATGAGAAGATTGATACCACTGTCATGTCTGTACAGTAAATATGTAGCTTGAGCAAGTGGCCAGTTAGCTTAGCTTAGCATAAAGACTGCAAACAGGGGGAGGGAATCAGCTAGCTAGCTGGCTCTGTCCAAAGTGTTAAAAACAGCAACTCGCTGTTTTACAGCGCAGATGATGGTCTTGGTTTGGATCTGTTGCTAAGCAACCACTTCAGACTCCAGGAAGATGCTGGTCCTGTGAAACTGCAGATTGTTGTTTTCATGCTTTGGCTTTTCTACAGATTAAACAAGCAAGATATAATATGTTAGTTAATGAGCTTTAGAGAAACTGGTAGATTTTGTTACCTTCTAACAGAGCCAGGCTAGCTGTTTCCCTGATTCCAGTCTGTATGCAAAGCTAAGCTATCTGTTGACTCCAGCATGGGAGTATTGTTTATCTTGCGAATGGGCTTATTTCCAACATGTTGAAGTATTCCTTTAAGACTGAGCGATAAAGCAGAGCCCACCTGAAGGCCCTCATCATGTCGATGTTGTGCTTTACTTTACTTTGCTAAAAAGCTTCAGTTTGCACAAACCCGTTCACACACAGTAAGCCTGGAGCTCTCAGGGAGCTCTCGGGTCTTGGGGCAGCCTGCGTACACAGTAAGAGCAATGTTTTCCCGCCTTTGATTCACTTGTTCCCTCAGAAAATGAATCTCTGTTTACATGTGATCCCCCATCACATGTTTAATATGTCTATGAGTCATTTTACCACAGTGATTTTACCCTCTCAAATGATTCAATTTGAATATTTCTAACAGCCTGAGAGGATAAAAACTATTTACTATTTTACATGAAACTTGTTTGGGGGGGGTCCTGGCCCTCAGGTAGGAAGCAGCTGACTTTAAGGATAAAATTTAACCATGTGTTTGAATATTTCTTTTCATTTTGTTCGTCTGCTTGCCATGATGTTTAGGCTGTGTCAGCCTTTACAGCTTTTTTTTTTTTTTTTTGAGCGTCTCTGCTGTAAACAGCCAGCCTCTAAAGCAGGAAGGGTGAAGGAATAACAAATCAGCTGTGCTCTTGAAGTACCTGGATGCTTTGAGGGTATTCAAGTGTCGCCATTGTAATTCATAACACAGCTGACAAATGGCAAAGCACAACAGCAGACTAAATCACTACAGAGTCTTTGCTCTGATCTCTGACTGCACCTTAAAGATCTGAGATGGCACTGAGAAGGGCTGACGCTCCAGACTATAAGCTAATTCTTTTTATGACATGCAAAAGAGGTCATTATTTTCACAGTGGCCATAAAATACTGAGTATTAAGGAACAAATGCATCTAATATGCATTTATTTTTCAAGAAACTACCTCTCTGTTTGTTTAGTTGTTTTTGTTGCTGTTTTTGGATTTATATTTTGCAAAGTGCAGTATACATCTTTCTTCTGCTTAAGCTGTCTGCTGTCATGCAAAAATAAAAAAAAAATTGAGATGACTTGTGTGAACTTTTGGTGTGATGTTACAATATGGAGCCCCTTTTAATGGTCACGCATGTGTGCATCAAACGCTTCAGTGGCAATCGTGGAGTCATAAAATGTTATTGCCGTCTTATTTTTTAACGGAAAGACATTTACAGAGGCAGAGATCATGTGCTGCAACGGCTTTAATTATAAGCTGATGATTTTAAGCTGTTGATTCATAACATTTCATTTGCTTTTTCAATTCACTGACACATGACACACTGACAGCTTCAGAACAGTCAAGAACAGTGCTGTCTGTAAGTGCAGATGAACGACCTTCGAAATTGAACCTCGACACGTATTTATTAAACCCAACCGAGCAGTTTACTTTCTAGCTGAAAGAGAAAATCCCCATTTATGTAAAGCCAGCGAGAGCCGACATTTCACACTCACTGTGTTGTGCAGGCTCGGAGTAAGCAGTTGTGTGTCTTATTGGTGGAAAAATTAAACAATTACGAGCAGATTGGTAACTACAAAACGGCTCTTTATGTCTCTCTATCAGGGGACTTTAGGGTGACTCAGTGTCACTACATTACGCTCTCAGCAGTGTGAGTTTGGATGTGTTTGGAAGGGTTCAGTCCCTCAGATGAACGGTCGTCATGGCTGTTTCAGGGTGTTAGTGACCTTTGAGCACCATAGGTTTGTTGCTGGGTCTGGCTGCCTCATAATCTAATATTCCCCTGAGCCCCTGTGGGCAGGACCGAGGTGAAACTGAATTCCCACACCAAACTCCTGTTGTTTCCCTCCTACTTTTCTGCTGTGGCTGAGAGCACGCAGCCAAAAGCCATTTGTAACATGTTACGAGTCCATCTGCTGCTGTTCCAACTGCTGTTCGCAACCATCTGAGATTTACATCCCGAAAAAAGCAAAAGAACAACACAGAATTCCCGTATTTATTTGATTGTTTGAATAAAGATGATAAACAGGTAGGTTTAAAGTGGTTGTTGGAAAACAGCATGGAAATATCTCTCTGTCACCGGTCTGTGTATATTGGATTTAACCAAATCACTCCAACAGCCACAATATGGTTTCTCTCAATGTCAAAACAAAAAAAAAAGTGTCACTTCATTTTCAAATCGTGCCAAATCTTTGCACAATTCTTCATATTTATAGGTTTGGTAGGGCCTTCTTCGCTGGGATAAAAAAAAGTGTTTGGCTGCACATTAACCCCTGAGAAAACAAAGTGATTTAATCGAGTTTGTTATCGATTGCAGTGACTCAACAATAACTTTGCCAGGAGACTTTCAAAAACTCTCCAGCCTGCACTTTGTTTGAAAAGTCAGCAGAGAGAGAGCAATTCACGAAAATTGAAGTTTTGTTGGGGGGGGGGCTTGAAATCAAGGTGAAGGTGTCAACACGAGTACTACTACTACTTTACTTTTGGGATCAAAGACAGTTCGGACGGAGATTTTCACTCGTAAAAACTTTGTTTTAAAAGGCATTTCACATTTCAGACTGACTTCCTTTCACTTACTCATTTTCGGTGAGGGCTGTTCCACTCATGCCCACCAGATGGAGACTAAAAAAACATCTGTGTTGATTTTGGTGCAGTGGTCGTGGTTGCAACTGCAGGTTGTGTGACGCCATCTGGCCCATAGACTTTCTGCACCACAACAAGTCCTCTACAGGAATAATGGCTGTAAAACCTACTGACTTACCACCTTATAAAGTTGAAACAAAAATCCAATATTCACTCTGTGAAGGGAAATATCCATCCCTTTAGCTGCTACAGTAAATGTTCCAGCATTCCCACAAGCTAGTCACTTATTTTGCTAAACTCTCCCAACCAAACAGCAGAAAGAGTTTTTTTTTAACTGTAAATGAGGTTGGTGAAAGTGAATCAAGCAAACAGTAAAGTTGCGGGGCCATAAAACCAAAACAATATGCTGAAAGATGTGGAGGGGAACTACAGAGCCAGGTGATAACTGTCTGTGGGTTTGTTACTATGAGGAGCATCCTTCATATTACAAACAAGAATTAATCAATTGTAAGTATAAAAGTTTTCATTAGTGCAGCTTTAATTCTTATTTCTGTCAAGCAATGTCTGAGCTACAGTAGATACAAAGCAGATCTGTGGTGGTTTGTTATTTCTTCAAAATCTGCAGTCAGCCCTGAAGAATTACAGCTCCACTGAGTCTCAGACAGAAACAGACCTCGAGTGTTCTGAAAACCTCACAACGATTCACTCCGAGATTTTAACTTTCCCAAACTGAACTCTGTGACAAATTTAAAACATTTTCCATTAGGAGGATGTCATGTTTTAAAGACAGTTATGTTTGCTTGACGGTGTGTGTCTCAACTCATCTCACCTCAGCTCCTCCCGGACTCGAATGTGTAGCCCAAATGACTATTTTATGGATCCAGAGGACTGAAAAGATGGTGTTGAGTAAATCTAATCCAGACATAAGAAAAATTCCATGAAAAAAAAATTGATGTAGCACCTGAGACCACCAACAGGCACTACATCCATGTACATCTGTCCAACAGAAGTGAAAAAAGTTAGAAATAACTTAATGCTTCTTTAAGATAATCATGCTCTGTAATAATGATAATAATGCTTACATAGTAATCTTCTTTAATTCTTGCAGTCTTGCCGGGGCTAGCATTTTATGTGCTGTGGGTGAAAGCTTTAAGTGTTACAACAGCTTTTCTCAGGCAGATGTCATTATCTCCTTTTGTCTGGAAAGCTCAGAAAAAACAAAGGCGCAGTACATTCAAAGATTAAAGTCAAGTTAAAACAGCTGCAGTGGAAATCTACAAATGTCAAATACACATATGCATTCTGTAAAATCGTACTATCTACAGTAAAATACACATTTTTAAACAAATCAAGAGGTCCAGGCTGGGTAATGAGCATATTAAGTGTTTTCAGATACACTTGTTGAAAATTACACCCTCTGAGAGTGAACACTGCATCTTCTCTCCTCAATACTCTTTACTCAAAAGCAGATGAGGTTTTTCTTGTCATCATTACTTTTTGCCAAAGATGAAAGGCCTCAGAGTCTTGTGGCTACGACGCTGCCACACCTGACTGGCTTCAATTTTCTGCCAGACATCAGGCCCCGGCAGGGAGGAAATATGGGCCGGCTATCATGAGATTGCAACAGCAATCTCATCCCAAAAGGGCCATTTGGTGGTTGAGCCCCTCAGAAAAAAAAAATAAATAATCTAAATTCATGTGTTTACCTTCAAAAACACATTTCAAAGTTTCCTGAGGTTTTTTCACCCGTTGGGCTGTGAATGCATAAAAAAGCTCAAGTGCGCACTTCATTTAAGCATCAACAACAAATCAAGACTTTGTCATCTCAAAATAATCCACAGAGCATTGTGTGGGGAAAAAACACATAAAGGTGAGCTGGTTTAAAACATTTCAAACTGATAAAACTATTTTAGAATATAATAAAATGAGTTCTTTCACCTTTTAAAATGTTAATACTGCATAGGTAGTTGATGATGCTTATTATTCAACATTTTATTAGTCTTCGATGTAATTTTGTTGTGGATCTAGGTCTCAGTGTGTGATGAATTGCCCCCATCTGTTGACTGCAGCCAATCATACATCACCGCGTAGCTGTCACGCATAATGATGTAGAGGTCCTCAGATGCTGCTCACCAACGCTCTCACAGCTTAGCTCACAGCTCGCTGCCTGAGCAGAGAGCCGGCTGGCCGTCCTGTCAAACGGCTCAGACGTGAGAAAGTGCGAATGACTCAGCTGGAGAAAGACCGAACACCTGCCTCAGATCTTCCCTTAATTGAATTTAAGCACTTTTAAGCGCCATTTTTCAAGAGGAGCGTCTGAGCCACATCCTTCTGCAATGAACTTGAAATACCTTGACCATGTTTTCTATTTTGTCAGTCTGGGGCAAGAGCCTGCACTTTTTCACTACCTCCATTTATGAGCAGATTAAAGTCTCTTACTAGCTTCAAATATGCACTTTCTTTTTTCGGCATTACCAGCATTATCTGAAAGTTAAGATTTACTTTAAGTGACTATTTGCACTCAATATTTATGATGGATTATACACATGTAGAATTTAAGTTTGCAGAGAAAAAAATTAAAGAGCATTTTATTAGAATTCTGATTATGTTAAATACAAGAGCAGATCCAACAGTGACATCCTTGAGGTTTGTGAAGATACTGACGGCGGCTTACAATTGCCTCGTAACTAATGAACAAAGTAGGATTAAAAAATGTAAAACAAAGATGTACTCAATGTATAGTTTTAACTCAAATCAAACAAGAACCACACACTATAACATATTATTTAAAAAAGCTTAATAACCAAAAAAATAATATAGGCAACTACTCACTGAGGTCTTTGCAGCCTCATTTTCTATTATAGAGAATGGGACACAATGCTCGATGTTCGCATAGTACTTGAATTGCCATAGCAACACACAAATTTCATTTAAAGGCTGCTGAAATAAGTGAAAAACCAGGGAAGAGTAGTTTTTAGTGATTGCTACTCAGACGAAGTGTGAATGAATGAATTCAGTAGATATTTTTAAAAAAAGGTGCCTATTTTGGGGACTGTTTGAGGAGTAATGCATATTTTTGTCAAATAAAAGAAAGTACTTTCATTGTAATGAAGGAGCATCCAGCCAGAGCAACAATGTGCCTCGCCAATTAATGTTAATGGAGGTCTATGGCACGGAGGAGTAAATTATATCTGGCTTTGGCTACACAGCCAATATCTTTTAGCTGGACTGTTGGTTTTGAAATTTATTGGCAGCAAGAAACACACAAGTTCTTCATCCTAATACTTCAATTAACTGAGGACAGGATGCACCATATTCATCACTGAGTGCCATCTGTGGTGGAGACCTTGATTGGACTGAGAGACGTGCACATTTGACCCTCTCAAACACAACACAAGAAACCAAAAGCCAGAAGATGTGCAGTTGATTCTGGTGTGACCATCATGTGCATTTAAATTCCCATCTTTTCACTTTGCATGAAAGTTTTAGCAAGTTCATCTATTGGATGCAGTTATGTTTATGTGAACCTTATCAACATCAGTGGGGGAAGCATTGAAATCTTTTACTGAAGTAAAACTAGAAGATACTGCACTGTATAATGTTATTAGTTATAAGTATCTAAGCATTTTAAGCAAAATGCACTTTAAGTATAAAAAGTTAAAGTCCTCAGTGTAGACATCAAATGATCCATGTGAATCTTATTTATTAGATTATTTCTGATGTATTAATGTGTAAGTAGCGTTTCACTCTTATAGCTTGGTGAGGTGTCCATTTAAACCATTTTATATACTGTTGTTAGTTTTATCTATAAGAATGCTTCATACTTAAGAACCTTATTATATTTTTACTGCAGATAAAATATAAAGCAAAAGAAAAATAGTAACCAGTAACTTTTAAGTGTTAAAATAAACATTGTGGAGTAAAATGTAGAATAATTCCCTCTGACATGTAGTGTAGAATAAGTAGAGACTGACAAAGAAAAAGTACAAATGCCTTAAATTAACAATGATTTACATTTGTAGATGTGTTCCACTGGCTTGTTGAACTATGAACAACTTACCTAACAAAAGGTTATTTATCTTTGCATTTAAGCCGCACTGTTTTTATTATCCTCAGTTCAGAGGGATACAGAGGAACAGGCGGACCCTTAAACACCCCATAAGTCACTTTAATTGTTTTGTTTGCTCCAGCGAGCTCCTCCAGCCTCGGGGAAGGCACAAAGGCAGAATGGTTGACTCTTCAGCATCGCAAAGTCTAATGCAAAACTAAAGCCATTCATATCCAATCGTACATAATGGGTTATTTTTCCATGGTAACAGCGTCCAACAATGTGGCAAGGCCTTTTTGTCAAATCTAAGTCACAACTCTAATTATAGCCTGGGACTCAAAGCCTGAGGCAGAGTGAATTTGGTAATAATTACTTGTGCAAAGGGTGAGAGGGCACAAAAATGTCATTTGTCATCTCATAATGCTGCTGGTTTCGCGAGATAAAGTTAAAGGACTAACTGTGAATCCAACAAGGAATATGAAGGCAATAAGTGGGTGTTGTTGTGTTGGTTTGTTGCTGTTAAACTAGTTATCATTAACAGCTTTGGACCTTTAGCCCAAGCGCAAGTCAACACAAGTTCAAAGCCCACTGCACGACCCAACATCTCATTTACAAGCAATATGATCTATTTCATACAATGTCCTAAAGCCCTATAATACATAATCATTAGATGCAGCTACAGCAATCCACCATCAGCCAATGTGTGTGTGCATATGGCTTTTGAATTTTTTTTTGCCCTGAAGAAGCCAATAGATCATCTTCTGCCAGTATCCCACATCTTTAAAGCTGCATTAGGTGATTTGTCAGCCGCTTGGGGGCAGCAGAAACAAGCTTCACTGCCATATTATAAAGCTGTGATGGTGATGATGATTTGGGAGCATTACCATTTGTTTGGAGTCATGTTTTTGGCCATCTACAAATGTTCACTTGATAAGCTCTGGTTTGCTCTCCGCCAACTCCTGTGGAAATTATTCATTTTTTTGGTTACTCAATTGGCCGCTATGTTCTGTGACAGGGACTGCAGAATCAGGTGGGCTATGTGGGCTCATTGCTGTAATACTATTGATTACAAGCATCCCCACCCACTTAAACATAGTCATTTGATCCTTCAAACATTGATTATGCAACCTTTATTATTTTTATGATTTTCATTTGCACATGAAAACATGTTAATATCCTGTTTTGCTTGTTAAAATATGACTCCTATCAGGATGAAACTGCATTTAGACAGTGACATTTTGCATGAATCCAAGACGTCAGAGTTTTTTATAAATATGAAGGTCACTGACTGGCCATAAACTACAGTAATAAGGTGAGAAAGATGGATGGCTGGATGTCATCACTTCCACCTGTATAGAAAGTCAGCCTCGTCACATCCTGCACAGCCTCACCTGTCAAAGCAAACATCCTGTATCTGCCTGAAGGTCTCACGATGCTCCTGTATGCTGCCTGCACGGTGCAGTACAACAGCACATTACATCAGCAACATGTGTCACATGATTTTACATTATGTTCCCTCACCCACCTGACACACTCTCTTAAAATATGATAAAAATGAGCAATGGCAAATACACAAGAGTTCTGTGAGGGTAACACACACCCACAACTGCACAACACCACAATGTTGGTTAAATTGGGTGGGTTACACTTTTGTAGGTGAAAACCAGAGGAGGGTAGAAGGGCTGCAAATGCTCACTAGCGGTAAGGTCATGTTTGTATTTCAGGAGAATTGGAAACCACTTTCACATTTTTGAAAGACCATTGACTTGGAAAGGTAGAAAGGGTTTGAAAAGGAAACAAAAACACCTGTAAACATTAAGCCCCACTGGATCTGTTACATTGGCAGGAAAACAAAACTGTGTCAGGATGACGAAGAAGGTTATAAGTGAACCCCTAAAATGGATTACAAAGCCACATAATGAAGACTTTATTGCCAGCTGAGCCTCATTTCAAGCAATGCAATTTCAGATATGTCAGGTGTAATTTAGGATGACTGTGGGTTTGCGCTGACTTACTACCAAATGATCAATACTACTCTGAGATAGTGGGATCAATTTGTCATGTGTTTGTTTCTTAAAACAGCCTCTTGAATAACTTCATCACAGTTTGCAGGTGGGTTTCAAGCATCTGTAAATAATTCTGTACAGTGTCTGTATTACCAGTTTATAATCAGTTATGAATCAGTAAAATCATCAATCATCATCTCCCTCGCCAGACACTGTCAGCTGAATCAGGACTGTCTTTATGAGACAACCTGATGCAAGCTTACCATGCTTACCATCCCTGGATCTAGAACACAAATTACTCTAGCGATTTTTCCCTCACAGATTAATGTCAGACTAATAATAATGAAATTGTTTCCCCAGAAGCAGAGACATTATTATTTCTATGCTATGCATTCTTCTTCATTGTCAAAATCTGGTGCCTACATTAACATTAATGCAACTCGAGTGCCATTCTGCGGCAAATGACAAGGCAATCAATCCAACTGCTGCTGGTGCTGCTTTTGGTGCTGGAGATAAAGTCAGGCGAATCACCAAAGACTTTAGGATTGACCCTCTACATCATGAGTGGCCGGAGAAAATTTCTTGTGGCTGAGGTGGACTGACAGAACAACATCCCCTGAGCCTCGCTGCTAGCGGGGGTAAAACTGCTCCATAGTGCAGTAAGTGTATCAGGAGCTTTAATACCACAAGCATACTTAATCTCTCCTTTGTGACGACTAACATCAGGAAGTGACTAATTGGAAAGACACGCAGCACTACAGACAGACAAAGGCTGTGTCCCTCAGAAACCCTTAAAAAAAAGAGCAATTTTTAAATCTACTATGAGCTGGGGCATCATTTGTGACATTTGGCATATCAGAGGAGCACACCAGAACTGAAACTACATATAGAGAAAACAGTGGTGCATACATGGGCAATGTCTTTTTTTTTTTCTTTGAATGTTAAGTACCTCAGTGTTTTCTTAATACTTGCACAGCTTTCAGGGCCGTACTGTAACTTCAATTGAGGACAATGTCCTCATGTCTTCTCTGGGAATCTAGATATTTTCACAATCGGAGAGGGAGTTCATTCAATGTCAGACATATTACACACAGTAAGGTTTTCTAAGGCTCGGAAAATATCTTTAGATGTGTGCTTTTTGGCAGAAACATTGAAGTTCTATTAAAATAGAATATGATTTGGTATCTGGGAATGTGGAGAGAGTTTTACGTAGTTAAAGTGGCTAAATGAGAAATGAAACTAACTAACTAGTCAAGCAGGGAGTGGGTTGCACTGGGTAAATTTGGACGCATGACCTTTGTATTTCTGAAAATCCCAGTTATGACCCTGTATCACTGCCTCTAGATGCCAAGTGTGATGGTGAGAAGTCTTGTGCAATCACAAGTGCGAGGGTGAGGAGAGAAATGGGACACAGCTCGCAGATTACAGTATTTAACAATGCACTTTAATGTCAGCTTTCTGAAGTAGCTCCTTTTCAAGTTTTTAACAGCTTTATAACAGCCTTACAAGACCGTGACATGACTTCTTTTTCATGCGCGCAAAAGCTCAGACAGATGAGCCGTGGCGGAGACATCATCTCTGCAAAAAAAAAAAAAAAGGGGGGGTGGAACTGAACAGCATCTTTTTCTCTCCATCACCCACACAGAGGGTGAAGTCTTATCCTGCCACAGCTGACTGAGTAACTGTGGTTGGCACAGTGTTTGCCGTTTGATCTCTGGGTTTGTTTCAGCACCTGCAGGCCCACCGATTTGGCTTTGGAGCCCTACTTTATGCCGGCAGGAAGACAGCGAGTCCAAGAAACAGGTATTAAAGAACAGCAGCCCAACAAATCATCAAGTTTCAGGCAAATTTTATTCGACTAAAATCTTAAAAACAAGATTAAAAAAGCCTGAAATCATTGTGTTAGTTTCCTTTTTTAATCAGCTGTTGACTTTTGCGTGATCTCCGCTAATCCAAGATTGCTTCCAACATTCCTCATCAAAGAAAATGCCTTGACTCGAGCCGTCGCTTTTAATTTTCTCATGACATTGTTCAGATAGGGGCAAACAAACTGCAAATGAGTTTAGAACACAGGCGAGGTGGGAAATCAGCTGGGAGTACAGAAGAATTATTGATATAGCAGTTTTGCCCATTCACCGCTTTCTGCATTAATGGGAGCTCAGCTCGGGGCAGGTCTGGGATTGTCAGTTAATGGAGTGCCTCGCGCTTCATCCAGCACCACACAGGCATCTGAGTGTTCATCTTCCATTAAGACTTATTGTTGCTGAAACAATTGCTCCTCCCCAAATTGAATATCATGTTGTATATTACAGGCCAGGCCATCGGGGAAATCAGCGGAGCCTCGTATCATATTACTAGTTGAAGGAAATCGCAACAAACCCACTTTAAACTTATTTGAGCTCGTTCATAAGAGAACGCCGGGTTCCTGAAGCCGAAACTTTACCCTCCACCTACTTTGCAGTGCCAACACTGATGTCAGTGGAGGAAGATAACCTGCGCCTTATCTAGCATCAATCATCGCTCGCCTGCCATCATTTGTGATTTAACACTGATTCATACTTGTCCACAAATGTGCCTTTGCTAAACGCGGACAAGTGATTGTAAACAGCCCGATATGTTTTGCTCAGTGTCACTTTCACCGTCATCCCTCACAGGATTATCCACCTTGATAAGATTACACTTTCGATCCATCTGCGAGATGGAAAGCGGTCTTTATTTATGGCAGGAATGACGGCGCTTCATGAGGTTTAACAGCGATTCTTATTTGCCACTCGAAGTCAAGCTTATAAAAGAAAGATATAGAGTATACAGCCTGATTAGAAATAGGCATGGAACATTTGGTCCCCAGTTTGCCATTATTTCTAAATCTGTACATTTTGAACAATTCTGTGCACCCTGTCGTAGTGGATGCTTTAGCTAAGTGCATGCTTGGGATAGCATTCACACCCTAGTTGTAATTAGAGAAATTACAGTGGTCTCCTGTCTAACAAGACCACTGTCTGACTAAAGTAAGTGTTGCAATAGATCCCTGGTCATGTGGATGATAAGGTCTTCATTAAACAGCAATTTGAAACAATTAACATGAACTGTAAGTGTAATAGTAAGGATTAACGGTCCAATGTTTGCAAAGAATTAGAGTACTAATGTTATTGGTAAAAATGGGTATTCTGCCCAAGTTTCTCAATATTGGCAGCAGTTATATAGAAATATAAAAAAATCAAGGTTCATTCACTCAATCGCTGTGGAGCTTGTGGCCTTTGAATTCATCTCCAAGGTCAAGAATGAACCGTGAACATTAAAGCCAACATAGACAAGAAGTCTGTGATATGCTCAGATGCATGGAAAGTCTGAACAACTGAACTAACCATGCTAAAGACTGTTTGGAAGCTTCATAACAAGCAAACAAAAGAGCTTTAGTTGAGGTCATATACACACCATGTAATATGTGAAACTTACACAGTTCATGATGTGTAAGCACTCAAATTGATATCTAAAAAAAATGCTATTAATCATACAAACAAGGTCAAGCGACCTCAAGAAGAAAATGCTTGAAATGCTAACTGTCTGAAACATCCTTATGAGTGGACAGAAAGATGATCAGTCAGCCAGTTTGAAACTAAATTTCTGTCCTTACATCTTCATTGGGTAAAATTCAACTCATGACTTGATGTCATTAAAGCAGTGGGGACAAGTGACTGAACGTGTGTGGATGTTATTCCACAGTGGGAATAATTCCACATATTCCACATACAAACGAATGTGTTCAACTTGGTGTTGGCGTATCTAACCTACAACAAAGAAGTTCTTAAGTAACACTCTTTCACAAGCTGACAATGCGTCAATACAGTCATGCCATGAATACCTCAATGTACAAAATTCCAATCTTGGTCGAGATATCCACTCTGAAGCATTGCTGTATTTGAAGGGAAAAACTTTATTCTTATTCTTATTCTTTATAACATTTGAATTGGACTGTGTAAGAAAAAGAAACACAAAAGCCCATTGAGGATTTAGAGGCTGAATAAAAGATACAATAGCGATGTGCCCTAGTCAGTACTCTCTGTTTGCAAAAGAGCCTTGAGCTCCCTAAAAATCATGCAAAAATTGACCAAGAACAACTCAGAGGATGATTGAAAGCACAGCATGCACAAAGTAAAGAGTGTGGGATATTTGCAAAGGTGAACTTTGCTCACTCAAAAGTTTTTTTGTTTTCAGTGGAATACCGTCAATAACTCAGCGAAGAACTGCTGCCTGTGTTACTGTCTTTTATTTTGTAGTTTGTGTGGGTGAACTGAAGGAGATGTGCAAAAACTAAACAGGCACACAAAACGCAGCTAGCTCCTCCGTGTCTCCTGAGAAGACCATCGTGAACAAGTCTCACTGATGTCAAACTGCATTAGAGTGATTTAGATGCTAATTTGAAACCTGCTGCTTCCTGCCTTTTTTAAAAGGTTGGGTTGCGTTAGAAAATGGTCGCACCTGCATGTGTCACGTCATTATGATATTTATAGCCATTTTACATTCCTGCTCATGTAATTCAAATGTCCCCCAGGGATTAATTAATTTAGCCTTACCTCAGCTAACCTTTATCATACCATATTCTGCACGTGGAGGTAATGTTTACATTTCAGTTGCATATTAACAAAAAAAGCCAGCCTTTCCTCAAAGATCTGCAGCGTTTTTCCTCATTTCTCCCACGCTGTGGCAGAAGGCGGCGGAGATAACAACTGTATTTCTCAATCTCATAAATAAAAAAATAGGATCTGTCTTCTGAATGTAACAGTTTTGGGACTTTTGATTAGCTGTCAGTCAGCGAACAATTCAGAGGGTTCCCACTGTGGCTCTTTCATCGCATACCTATCAAGCTTTTGTTGGTCCCGGAGCTTGTGCGCATCCCGCTGCCTTGTGAGTTCTTGTGCATTCGTGCTGCGGGCTCCACCTGCACACTGTGATGAATCCTGGAATAAATAGCCAAATGTCCATGTTTGTGACATCTGTGTTTATTGCAGCAGGCTTTTGATGTCTGAGACTCAATTTCTATACAAATTCTAAAGCCAAGGTGACAGAAATAAGACTTAGGCTGGGTGGTTATCAGATTAAAACCCCCTAATCTTGATGTTTTTGTGATAGATATGTTGTATGATTTGATAACACCAGAATAAATAATAGCTTCTGTATTATATAACATCTTTACCCACCCTGCATTTGTATGACTGAGCACTGAAAATGTGATATACATACCCCTAAGATACAAGCAGAAACCTACAGCAGGTAATAATCATATTCACTCGTTTTTCATTCTCCGGAACTTCTTTGTTAAACAAATCTCAAATAATTACAACATCAATTGCAATTTATATGAGGACTCCCGTGAAGAAAGCAACAAATCCCCAAGCAGGAGCGTACATATGGAAGGCATTGGCCGCGCTGTTAATGGATGCATGAAAGTAAGAGTGAAAAGCCCCGAGGCCACACAGCCATTTGGTGTTTCACAGCTCTTTAATTACTTGGAAGGCTGAAACTTAGCAGACGGAGTGGGCGAGACAAATGAGTCCCTTAATCATGACCTACAAAGCTCTGTTTATCAGCGGGAGAACCTTGCAGCCAGGTCATGTGATGGAGGGAGATGATAAAAATGACCATGATGACATGGAGACATTTACGTTGAGCAACACGTTTAAAACTGGAAGATAGTTTCACTTGGTATTTTCACTCAATGGTGCTTTTATCTGCTGATTTTACTTCCACAACAGTACTTCAGCATGCCCCATGGGCCCCTCCTGGCATTCGCGGCTATTCATTATACTTGTGGGCCCTCCTCACTTTGGGCCCTGGATACTCAGCCCCCTTTGTCTCTCAGTCCTACGACCCTTTGTGCACGTCGGCCGAGTTGCCCAGGGGTAACATGTCGTGCTTCTCTCTGTGTGGACTTTGTTTTCGTGTGTGTTCGTCCTATAATAGCATGCCAACTTGTCCGCAGTGTTTTATGGTCTTCCGGGGGAAATCTGGAGACGAAATTCTCAAGCATATCCAATTATGGAATTAGTTCTAATTGGCCAGAGTGAGGCATTAACTGGTCCTAATAAGTTTTAAGTAGGAGTCAAAGCATTTTATCTGCTTTCTTAGGAAATGCCTATCTCTACAAGGAGAAAGCCATCAGACAGACATAGCTTAATGCTAACAAGCTTAATGAAAAGTGCAGTTAGAACAAAAACTGCACAATTTGTGAACTTCCTTTGCATCTTGGTATATTTAGACACTTATGGCTTCATGGCTTTACAAATACAACCAACTTAGTTACTTGGAATGACAAATATTAAAAGTGGTGCATAGAAAGAGGTAGTAAGAAACTACAATTGTGATCATCATTTCTTCTTTGTGAGTTCGTGAGAGTGTTGCATGGTAAAGTCTCCCAGCGTTTCTCCTCAGAGGGGTGAGTGGTCTATCTCTGTGCCGAGAGTACATGTGGGATGCTCATGAATAAGTCCGACTCTGAGGCAACAGTGTTTTAATTTTCACTGTAACTCCTGGGAGGCATTGTGATGCGCCTGATAAAATACTGCCCCAGGTGCTAGACCGAACAAAAGCTAAAATGCGAGTGTTGTACGAATGTGCACAACGAAAGCTCCAAAGGCAAGGAAAAAAAAATGTGTTAAACCGCACGCACTCAAATAACATTTTGAGCACACTATTCTTCCTCAGGCATTGTGTGAAAAAAGGGAATATTTAAGTTTATAAAATGAGTGGACTTCCAGAACACACTGCGGGTGCAGTATCAACTGTAATCACAGTCCTGGAGCAATCAGAATAACCACATAATTTCTTCTACGTACTCTCATGAATGTGAAATATAAATTCAATATCAAGAATTTAATAAGTGGGAGTCTGATTGTGCGGAGCTGTGGTCGGAAAGCAAATGAATGTGGGGCTCAGAGGATGCTTTTTAGGGCAGAAAAAAACATTGTATTTCCTTCTTTAAAACCTCTCTGACAGCATCTGCAGTGACCAGCGAACCAGAAACTATTACATCAGAATAAGCCCCATAAAAATTGACAAGAGCCATAAACAGAAGAGAAAACACCAGCTATTGTATTCCATGCTGAGCGCCGTGAGAGACGTGATGGAAATTCCCCACTGGAGTGTTCAACAATCAAAGGCATCCTGTTGCTCAGCAGCTTTGGCTTTAATGACACAGTTAC
This sequence comes from Scortum barcoo, assembly GCA_023238725.1. NCBI lineage: Eukaryota > Metazoa > Chordata > Actinopteri > Centrarchiformes > Terapontidae > Scortum > Scortum barcoo. Next base: position 14,898,739 of record CM041532.1, on the reverse strand, counting down.
TGCTTGTTAAATATAATAGCTGTTCAATACCAAACGCACTATGTGGCACACTCAACTCAACTTTTTTTTAATTCATATTCCTTTCAGGGGATAAAATCTGATTCAGCAAGTGCCCATGTTTACAGCTGGTCCCAGTGGTTTATCACTCCCCCTCAGCAGGGACGAATCGTCTTCATTAGCCTGATTGATGTGGCCGTTAATGGCAACGTAGTGTTATCTGTGCTATCGCCGATGTCATCAGGTGATTGCGCCGCTTTTCCCGAGTCATTAAAGTGAATGTCAGTTTGCTCTAGCGGGGAGCTGATTTCCCCCGAAGACGGCACTAAAGCAGAAGGTTTTGTCTCGCTGCTGATTATCTGCCCTTTCTCATCAGGACGGAATTAAGAGACGAGAGGCCGCGGTCACCGTGGATGATTATTTAATGAGACTGACTCGTCAATCAGAAGAAACCTTAACATTTTTTTACTCTCAGAGCCTTCAGTTCTCTCTGTAAAATTACCTGGTTTTTCTATGTGCAGGAACATCAAAGTCTGTCGTAGTTCTGAGGAAAGTACATCCTCCATATAAGAGCTTTGCTGGCGTTCCGTGCAGGAAAGCCCATTGTTGGGGACTTTATATTACTCAGAGCCTCTGGAGAGGAGCTATTCTTCTATTCTACCTCAGCTGTGGCTGTTATCTCTGCAAATCCTCACTGAGTGGTCCCTGCAAAGGTCAACTAAAGGAGGACAGTCGTAGTTTAACCTAAAAAAAAAAAAAAAAGATGGCCGAAAGAAAGCATACATTCTGGATCAGAAGCAGGAATGTATTTGCAGTAGATTTCAACCCCTGCTGCACCCTGACGCTCACAGATTTGGGGCATCTGACTTTGGTGGCGTTTTATCCACAATGTGTCTGCCAGAAACCTCATGTATTTCTTTACTTCATGCATAATATAATGCCCACACTCACACAAGATAGGAGGGCGCTGGTAAATAATTCAGCAGCGTGGATAAGAACAAGTCAAGGTCTAGGTGAGGATGGAATGATTGAATGAGACCTTATGCATTAAACTGAACTACTGCTGGTAAAGGTTTGCAGATCTCAAAAAGATGAACATCTTCAAAAACAGGACTTTTGTAGATTAAAAACTGTTATGTATATGACCTTATTTCTTATTGGTGTATTAGAAATGTACAGTAAGGGCAGATATAATAACATTACACATTACAAGGTATTTCCAGTAAAGACACAATGAAGTTCAACAGCAGGGAACATCTCACTCAGTCCTCAATAGTATCGAGACATGGTGAACATCAAGCTATTAGTGCCAGTCCTTCAGAATAAAAAGAGCGAGGCCATCTCTCTCTACACTTGCCACATGCAGAGAAAAAATCCATTAAAGGAGAGGTACAGATATTAATGTTTCCTCAGAAAGAGCACAAGAGCACAATGCAGCCGCATGTCAGGAACACAAAATCTCAACCTCAGACTGAAAATTACTCATAACCCTGATAGTGTAAGACCACCGCGAAACACAGATCCTCATTATTCACTTTCCCACTCTTTGTTCTCAATGTGACCGTTGTGTGTTCTGCATACCAATGCTCACAGTGCAGTCACAGGCGCTGCACACACAGAGAAAACAAAGGACTTCAGTGGGATCAGTGAGCGCCCGTGATTAAGTTTTAGATCTTTGACAGGTACGCCGGCCACCTGCTGCCTCCCAGGGCTGTCAGAGTCCGATGGTGTCTTCTGCTGGCATACCCACGCTCGCCATTAGCGGGGGAAAGTTAGGAGACAGACAAAGTTACATTACAAATATCAATACACAACAGCTTTTTTTCCACGTTTTGACTCTCGGTTATTTTGTACTCGCAGCATAATTAAGCATAGAATTAAACAAATGGTTGTAAACTGATCCATTTCAGGGGTCATTCTTTTTAATGAACCCTTAAAAACTTTAATGAGCATTAAAATGTTTGTTTAGATCAAAGGCTGAGTTTCCATTTGATTTAATAAATCCAATAATCATGATTATGGTAATTATAATGCTTCATCTGGCTATAATTTCATAAGATGTATGTTTTGAGCGGCATTACACACTCGAATAAACTTTGTTTTCATAACTATGAGTGATGTTGCACATGTAACCTTAGTAAAATTAGGCATAACCCACATAACATCTGTCCTCACTGGCTTGCTGGTATGGTTAAAGTTAGCCAGCTACTTTCTTATAGAGAAATATTTCTTTTATATGGAAAGGAGGCTTACTTATGGAGCCATTTCTAAATCCATATGCCACTTGGTGACCCAACTCATTTAAAATGATGTCACAGGGAGGTTGAAGTCTTCAGCTGACCTTTAACATTTTCAGTCATCGTGTGCTCACTCCATCAGCGTCTGGCTAAGTAAGATGTTTGTCGTTGACGAATTAAAAGATTTGTAATGCATGGTGGTGCCTGGGCCGCTAAAGAAGAAAGACAGCTGGAGGCGTTGCAAATCACCGCGTCCGACTGGACTCCCAGGAACCGGCTCCTAGCAAAGCCCATGCCACCCGCACACTGATTTTACAAATCCTGTTGATATGAAAGCCCAGTATCACTAATTTGCATTATGATGGAAGTGTTTTTCTCTTACAAGAGATAGCCTTGTTTTTTTTTTCTCTGTTACTCTCTGCACAAGAACCCCGTGACAGGCGATATTCTCAGTCTAAGCTCCTCTGAAGGACTAATTTGATTTGATAGTCTGTGGAGAGAAAAGGCATGCTGTGTGCATGAGAAGGAGCCCTCCATCTCCCTGTAATGAATTAAGCTGTACGTTATGCACAGGGGCCTAGACACAGCCTTAGCCTCAGATGTGCACTCGCCTTGTCTCCAGCCAGCCATGCATAATTTGCCAGAGACTGGTGCTTGTCTTCATTTTCAACCCAGGCAGGTGTTAATTCCACCGAGCAAAATGCGGCTCCACTCAATAACCAAACAGCTCTATCTGTCTTCTTTTGTGGATTTCAGTGACAGCTCAGGGCCCAAGACTCTGGCTGTCCACTTGATCCTGTCATGGCACTGCTACATAATGTGCAACTCTCACTGGTCCACATCCGTCTCAGAGAGGACAACACTGACCTCAAGTGATGGATGATTTAGAAACAGTCTCTGGTCTCTTCAATCTGTAACTGACATGTCTTTTTAAAGATTAATTACGATGGACAATGCCATTCCCAACCTAGCATATTAAAGTATTTAAAAGAATCTTAACTCAAGGTTACTTACTCTCTTTTTCTGGAACTTTCGACCACATTTCAACATCTTCATCAAGTTTGCTTTGTTGTCACGGATGTTTAACCCATAACAAGAGATACTGTTGGTCAGCTATGACCGCCATGTGACTGAAGTTTCACAAACTCAATCTGCAGATCAAGACAAGCACTTGCCCTTCGACAATAAATAAAATGTCTATGAAAATGATAACATTTAACTTATTTTTTATAGTTATGCATTGTTCTCCAAGGTGCTGATGATATTTTTATCACAACAAAATACTTTAGTGTTTTTTTATTATTCAATCCACCAGTAAGACAGCATACAGTAACTTACACACTTTATATTGTAAATTACTCCAGTCCAGTTTCAAAGCATTACAAACTGCGCAAAAACGACTAAAAATTGATAAAAACAATCTCACCACGAGGTCCATTTAGTAGCTGTTTTGGAGCTTTCATGTGCATTATAAATACCCAGATGGAGTTGGCCCAGTTATCATGGAACCATAAATGTTGATATTTCCATTTTTCTGAGCACATTATCCATAATGGCTTAAAAGTGACATTGTAGTGAGATTTTTTTTACATTAAAAAAAATCATTTTTACCATCTATGTTAACTGGGCAAACTTTCATCTTCTAATGAAACTCATGGTGCCATCAATAGCTCCACAAAGGCTACTAAACCTTGAGGTAAGGCTGTTTTGTAACAACAATAAATGATGACATAAGGTGTGTGAGCTACTTCATGTGGTCAAGCTGGTGGCCAAAATGGCAAAAAGACTTTACAATATGACACCACACACGGTTACAACGAATGCCAAATGTTATATTCCTCATTAAAGTGGTGTTCATTGTTGAGAAACCTACAGTTTGTTCCTTTTATTGTGCCCAGTATCTGTAAAGGATATGAAAAAGAAAACAAAGATAAATGCTATTCTTTCATAATCCCACAGAAAAGAAGGTCAAAATTATGAAAGAAGGAGACACAGGCTGTGATAAACAAGAAATATTCTCTCGGTCTAGTTTATTTTTACAGCCTTGCAACACAAAGCACACCGTCCAGGAGTCTGAACAAACAGATCTAACCGTCCTACCATCAGTCACAGGACAAAATGTTGCATTAGATCCCTGAGGACGAAATGAAGTCGTTAACGATGATGCGCTTTATTGGAAGATGAAGGTGTATATGTGAGTGTCTCTCCTGTATGATGCCAAATGTCTCTGACTTCAAGAGGATAAGATGACATTTGCTCAAGACATAATAATCTCAGGTGAAAGATGATAACGTCGTTTTGTTTTGTAGCAGCTCGCTCAATTTCCTTAATAGATGACGCTTTCCCATTTTCCTCAAGCAATTTATCAATTAATGAGCTTCCTATTGATTGGCTTTTGGCTGGCACTGGGGCTTTATAGCCCCTTGGTGTACTGCGGGGAGAGAAATAACCACCAGGCGAGCTCCAAACTCTGCCGTGCATACTAACTGTGCCTACTGTAGAATACAGGGTGATTAATTTGAATGTGCTGAATTACACTGTACAACACCTCTTCATCTCTGGGGGGAAAGAACTGCATTGTTTTCAGTACTTTCAATATCAATTCATTTCTCATTTAAAAGAAAATATTGTACGCCTCACTGTTTATCTAATGGCTAAGGATTTATGTGCCAAACATACATCATTAGTCTACCTACAACATTAATACACTTGCTGAGGTGAAATGTTTAAATAATTTAATATTCTGACAGGAGCTGTTCCTCAGACTTTTACTTTTGGGTGGAACACTTTCATGGTGAATCTAGCGAAGCAAGCAACAGTACAGTACAGTACAAAGTGTAGTTAAACCAAACTACTATGATATAAAAATGTAGTATTAAATAATGTATATGATGAATAAATTATACTAATTAGTAAGCAAGATTGAAGAAATCTTTCCCAAACCCTGATCTGTGCCTCCTGCAAAGCATCAATATACTGTAGCTACTGCAGTTATTTCTATTAGTATAATTTATTTGATATTAGAATAAAGATATACTATGGAACATGGAGATATATGTGCCATCATTTTATTTTCACTTGTGTTGCTCAGCAAGGACAGATTACCAACCAGGAAGGTCGGAGAGGAAAATCCAGACCCTGAGGGGCTCAAACGTCTTGTATCTGATTATCACATTTTTTAGTGAATTTGTAACACAAAGGGACAATATGGGCTTATGTGTGTCCACCATTATTAACTAATGATGGTGCTTTGTCTGTGTCTAAATGTAGGTTAAATTAAGATGTGCTGAGACAGAAAGTGAGGTTTCTCAAGACTGGTGCTCCAATTCTGATTGTTCTCTGAGCGTTGATGATGAAGACTGTTGTGTTCACTGTACCACAGTTCAGAGGAGGCAGAAGGTGTAAGTGTGGTTTGGGGGTCAGCAAGGGCCCGACAACAAATACTGACACTATAATATAACAATGAGGATCACTACAGTTATAAAGTTTCAGATATTTGGTGGATGGTAAGAAACACATAGATCCTGGAATATCTTTACTAACAAGTTTTATAAAAGCTCTCATAAGTTTCACTATGGCTTCTCTAGTTGTTCATGTCTCTCTTTCTTTTGCTGGCCGAGGGCTGACTGAATTAAATCACACAGAAGTAAGAGTAATGGAGACATTTTAAGTTAAAAAAAAAAAAAAAAAGTGTGACACTGCCATCTAGTGATAAAAGAATTATGTTAAAAGCAAATAATCAGCACTTAATCTAACCCATAAGAACCCAGACCCCTTTCTCCTTCAAGGAAAATTATGGGGGACATATCACAGACTAAATAGTTGTTGTGGGAACACAAAATCACATGACCTGTCACATGACCCACCAGGATGTTCAGTAGGGGTCACTTAGGGACTTCACAGGTTAAAATAAAGGATAAAATATATAAGGAACTGTGTGTACCTATAAAAAAAACTAATATCAGAATAGCAGAACTCTGAAACAAAAAGAACTGGTTTATTTTGTCATTATACTAAATTTGAGGTCTCATTTGAAGCTTTGGATTTATGCCTCCTGGTAAAAAGAAAAAAATAAACAAAAGAGATAAATAACATAAATATCAATCATATCTTAGAAAAAAAAATCTAATACCATTACTCAATATAACTACTAGTTCCCAATTTGCATAGACTGAGCTTTGCTGCCCTCACCTGGCTGGCATGGTAAAATACTGTACTGCAGTTACACAATAAAATGAATGAATACTCTCTAAACTTTTAGATTTTAGAAGTTTGCATGTGCCGTTTATGAACCTCCTTTGACTTTCCGCCAACATTTTTGTTTGTATTAATGACTTTCAGCTGCATTTGTGCTCCTCTTGGCTCGATAAAACTAAATCAAACCACTCAGAGGTGAAACTGTGTGATATCTCCTCTGCTTGTCTTCGTTACACCGACTGATACAAACCAGAATAACATTAATCATGAAACAGGCAGAGGATGAAAGTGCTTTTTTCTGGGGGGTTTTTTTCTCCCCCCACTGGAGTCAAACAGCAGATTACAATAAGAGAAGTTTTCAGCCTCCCAGCCTTGAAAACAGCTTCAGGCTCCACAGTGACCTCCCTCACCGAGTCCCTCTGAGACAGCTTCACATTAGTTTCTGTAATGTCACACCATCCAAATTATTAGCGCACACACACACACACACACACACACACACACACACACACACACACACACACACACACAGTGGCTATAGTGAGACTGTTAAAGTTAAAAACTGTGTGTTGGCCATTTATAAAAAATTGTCTCTGATGTATTTGTTGGTTAATTTTGTTCAAACCAGAAACACATGGATGTTTAAAAAAATAAAGGTTTAAATATGAGGAACTTTATAACTGAGCCTGTTTCCTACACATGGCTCACATTACTTTTCTGCTTATAGCTGGATATGATAAATTAATCCCCGGTATTTTATATAATTATATTATGTGTCAAAATGGGAGAGTATTTATCAGATCTGTTCATAATGATGAAATACAGAGAGAACTGGTGTGTTTTTAATCTGCAGCTTCTAAAGTTGCAGAGTTAGAGACCCGATGATGACTTTACACAACTTAAAGACTCAAAAACTGAACCATGGAAGTAAACCTTAAATTCAAATCAAACCTAAATAAATTTCATCATTGCATTTTCTCCATTACAAATAAATCATTTCAAAATAAAATTTCTTGCTGCTCAAGAGTAAAACGTAAGAGACTCATCTAAACAAAACTAACTGAATTATTTTTCCTAAAAAAAAAAAAAAAAAAAAAGCAAAAAAAAAAAAACATTTAGTCTAACTGGATTAATTAATAAATTAACACGGTGTGTCTTGATGATTTTTCTCTGCAGAACATGATGTACATTTCATCTGAAACTCAGTCCGAGTTACATATTTTTAAATTATTTTTTGTGAAGTTTTAAAAGTCGTCAGTTTATGTTTTATCAATTATTTTTAAGTTTTCCATCAAAAAGAAAGCAGACTCTAAATCTGTTTAAGATTCATATATTAACCTCTAAACGCTGCATGAGTTCATCAACATTTATCAAACATGCTGATGTCTTCTGTAGGTTTTAATATCACTTTATTTAATATAACTTTAATATTATATTACTGCAAAATCTAGCCTAAAACGCACTACACTATTACACTGAGATTTGAATATAAATAAAATGTATATTATAAAGTTTTTTTTTTTTTAAGGAGCGACTGATATAGACAATTATTCATTAATCTACTGGTTTTACTTGAGTAGTTTATTTAAATCTTAAAGCTACTTCAAAACTCTGCTCCACATTTCAGAAGGAAATTTTGTACTTTTTATTTTACAGACAAAACGTGATTAAACTAATATATAAAGTAGTTCAATGTGCTCCACCTCCAGCATCTGCAACATTAAAATACTTATTTCGTTTTAAAGTGTCATAATATTCCGATAATGTGATCTATTAGGTTAATAATATTAGTTTCTGCCCAACAAGTTATTTTATTTTAAAGGGCTACTTTTTTTTTAAATCTAGGACTTTTAATATATGCTTTACTTTCTTTTTTTTTCTTACAGAGCAGTAAAATCAACTAAGTACTAAGTGAAAGTATTTGTTCCAGCTCCAGAGTTTAGGTAAAAAAAAAAAATCAGCTGCAGCATTTAAAGTCTTACAAAACCTGTGAAAAAAATGACTATAGTAAAACTAATTGTTCACTAGGAAATAAATAAAATGTATTTTATGCTCAATCAGGTGGTTTTAAGGCGTGTTTTCGTCTCGCTTTGAGCTCATGAGAAAGTTTATTTCCCTACGAGGAAAAGTTCAGACATCATATTAACAACCAAACTTCTGCTCCTCATTTTCTACTCAAAAACTTAACAAAATTTACTAAAATTATTTTCTTAACGATAAATGGGCGTAATTTAACTCACCATCCAACTGACCGTATTTTTTGCACATATCTGTATAAAATAAGTCCATTTCCTGGTCTAAATATTAATTAATTAATATTAATATTTCAATATTGTTCAATTTAACAAAGCAAACATGTTTTTCCTGTTTCCTTCAGTTTTCGGGCCTCATAATAAACGGATTTTAGGAAAAGGTGCGTTTACTGACCCGAGCCGTGATGGAGCGATTGAAAATCAATCTTCAATCCCCCCACACCGTGTCAGGCCGCGGCTCGGACTCTCGGGGCTGCAGCATTACAAGCGGAGGACTTGCGTGACAAGAGGAGGGAAAAAACGAGACTTTCCGTGGAAAATCTGTCCCGCAGGCAAACATTAAAGTGGCCCCCTTTCATCTCTCCTGCCGCTCCTGGTTCTCCGCGGCCTGCCCCTCTGCATGTATGTTTAATCATATGAGATGGCCCTCAGACTCCGCGGAGACATAAAATAGAGCGACCCCAATGTCAATGAAAGAGAGGAAGATGATACATGCAACATTTTTATTACCCTTTTAAGGGGTCAAAAAGAGAAAATCTACCACTTAAATAACAAAAATGCACAACTTCTATGTTTTCTGCAGGCTAAATATTCTTTTTTTCCTCATTTGAGCACTTATCTAACACTATAAACTTCTGTAAATGCAACATTTTACTCACACAACAGAAGCACTATATGCAAACCATGCAGTCTCTTTCAAAAATAAAGATGAGTTTATTAAGTGTTTTTGTTTTCAGACATTTCTTAGAGGTTAATAATGATGATTATAATAACTCTGCATCTCTAAGCTGGACCTTCACAAACACTCTCAGCTCCTCATTAAGTGTAAATCAGCAGCAGTAGTTGGAGGATGCCCACAGGCAGGACCGCTCTAATAGCCCATGTGCTCCCAGCCATCCTTCAGGGGCATGATTTATTGAAAAATATGGACCCTGTGTATAAGCTAATATGACAGAAGTGCTTTGACCTTGGGGGGCAGTGCACTCTCCACCGCGGTAAGCTGCTACCTTGAGTGTGCTCCGCTTCTTTCTCACGCGAATTCCTCTCTTGGTGGGTTTTCAGCTCCATGTCTGCTTGGGTTTTTTTCTTTTTCTTGCTTTTTTCGCAAATAAAAAAAAAAAACACATATATTTAAGTGTGCATGTACCAAACAGTCAGAACCTGAAAATCTGAGGGTCACACAGAGTTTAGAGTTTCTATTCTTAGGCATGATTTCAGCTTTGAAAGTTCCAAGGTTTCATTCAATTAATGTGTGGTTGAAATCATCACGTGCCTTGTTAACGCTTGACCCCCGGTTCCTGGCACACCTAAAAGACATTAGTGGTATTACAGGGACGCTGATGTGTTCTCATTGATCTGATCTCCCATAAGCCTTGGTGTTTGCGGTGGGCCTGTAATCCATCAGGAGTGCTCCTTCGTTCCCACCCTGCACCCAGAGGGATAAAGCATGCTTCCTGTGTACCTGCTGGCGGCTGCACTTATCTCATGTGAATTAACCTTGATCGCTTTAACATGCATGGGAAACAGCATCCTTGGGTTGTTCTATAAATGCACGTCTTTCTGCAGAGTAAAGGAAACAAGACAGTACAAAGTCCATGAAGATTATGTAAAACCTAATTTCTGAGTATTTTTGTGAAGATTTCCAACTTTTAAAAAGGTGAAAATGTTTGCTTTGCACACAGAGAGGGGTGTGTATGTGTGGCATAAGGCCATAATGTGGCTAAAATATCCAGCCTCTCCCTCCTTTGTGCTGAACTGACAAGGTGGCTCTAACAGGGGTTAATTTGCCGTTCAAGGGTTAAACAAACGGGCATTAATAGTTTATCCCAGCCAGGACTTAAATTTATGTGTTCTTTCCAGGGTTGTGAGATAAAATTCAAACTTAAAATAAATAAATAAATAAAAACAACAAGGTTCGTATTTTTGTTAACAGGCTTTTGTGCGGAGGCTGCAGAGTCTTTTGCAATAAACCAAACAGCTCCCAGAATGCCTTTTGGTCTGTCTCAATGAATCGGCCTCCGGGTGCAGGAAGGTGAGGGCTAATGGGGATTAAGCAGGAGAAGTATGTGTCAGTTTCGATGGTCGTAATCTGGAGTGTTCTTTTTGGAGTTTCTGAGCAGGTATAAAACGCAGATTAAGGGGCATTTCTGATAAGTGGGAGCCCGGGAGCCCGGAGGTCTGTTTTCACGCGGCGCCCAACACTGACCTGCTTGACAACTGCCGGGGGAAACGGCATGTTTAAAATCTCATCTGATGGGAATGAATTCAGCATTTTAAATGAGAAAATTAAAAGAGGAAAAAAAGGGGGTGATTGCTGGTGAAATAAAACAACCACAAAGGCAGAGTAGGAGTCGCAAGAGAGCTTTAAATCAGACAGATCCATCAATAGCTCCAAGCTCGATGTGGCATAAAGGGCCCTTCTGGTTGACTGCCTCTGTTTAGGCCGCCCTAAAATGTCTGGACCTCGCTGACCTCATGTACACCATTGTGGCTTTAACCTCAACGGCTTGCATCGCCACAGTGGCCCATTATAGAGGCAGTAATGATGCGGAGAATTCCCCCAGCAGACTATGATTAATACAGTGATTTCCATCCCGAAGACAAACATATACACTGTTAATGATACTGGATTAGACCCCTCATCTGGATTAGATTCGTGATGGTTTTTGCTATGGATGAGCCGCCGTCTGGAAATCAGAGTAATCAGCGGACTGGATTAACTACTTTATCTTGTTCAAAGAGTGGAAAAATAGTCAGATAGTAAATGGTAGAAAGAAAATAGGTATTTAAGTAATGTACAGTTTGAGATGTTTGTACCTTATATGGGTGCTTAAATCTCATGCTGCTTTAAACTTAAACTCCACTACATTTTAAGGGGATATACTCAAATCTTTTGACCCCATCTACAGTTAATATTTGCTTCTCAGATTAAGAATTTACATGCAAAACATATATAAATAGCTTATATAAAACATGATTCCTTGTTATAAACAACCCAACAGGATATAAAATGTGAAATTAGCTGCACCCCATTCAAATGCTACTGACACATTAATTCATCAGTAATGATAGCATAATAATTTTACATGATAATAATATATTTACTCTGCCTATATGATAATTTTGCTTTATATAATAATATATTTACTCTGCCTGTGGCAATTGAGTGCCTTTACCTTTACATTAGTGATGGCATTGCTGCCTTTATACAAGGATCTATTTTCTTCTTCCACCACTGCCAAAAAAATTCATAACACCAGAATTCTGCCAAAAAAATTCATAACACAGAAGGTATAAATTCAAACAGATGAATTCTTGTCTGCTTTTCCTTCTTCATTTCTTTTTAAAATTTGAATGAATGAAACATTTTACCGTATTTCAATACTTGAAAATAGTTCTTATCCTCGTGTTCATGCAGCAGTTCCTCATTGCATCATATACTTTGTAAAGCTGCAGTGCCATCATTAATTAGGCGATCTTGAACACACCTCTCTGCAATGCCTCACAATGAGGGCAGACAGGAAGGGAAGTGTTATGTTATTGTGGCAGGAGGTCATTTCTAGCTTGCTTCAAACTGACACAAAAACATGTCTGTCCAAATTATTGTTTGGCAAAGAAAAAAAAAACAGCAGAAAGAAACATTTTCCATCATTCTGCATCTTTTTAAAGCACCCTGACATTTATCCAGCAGACTCATGCAAGCATCTGTAAAATGGAGCGCTCCATGATGTTTTGCAGCCCGCAAAATAGTTCCACATTAACAGGAGGTAATTTGCAGCAATTATAAAATTCTCTTTCTCGGCCTTGGGTGCATCTGACTTTATGAACTTCTGATTGAAGATGTGCTGAAACGATACACTTTCACTTCAAAAACTTTCACTTAAGACATAGAAGTCTACTAAAACAAAGGCTAAAAACGAATTCACACATCCCCATAACTGCACAGAATTGGACTTATTTCTGACTAACACCTTAATATGCTACATAAAAAAGGAGTCAACATGGCCAGGAAACACATATGGAGAATCTTAACCCAGTGGTTCCCAACCTCTGGCTTGGGACCCTACAGGAAGTTCATAAGCTAAATCTATGGGGTCATGCAAAGACAGGGAAAAAAGGTTGTATTTCTGCTTCATGTACACAGAAATCTATTTGATTTTCTGAGGATTTTATATAAATTTTTTTCCTTTTTAAATATTGGATGGTTTTAGATTATTCAAATGAAAAATATTCCCAGAAAAGAGCTTTTTGTTTTAGAGGTGCTAAAAAAGTATTTTCTCCATCAGCTTTTTGTGTGATGATTCCTTCATTAACGCACTATTTCTTGCTAAAGTTAGAACAGATTTCACATTAAAAATGTATGTATTTCTTTTTTTTCTCTTTTCTTTTTTCATTGGTTTCAGGTGGGCAGGGCTTTTGTTTCAAAATGTGTGATGTCACATACTTCCATCCACCAATCAGGAGCAAAAGATGGTTGTTTGGTTGCTGTCAATCAAATGTGATAAAACCACACCCACACAGTCCTGATGAAACACACACAATGATAAATAATACTAAAGATAATATTTGTTGTTTAACTTTATTTTTACTCATTTAGTTATAAATATCTAAGATTATACAGAAATACTTAATCCTAGTGAATCCTAGTTAAGAGGTCATAATCCAAAAACACTGGAAACCAGTGTCTTAAACTGATATTAATAGAAGAGATCCTGTGTTTAAGGGTGCCAAACTAATTCTTTACAAAAAATTAGATAAATAATTAAAACCATTACTATGCAGTCATTTAAACTGGTGGAGTGTTTTAAAGCCAAATTCATCTTTCAACTTTAAACAAAGAACAGCCTTTAGATTAGGATTAATTAACGGTTTATGAAAGTACTGCCATTTAAAATTTCCTCAATAATCAAAATCCTTCTTATGAATGACAAATATAAACCATAACTACAGACCATACTGCATGAATACTGCAGGCTACCACAGAATGATACATATTCATTATGAGTTTAATCACTGTTGTTTGTCTTAAACTTTGAATCATGGTTGTTTGTCTTAAGGCCTTTTCTAATTTTCATATAAAAATAAGAGTTCATATAAAAATGTCGGTGGAGGTGTTACACTCCAACCAGAATCCAGAGTATTAGGTTGATAGGCTATTACTTGCAAAGAGGCTTTAGTAAAGTCAATTTAGTGGCACAATAGGAACAATTGTGAGCAATTCCTCTGAGAAAACAAACGGTTTGTTGTTCTCTGCCTCTCTTCACTGATGGCTGGTCAGCTGTGCAGGGATTTCATACGCCGACAGATTCCTACTCTGCTCACTTTCCTCTTTTAGAATACCTCAATGCTATTTCTCGCAGTTTTGTGCAATTTTCTTTGCTATTTTTTTATAAAGTATTAGAAAGGAGTTTGGTTCAGTAGAGTTGATCAACATGTAGCCTAAAAACCTGCAGCCTGGAATGTTCTTAACATTTGTTCAAGGCTACTTACAAATGAAAGTAAGCTTTTCATAGTGTTTAAATCCTATTACAACTCCAAATGTGGTGGTATTTTACTCCACTGTTCACAGCTTCGACGCTGACTAAACATTTTCCACCTTCAGCACTAATTAACTCATGATAAGCTAGAACATGCTGTCACTCCATCTACGGACAATTTAGGGTGGCGGAGGCTCATTGCAAGATGAGAAAAAAACCAAAAGACATTTATTCTTCATGGATAAGCTACACTTGAGCGTTCATATTAGGCTTTAGAAAGATTTTTAACTGAAGTGAAATGCCCCCTGTCTCAGCCTGTTAATCAGTTTGAAAGTGAGACAGTATTTTGAGGTCCTGCGGTGGAGCTGCACGTCACTGATTGGTCCTTTAAGCCTGCTGGGGGAGGAATAATTAAGATGTTCAAACCCGTGATGCCTGTGGGTCATTTGGAAATATGTTTGCAGACAAACAATTCATACATAAACATGAATGAATTTGTTAAACTGCAACATGTTTAATGCCTTTGTGATTAATCAAAGATCCCCCACCGCTTAAAAATGTGCTTTACTTATTGTTTCATCACTTGGATGTCGAACACTAGAAGAAAGTTTTCACATTCTTAAATTGTCATTTTATAACTAACTAGAGAGCCAAACAAGGTCTGCGTGCAAAACTACCCAAGTGTGACGTGGAAACTTGAAACCTCCACTGTCTCCACTGAAAATGGGCTTTTTCTTTTTTAGTGAAGGAGACATCTTGTGTCATTTTGTTAACATTTGCATATTCATATTTTGCAGTTTCCAAAGAAAAGCCCAAAAGGAGTAGCTTTAAAAAAACAACAGCAGATTATTTTTAGTATTTTTATGTCTTAAAACATATCTTCAAGGAAGCTTTATATATATATATATATTTATTGATTGATTTTTTTTTTTAAAGGCATAAAGCAAGAAAGAGATATTAAACCACACTGTTATAGACCTTCAGATAACCAGTTATGTAAAGGAAAATAAATAAATGAAGGATGTTTGCACTTGATGTGTTGATTCAGTAACATCTGTAAGTAATAACAACAATAATAATAATGATAATGAGACGAAGAAGAACTATTTTTTGTCAGCTGCAAACATTTAAAATGCAAGTTTTCTGCAAGCACAAACGCATTAATTTTGCAGGTATATTTTAATCTTTATTAGTTTGTATTATAGTCTGTTGCTCAGTTTCTTATGTAATAACAATAATAATAATAATAATAATAATACTAGAAAGCAGAAAAAAAACTAGATTTTTTTACTCTAATACTTTTAAAAATATCAATTTGGCCCTTTACATCGCATTGTGCTTGTTTTTTGCCAGCTTCCCGATGAAATAAATGTGTATTTTCTTTTTCTCACCTCGTTTTCGTTACGAGGTCTATGGAGGAAAAAAAATCTATATCTTTATCTATATCTATCTATCTATCCACACATAAATACACATTTCTAACATTTGGGTAACAGCAGGTTTACAGTGGGCAGAGTCAGTGCATGTGCAGTGTGCATGGACAGATGTAACCAATAGGCGGTACTGTGCCATTCTCCATGCAGCTCTCTCCATCTCCAGCACTGAGGACAACACAGTGTCTCCGCTCCGGTTTGCTCCCCAGTTGACCTAAATACAGCATCTCTGCGCTCCCTCAAGGCAGACTATCACACAGACTACACGAGAGGCTGAGTGCAACGAGGCAGTCTCGAGTTTTTTTTTTTTTTTTCTTTCTGGAGTAATTCCTCGTCTCTTCCTTAGATATCTCTGTCTGGATGTCTCGCTGAGGACTGAGCGCTCTTCGCTCCGTGGATAGGATGGTGTGCGCGGAGGAGGAGAAGACACTCCGGGTTGGAAACGAGACCGATTCCCGAGAATGATATTATAACATCAAAATTTGTGGATTTTTTTAAAAAAGGAAGAGAAACAGAGGAGTAAACAGAGTTGGGGGAGGACGGGAGAAGTCAGCATGCTTGACGACAAAGCGCCGAGATCCAAGCTGGGTCCTCCGTCCAGAGGCTCGTCTTTTTACATCGAGAATTTGCTGGGCACTGCGCACAGAGGGGCCTCAGCTGAGGGGCGGGCGGACACCCCGGGCTTCAGAGCCACAGCCCACAGCCCGGTGGTCTGTCCCGGACTGGAGACTAAGCGTCCGGACGACCGTGAGCTGCAGGACTGGAGCGGGACAGCTCCAAACACCGCGTCCGGCACCGCGAGAAGTGAGTGCGTCTGCTAATGTTTGTGTTGGTTTGGCTCTGCTCTGTTCACGAGGGGCACGGGAATGAGAAGTGATCGGAGAATGGCACAATAATGCTGTAGTTTCGGCTGTTAATTTGGGATAACCTGCATGGATCGTGACAAAAAAAAATCACCTCCAATGTAAAACACATGACAAAAAAAAAATAACAAAACCTCCCCAATGTGTGCGTAAAAGTCTAAAAAAAAAGACTTCCACCTGGAGTTATGCAACAGCAGCGCGCAGCTTTCACCATTTTCACAATAAAACATCTCACTCTGTTTCTTTAAAAGCCACAAGAGGACACGACACGCGGGCTGAAGCACGTTTTAGCGTCCCTTCGTGCGTAAAACCCCCCCAAACTCCCCAATTATCAGCCCAACGCGAGCCAACAGCGTCTGGCACAGACACAACAATCTCACTTGGATGCTTCAAAATAGACCGGCAGCGGAAGGCCGATTAATCTTGGGAGGGACAGGGAGCAGGGAGGCGCACATTTCGGTGCAAAAAAAATGTGAAATGTGTCAGATGCTGTCCGTGAGCGTCCAAGATTGATTTCTTTTTTCCTTTCACATCCTCGCAGGTCCTCCGTACCAGGATGAGCGCACACACCCGGACCGGGAGTCCCCAACTTTCACCGGGCGGGGGGAGGAGAGGGATGAGCCGGAGGAGAGTCTGACGGATGACAGGGAGGAGGAGGACGCGCGCTCCTCCTGCTTCTCTCGAGAGGACAGCTGCGATACAGGTGAGGTCAAAGCCCGCACCCTGACCTTAGGTTTAAGAAAAAGAAAAAGAAAAAAGGAAAGCCCACCTTCTGCTCTGCGGCCTGCACAAGAGGGTATTCGTCACCACGCATGCGCAGTGCCCTGGAGACGCTTCCTCAGGCAAATCAGTTGATCATCTCCCTCAAAATGTAAAATTTAAAATTTTCCGTACATCTTTTTGGTTTGGTGTAATTAGATTCTGATGAAGCATGCAGAATTTTTTTTGTCTCTCTCTCTCTTTTTTTTTATCTTTTTGCAAACGACATCTACACAAGCTTTATATTAACTTACAGGGGTGTAGCTGAGGGTTCCCAGGTCCAGTGAGAGAAACATTTTACCAGGCAACACTTTATTTCATTTGAAAATAAATCTAAAATATCTTCTGATTTTATTGCTAATTTCTTGATGAGGTATGTTTGAACCATAAAAGAACCAGTTACTTATTATTTACACTTAATATCTGCAGAGGATGAAAAGAACAATCTGTCATCAATGTTTAAACAAAATAGTGATGGTAAACAGACTGTGCAGGATATGAGTACTTACAGCCTGTTAATCCTGCCACCATTTACCAAGTTAAGTAAAAATGTGTGATATATATAGATAGAAAGAGAGACAGCGAGATAGAAGAAGATAGAGAGAGATGTTAGAGACATATTTTGACTAATTTGGCTGCTTACTTGCAGGGACCAAAAAATATGAAATAATTTCTTTCAACGTTCTATAAACTTTCCATCTTCTTCACAATATATAGTGATACCGTCATATAATGTACCATGACAGAAGGTTGGATCTCCATTAAAGATACACAGTTTGAGGAGTTGTCCCCAGTTTCATTTTGTAAAACCCTTCTTGCTCCTCTCAGGCGACATGAAGGTGGCGCGAAAGAAAAAGACCCGCACTGTGTTCAGCCGGAGTCAGGTGTTCCAGCTCGAGTCCACGTTCGACCTGAAGCGCTACCTGAGCAGCTCGGAGCGGGCCGGGCTGGCCGCCGCCTCGCTGCAGCTCACCGAGACGCAGGTGAAGATCTGGTTTCAGAACCGCAGGAACAAGTGGAAGAGGCAGATCGCTGCCGACATGGAGGCCGGCAGCGCCGCCGTCGCTGTCGCCGCCCCCTACGCCGCCCAGAGGGTGGTCAGAGTTCCCGTGCTGTACCGCGAGAGCATCGCCGCGCCCGTCACGCTGACCAGCCTGCCTCAAGTGTCGCCACCTGTGGTCGGCTTCTCCAGTGCCATCAACTACCCATTGACTTCCCACTTCACCCACCCGGTGTCGTTCATAACGCCACAGATGACTGGACTGGTGTGACTTTAAGGAGACCGGCCACATTTGTGACTCTTTTGACACCAATGAATCAAATAAAGATGCTGCAAAATATTCATTTTAGTTCAGTTTCAGAAAGTCAGATGATATTAAAGTTAACTCACCCTGTGTTTGACTCTGAAAGCTTCAGATTTAGATTCAGACGGATCACCTGCGTAGGCCACCGTTACCTCTGAATGGCTTCTTTAAAATCCCTTTCTCCTCATATCAGCGGTTTTTCCTCCATTTTATCTTCAACTTAGGTTTAAGATTCAGTGCCAGATGTAGAGACTGCAAAGGGTATCTTTGACTATTTAAAGGCTCCCACTGTCGTGTCCGGCAGGCTGACATTTCACAGCTGGCCACGCGGCTTTTCAAATATAGCTCTATTTTGTGATTATTTTTTCACATAACTTGTATAAATAATCCCCACGTACGGGCTCAAATAAGGGTCAGAAAGATTCTGAATTTATGAAATAGCATGACAAATTAAGCATAAATTATATATAATTCTATACGCTCAGGCAGGAAACTCAAAGCTCCTGAACTCTTTCTGACACTGAAGTTACACATAAATTTTAAATATGAATGCTGCTTTTAAAGCCAAAATTGGGGCCTAAATTTTCACTTCAACTTTTTAAATCTACACCTGCTTTTAATCTGTGCTCCAGTGTGATATTACAGAAAGTGTTTTTTCCCTCCCTGTAACCACACAACACAACTACAAATCTTTTCTACACACCCACAAACTCGACTTGCCCGTGCAGAGTTGTGTCACAGGTTCATAAAAGCTGAAGTAGAACCACAGCTTTGGAAACTCTCTCAACCACATTTCACAAGCTCTGAATACATTTTTGACCCTCGTTAGACCCCGTACTCGCACACAACTTGGAAATATTATGCACTGTGTCCTCGGAGCAGTTTTTTTGGGTGTTTGTGACTTTTGAGAGCTGTGAGCACGAGTACGTTTAGTAGCGGTATTCTTTAACACTTTTTTTTTTTATTTAAGAGGATTTTAATACAGATTTTTGTACACTGATTGTTCACATGTGAATAAAACATATGCACAGATTGTGTTGTGGTTTCTTACTGGCAAGTCAGCTTTGTTGTTGGAAGTGTTTCCTGAGTGTTTGAGAGGAAACTGAGCTTGTATGTGTGTGTGGGGAAATGGTGTGCATGTGATGGTGTGAATAAGTACAGGCCTAGTTAAGATAGGTTATAGACAAATTCAGATGTTGGATTGAAGGCACAATAAAGTTTACAGGATAAAGCAGTCACTTACAGGAGATACAGAAGCATCCATGAAGTTAAAGACCTGGAGGAAGTGGAGCAATGTTTTTGCACCTGAACCCATTTTTTAAGTCCGATAATTGTCATGACCCCAGTAGTTGGAGAGTTGTAAAGCTGCCCTGTGAAGGTGGCATAATTAAAAAAAACAATTTCAACAATATACCAGTCTTTGACATCTCATGACCCAGTTTGGATCTCAAACAACCCCACAGTGATGCTGAAATCTGAGTTCAAAGGAGGGAAGTGTCTTGGATTTGCTCAGAGTGATGGTCGTGTCAGGCTAGCAGGCATGAATCTGGATGACAAGAAAAGAGTTTAAAGCTACAATATGGCAGCCAGACGTAAATCTGCATCCCGCCCTCATCTGCCCCACAACCTCACCAATCAAAAGCTGCTAAACCGCACTCTTCCGGGTCGTTGAAGAGCGTCGCGCCGGCTCCTCTGCGCACTAGTCGCAGCCGAGCCGCAATGCTGCTCGGAGCGTCCGCAGACGTCGCTGTTTCGGGAACCTCGGAGGAGCGGATGAAATGCCAGGGGAACATGAGCAAAGAGGACGCCCCGAGCCGGAGCGCTTCTTTGACCTTCACCATCGACAGCATCCTCAACCTGAAGCAGCAGGGCCGGACGGACTGTGGAGCCGCGAAGGAGCAGAGGAAGGCTGGAAGTAAGGAGGATTTTCAGGCGCGCTGCGAGGAGGTGTGGGACGTCCGGAGGACGCATGACAGCGGGACAGAGGAGACAGGTAACTGGGGATTTAATATGTAAAGAGACAAGGAAAAGGTCTCTGCAAAGTAGTTTATTGACAAATATGAGTGTGTTTTATAAGGAACAGACAGTTTGAGGCTGATGTAGCCGTTTGGAGGCAGAGTGATGCGTAAAGATGGAGCAAACATACTGGCTGTTAAAATGTGGGGTTTAGGAGGTTTATTTATCAAAGAGGTGACTCGCACGTGTTTGAAAAAAAACAACAACACAAAAGTGTGTCGGTTTGCCTTTACCGCTGCTTCACAGCCTGTTTTGTCTTCACTCACAGCGCAAACGAAGCCCGGAGCGCACGGAGCGGAGCGCGGGGAGCTCAGCGCCTCCTGTCCCGGGGCGCAGAGCGCGCACACCGCCGAGGACGCGTCCGAGCAGCAGGAGCAGCAGACCGCCGCGGACACTAAAGCCATGGTGAAGAAGAAAACGCGCACCATCTTCTCCAAGAGACAGATCTTTCAGCTGGAGGCCACCTTTGACATGAAGCGCTACCTGAGCAGCTCGGAGAGAGCGTGCCTGGCCAGCTCCCTGCAGCTCACCGAGACTCAGGTCAAGATCTGGTTTCAGAACCGCCGCAACAAGCTGAAGAGACAGCTATCCACGGACATGGAGGGGCCGCTGGCCGCAGACCACCTCTCAGAGGCGGGCAAAAATGTGCAATTACCGACTTTTTACAAAGACAGCAGCCTGCTGGGCGGATGTTTGTTACCAATGCCTTTCCCCGTCGTGTACCCGACCGCGAACGCCGCGCCTTACATCTACTTCTCCAACACTGGCAAATACTTTGGCCTGTTCGATGCAGACTGATGGCTTTCTGCGTTTGTTTGGACAGTCAGACTCAGTCAGTCCTGTTCTGGCTTTAGAGAGGCCTGTCACTTTTTTGTTGTTGTTGTTGTTGTTTTTTTAAGCCTTCATAAAAGAAATCCTCCCAACTCTGAAGTCAACATATCAACTAATCCAAGACATGCATGTGCCACTTTTTGTCCTTCTCCAATTTTCCTTATTATTATTATTATTATTATTATTATTGTTGTTGTTATTATTATAAAATGTGCATGCATTAAAAGTTCCTCTGAGCGGTTTTATTTCGCGCAGTAAAGTCATCTGAATGAATGTACGTTAACGTCCTGATGCTGCAGCAACTTTGTAACCCTGCAATAATAATTTTATATTTTTTAAACTCTTGTGTTTAACTTTTAAATGAGTTTCGGTGGAGCAACGTCATTATTATTTATATGGCATTATTATTATTATTATTATTATTATTATTATTATTATTATTAATTAAACATGTCTGGTTTGTTTCCACTTGACTTTTCATACCACAGACTGTTCAGCTGTGAATACTGTTAATATATCATGACGTTGAGGAATTTTGCAATAAAAAGTGTAATATTTGCAATTTGAAGTGTTTTGACTCAAACTGAATTGTATTCGTACAAACTAATCTTTAAAACTTCACTTTGTTTACTCTCTGAGCTTCGTTGCGTTTAAACATTTCTATTATGCACATTATCCCGGATAATAATTGAAGGAAGTTCGTGTTGTTTTTGAAAGTGTAAGAAATTCTGTCACCATAAGAAAGAAGTTGAGGTTTGTCCTCTGCAGTGCCACAGTCGGAGGTCTTAATGATTTCTTTAAACTCTGTCACTCATTTTCACTTTCGTAAACTTCGTAAAGTCTCGTTTACACTGACTCACTGATTCTTTAGTGTTATTTTGCACTAGAGACTCTGAACAGTCTTTTGAGGAGTTTTCAACATAAACTCAGGGGTCAGTGGATTATTTGTCTCTTGGATCTGCATTTACACATTTAAGCATGTGAACTTCCTGCTCCATCTATCAGAGGTTAAATCTTTATCACAGTTTGGTGAAACCATTTAGCTTAAGACTGATTTGAAAAAATTACAAAAAATAATTCATTTAGTGTTAATAATTAATTAATAAACATGTACACAATGAGTAAAAGTTGTGTTTGACCTAAACTAAGATATTACTCTCAAATATAATTAGTAAATAACATAAATAGTCACATAATATACACACAGTTTGGATTATTCTAAAAATTGCTGCAGCAGAGAAAAACATATATAATAATATATATGAGATAACAGTGTACACAAAAGAAAAAATATTTTTACCTCCATTTGTACTATAATTATTTACCAGTTTTGGTATTTCTCCTAAAAATCTACTGTACATATAACTATAATGACAGCAGAGGGATGTTTTTAGGTGAACTACAGTTCAAACCATTGCAGTTTTTTAATTACCTCAGTGGTGAGAAAAAGAAGAAGAAAAAAAATGTCAAAACATCGAAAATTGTCAATTTAGTACTGTGGTTATTAACAGACTGTTGTTCTACTACATTGTAAAGAACCTAAGATAACATATTCTTTAATAACATCTACTAATTTATAATAAAGTGCAACATTAAAAAATATAAACATATTAAGATTTGACTACACTTAAGATTTACTGTTTCTGGAAAGAAAAGTCGACCTTATGTGGTAGATCTCTAGTGATGCATTAAAGAAAACACCGGAAGAGCAGTCACAAGTTCAATCATCTGAATTTCACTGCCCTATAAGAAGTTTATTATAAAAAGCCTTGAGAAGGTTTCATTACATCAGCAGAAAAGAAAGAAGTCCAAAAGGTATTCCTAAAAACATACGTGTACTTTAGTTGTCACAAAAGTTCAGGTTGTTTGGGACAAACTTTGGCTGCCTTGCTTGTAAATGTTAAATTTTACCTACAGGTTGACAGAAAGCAGATATAAAAAAAAATTTAAAAATAAAAATCACACAGTCTTTAATAATGTGGAAACGTATAAAAAAAAAGTTTGTTTAGTTACTTAATTATAAATTTGAAACAAAAAAGTGACAAATTAGGTCCAGGTTCTGGATAATTACACACTGAGCTCTTAGTGTTGATCAGTTTACAGATCATTAGCTTTGTGTAGCAAGACGTACGTTTTCACACCGCATAAGCAAATCTGAGCTAAGACTTCCTGCAGAAAGCACACAAGGAGACCAAGAAACCTACTGACCCGCGCACACGACACCGGGGGCCCGAGTATTTGCATTTGTGCTGTTCAAACTTCAGTCGTTTCCTTGACCGATAAGAAGCTCTTACATTTTGAATTTTAACGGAAACCTCCTCACCAAAGCACAGCTCTGTGAGTGATGCACACAGTCGGAGGTTCCCCACTATCTGTTTTTTCTTTTGTTGTTAGAGCGCGCGAGTGTGCACGAGTGTCGCTGAGTAATGCATCTGTGCGGGCAGAGCAAGAGGAGTAAGAGAAATGTGTATTTAGGTAGACTTGCATCAGTGCTTCTGGAGAGATTTCTCCTAAAGGGCCCAGCAAGCTGCACTTACACACCGTTTCCGGGTCACTTCCCCCTTCAGTGCTGGAGCCTCTCACTGCTTTCTCCCTGTCACAGCCATTCAAGGCCCCTGTCACTGTTAACCTGTTCACTCAACCACTTAGTCTGCCTGCAAATCTGTTGTTTTCTCTACTAAATTCCTGTCTACCTTTGCCACGCATGTCGAGTTGTACTGTATCGCTTTATTCCCACAACAAGGTGGTGATGAAGGAGTTAGCTGTTACTCTGATGTTAAGTTTAAGGTCAGTTTTAAAAAATATTTGGGTCTAAAACCCAAGTAAAAAGCTTTTTACCCTTCTACCCTACGTTAATATAGGTCCCAAATCCTGAAATAATATACAATAAAATAATAAAGACAGGAAACATTGTGGTCAATATTTTAAAATATCTGATCAAGTAAAGAAAGGGGGAAAAATATAGACTCAATTCTTAAAACTGAATTGTTCTAATTTTAATTCTAATTCTAGTTTTTATGTAATTTTTATATCTGTGGGTATTTCAACAAATCAAAGTACAACTTTAGATTCAAGTTTTTCTGTTAATTTAACTGAAAGGAACCATATAACTGTAGCGCTGAAATGTAGAATTACCAGTCTAATTATTAGCAGCACCACTCTAATTTAACATATTCAGTATCGTGGTACAAAATGTAAACTACTCCAGATCCTTCTAAGCCTTTAATGCGACACAGTTGAACTGGATTTTAGCATCTTTTTGTTCAGCAGACTGTAAGGAGCCCCTTCCATAAAATCAATAATTCAACTCTGACAGCAATTGCATCTCATTACATCAATCTCATTTAGATTTACAACATTAATTATACTGAATAATTGAGAATATGAATTCTCATACATATTAAAGATAAAGTAGTAGAACTTTAAAGAAGTAAAAACAATTGATGTAGATACACTATTACTTCATGTGAGCCATGATAAAAAAAAACTCTATATGTGCTAGGAGGCTACTAACGAAGAACAACATTAATTATTAATGACTTCTTGAAAACAATAAAATGCAATATATTCCATTACAATCTTTTTTTTTTTTTTTTTTTATAGTGAACTAAAAACTTATAGAAAGTGTGAATATATGTGGTGTGTATTGTTACATGTATATTTTTGTGTGCTGTTATTAATCAGAAACAAGTGCTTGAAAATGAAGTTTGTACCTGTGATGTTAGTTTTGTGACCTTGCACAATAAGGTTTGTACCTGCAAATGTGCACGTCCGATCTGTGCTTGAAGCTTAGTTTCTTGAAAGCTTAAATATTTCTGTCTCTTCGTGTAAATGTTCTAACTTGAAAAATTAGGACATTCAAGACCTGAATATGTTTTTTTGTTGTTTTCTTTGTTTGTTTGTTTTCTTTACAGTATAAACACATTTCTGCCTGGTTACAGTTTACAGTCTGCCAGCACAAACCTCTGTGTGTGCGTGTGTGTTAAAGTATATTTGAGTCTACAACTTCAGTGTTAACAGTTGATTTTACAGTTTAAAGGCCATTTGTAATTTCTTCTACCAAATGTAAGTATAAAGTATATTTCAAAATTATTAAATAGCTTCATTCATTCAATAATTGACAAGAAAATCTCCATCTTGTGCATTGATCATAATTTAAAATATAAGCTTTTAATGCAGTGTATACAGACACTGATGATTAATAAAAAATATTTTTTTATTTTTATATGTTAATTCTTTTATATGTTAATTCTTTTGGTGGTGTGTGATCACAGATTGTGCCTTTAAAGTAATAATGGTGACTGACGATTAAGGTTAGTGTAAAGGTTATAGCATTTCTGGTTGAAATTTGTGCAAGTCTGCAGAGAATGAACGTATGTTGATACAAATGTCCTCACAAGTATAGTAGTACAGGTCTGTGCACAGTAGTGCCCGCTTGGCGTGTCTTGGAGTGTGTCTGAGATGGGGAGGTGAAGGGGGTCGGGTGGGGTTTACAGTCGCCAGACTTCCTGACTCTCCCGCTGTCGGACACTTGTGAGCGCAGCGTTGGCTCTTTGTGTTTCAGCACTCTGCTCTGCAACCACAAGGTTCAAGTGACCCAGCCGGCTGCCTGCAGTCTGCCCCGGGCCGAGCTGCAACCACCACCACCCCACCTTCCCTCCACACCCCACAGCCTCATCTGTCAGAGGCGAAGAAAAATCCATTAAAACTCAACCTGATCAAAAAGACGCCCAAAGCCAAGACTCCATATGTGCTCATTTAGGGCTATCGATGACTGGCGAGCATTGTGGGGTAGTTTAATACATGCGATTGACTTACTGCCAACAGTGGCAACAAAGACTGTTTTTCTGCAAAGAAATAGAGCTGCGTGGAGTTTGGCAGAGTTATTCTGAGCTTTTGTGCACCTCAAGGCCATCCAGAGCTGTCAGCACGTTTCTCCGGTCTGACCATCAGTAACCCGCACGGCACATGGTTTCCATTCTGGGTTAAATGTATGAATGCTGGGCGCTATTGTTTGAAATCATTGATCCCTGAATTGCAAGTGATAATGTGGTCCCACTGAAAGATTGTGGTGGGAGTTTCTTTCATGCCATTAGCATGCAAATATGGAGATGTTACCCGACCGCTAAAGCTTTGTTTTACCACCAGCGCCGTCTTTAAAAACGTCCCCTTAAATCACATCCAAAATACAGAGGGAGTAAAAGGAGACCAATGTTTGTACATACTGCAATCACATTAGCACTACTTTGCATTATGTGTGCTACACTCGTGCATGTGTGTGTTAGCTAAAAGATCATCTTGTCTTCGCCTCAGAGAGGTTGACATGTTGTCATATCACATTTCATCTCCTTAACGCCGAGTGACAACTTTGATTGAGATTTCCATATTAGTCATTCATCGCTGGCCTTGTTCGTAACTGGACCCGAACGTTTGAATACTTGTTTAATAACCCTGATAAGGAGCCATTAATCTCTGCTCACACTACTTGGCGCTTGACGCTGAAAAACAGGCCTGTTTTGCCGTGAGCTTTTCTTTGTGCATTCTCAGATGGGATTTATAATTGCTACCAATTACCGCTGGAGCCGCCTGGAGGTAGGCTGGATCTGGAGCAGCCACTAAATGTGAAGACTGAGTTTAATTTTCTTAACGTGATGTAACAGAACTGAGCTGCTGTGAAATACTACAACTGCTTCTTTGTGGTGAAATTTGGCCAAGATAGTAAACTGTGGAGAGTTGGCAAGAAAAGAGTGACAACGAGTCAGTATTTTAAAAGCTGGCGGGTATACAGTAAACTATTTAAGCGCCAATATGAAATTGTCAACGTAATTTTAAAATCAAGAGTGATATAGCCTCTCCACCATATCAGTGGTTTGTCAGTGTGTAAACACTGAGTTTATATCATATGAAATAGACAGGTTTTTTTAGTCCAGGTATTATTTACACATCCAGCAGACACAGAGCAACATTAACTTTCATTTGGAGTCATGTTTGTGTCCACCTGATGAGTTCAAGTTCAATATTCAATATCCTCCTACCTAGCTCTGTTTTTGGTCTCCTCCACCTGCTGAGAGAAATATCTGGATCTTTAGTGGCTAAATGTTACACTACATTCACCACATAGTTGCTTTACCGCACACAGCATACAGTGGGTTTATCAGTGCTTTGTCAGTGAAAGCCATAGGTTATTGAGAGCCGTGAGAATGAATCTGTACAGTAAAAGCTGTGGGCTGTAAAACCAAAAAAACAGGCTGAAAGATGCTAAAAAAAACTTCATAGAGCTGAGGGGAAGAGCAGAGTCGGTTGATAATTCTCACTGAGTTCATCACCACAAACATCTTGTTTCACATTATAAGTAGTCGTTTGATCTATTGTTGATATAAAGATATTGATTAATGCAGCTTTAAGCAGTTATCAGTCAGGACTGGTTTTGTACTGAACTGAATGAAACTTTGAATCAAAGACTGAAGTGAAGTTTCACCCTAAATTGACCATTTTAAGAGTAATGATCTAATCACTTCACTTAAAGGAACAACTGCAAAAAAACCCTAAATGAGCTGTATAGTCAGTGTCTTTTTGCTGAGCTGAATAAATTATTTACAGTAAGTCAGTCGCCTCTATTCCAGCCTCAGCTCTTGTTGGTTTTGTGCACAGGAATAAGGATTACTGCCAAAACTATTGTGTCCATCAGCATTTTCCCATCAGGGGTGCTGACTGTGTTTGTGGAAATATTTCAAGTTTATTGACAAAAACGAATAATTTTAGTGTTTTCTGCAAGACACCAAGGAAGCAATTTCCAGAAAACACTTGACCCACTGATCTACCAGAAAATCCTGAAATGATCCAATTTCTATTCACAGCTTCTTTTTCATCCATAGCAACATGTTCACTTGTGACACTACACTACTACTGTTGTGATACTACAGAGGAAGTCTAATTTCACTCTCAGGATTTGAAGTGTGTTTTTTGCCCCACAACAGTTCTGCTGGCGTTAGCAAACAATGAGCAGAAAAAGCAGAACAAAGGACAGCTTGCTCCAAACCAAATCTGTGTTTTCCCCCCTAACACGAAACAGAAAGAGAATTCATTTGTAAGGATGGAAAACACGGCATATTAGACAACACGCAATGGGATTTGTTCTGCTTCTGACATAAAGTGAAAATAAACTATAAAGCTGTTGTGTTTGTAGTCAAACTAATACTTATTTTTATTGTCAGTAGAGGTTTATGTCAATGGATTTTATGGGAGAAGACACAATGACCAACATCCAGGAATTATACATCTTTTTTAAAAAGATTTTTCTTAACGTACTTTTGCTTTGGAAAGTTATTGTGTTTGTGTCATTTAAAATTATCAATCATCAATTAATTCTGTGAAATGTGAAGTAAGATTAGATAAGATTATGGTTTTCTGCTTTATAACAAAGGAATATTTTATAAATGTTTTCTCAGTTGTGACTGTTTTGGCTGGTGGTTATCTCCATAAATGTTGGTAATGTTTCAGTAAATAAACTCATGGGTTTCTCTTTAAAAAGCCATAAAGTACAGAGTCATAATTTTTTATTAAGTCATTAATTAAGATGTTTTACAATAGTCCATCATGTCTTCTGTCTCTAGTTTCACCACTGCCCTTTTCCAGAAGGGAAGTTGCCAAGTCTTGATGAACCAAAGCGCAAGTGTCACACAGAATCATGAGTAAAGGGGTTTTTCACAACCTGGCAACACAAAAATTCATGTTCTATAACTGATGTATAAAGATTTATTAACCCTTAAAAGACAACTTATAAACTCTTTATAATGGGTTCATCATTTTATAAGTGTTACCATTTTCCTCATCACATCTCTGAACACAGTGGGGTACAAAGCCCTGTCTAAGAGGCTGGTTTGTTCAAAGGACTCAGTGACGCTGCACTTTACAACATAAACAACACCCCATTCATTATGACTCGTAACTTGATAGTAACCAGGGGGATCTGGACCCTCCTGCCAGGCTTTCAGAGGGCTTATTGATCCATTAATTCCGTCGACTTTAGTGGTCTGCAGTGACAGAGTGCCTCTGTAAATTGAATGGGGGCTGAGGGATTACAATGACCGTATCTGATGAAAAGGTCCTGCATGAGTGGCAACGACATAAATAAAGCCAAAGGTCATCCATCTTTCCCTCTCAGGAGCTGAGCTACGGTGTCAGGGAGTCTATCACCTCCCCCCCCACCCCCCCCACAGGCCCCCTAGTGGCAAATATGCCTCATCAGTGAAGAGGGGTCAAATGTCAGCATATGCTCTTTACACTTTGGACCGGCTGGATGAACAGTGGGGATGCTGAATGAAAACCACGAGACGTGTTTAAAAGCTGCAAAAGTGAGAGGATTTTTTGCTGCATAAACAAATTCTCTTCTCAGACGTCAGAAATAAACTTCTTTTGGCCTCAGCTCCAGCAGGTGTCATCCTGTGTGTGTGTGGGCTTCTACAGTATAACAAAAAGAACAAAAACTGGTGTGAAAATCTAAAATTAACAGTGTATAATAAAAATAATAATAATCATTCACAAAAGAACTTGAGGAATGCAGTTTATGTTACATTTACATTAAAAAGACCTTATGTGAAAGGAGAAAATACTATATTCTGACCAAACCAAACAAAAAAATGTAATATGTAACATTTTTATCTTTTTGTTTTATGTATTCATTTTATCCATTTGAAAAAAAGTAGTTGCAACTAAAGACTGAGATTGCTGTACAACATTGATTTACCTACTCCAAATTAAAAAAAAAAAAAAACGTATTTCCTTACATCTGATTTTATCTCATCTCATATAGCACTTACCACCTCAGTCTTTCCTGTGAGGCAGTGCGAAGTCTGATACGACTAATATCACAACAGCATGATACTTTTCAGCAGAAGATGTGGGCAGGTGGTTGAAAGACGACATCTCCGGGGACATAAGACCATACTGTGCTCCGTGTTTGCTGCCTCTGTGTCCCTCTGTGTGTTGGGACAACAGGTCATTTCATTGTGGCCTCCGAGATGAAAAGCCCTGACCTTCCAGGGCACTCGTCTAGTCGAACCTGTGATGTGATCCATGCTCAGACGTCCGCTGCTTCACATGACTAAGCAGCTGAATGGTAGTTATGAGCAGCGATAAGACTGGCAGTGCAATTCAGAGTGACAGAAATTATGAAAGATTATTTAATAAGAATATAGAGGAACGCTGATGACCCAGATGGGAGAAACTAACTGGCTCATCAAGCTGTCCCTGTCTTTAAGATCAGTGTACACGCGCTCTTACAAAAGACACAGAAATCAATAGAACAAGTTGGAGGAAACAGATATTTGAGACTAATGGACACTGAGAATTGCGGCTGATGGGCGCAAAGGGCTGAAATTCATATTGATAAGGACATCACAGGCCAGCGGGCTCCGAGGGGGGCGAGAGGAGGTCACAGGTTGCTTTGACAGCCTACCCCCTCTTAATGGAAGCCTATCGACTGAATCGGGAAGAGGCTACCGTGACCAACATCTGATTGGGAGGCACAGAGTCTGCGTACGCCTGCACCAGAAGAAATGTGTCTGTATGGTACATGTGTATGTGTGAATGCAGACATATCAGTTTCTTAGCAGCCCTCAGGGACTCTCTCTTTGATCAATAGCATATTAGTCACTCAATAATGCATTTTTCTGTTCAGGACCAGGATGCTGCACATGTCGAGATACGACAATCACAATCTTGCTGTTTATTTGTGCTCCAATATTTCATAATCACCAAATGGTGCTTTTCTGTTTAAAAAAGTTTAATGTTTCTCAGCACGATGTCCAGATTCAGATTTTTTCTTCTGTGCTAGAAAAGGTGAGAACATCCAACATTTTGAGAATGAAAAAGGCCATCTTTT
Source organism: Scortum barcoo (assembly GCA_023238725.1). NCBI lineage: Eukaryota > Metazoa > Chordata > Actinopteri > Centrarchiformes > Terapontidae > Scortum > Scortum barcoo. The sequence continues at coordinate 14,867,490 of CM041532.1, read as the reverse complement.
GCTTCACTTTGCAGGAAATAACTGGGGTTTTTTTTTACATCCTGTGATGTACATAAATACAAAGTGCTGACTCTGTATGTTACGTGGTGTGAAAGGGACAGCTAATTGACAGCTGGTGTATTTCCTGTTGATTTACCCTCCTCTTCCAGGCAATTGGCGACAGGACGGTAACCTCACCCACATCTCTCTCTCAAAAAAAAATAATAATCTGCACTGTACCCATTTTTGCTTCCTTCTGAATTGGCGGCATGTGCTCCCAGCTCAGCTCCTCCACTCCCCCTCCCACCCACCCCCACCCTCCAGGGGCTAAGCAGCTGCGCAATTGCTCAGCTCATCCAGTGTGACAGCCCGAAATCACAAGTGCAACAGCCCAGTCATGGGAATTTATCATCGGCAAACACACATATCACTGAGCAATCAGCAGCTGAGTGGAATCCAAGTCGAGCTGCGGTTGATGCAGCGAAAAGGACAACTACTCCCTTAATAGGGATCATTGGATTGTGAGCTGATAGCATGAGTGGCAGCCTGCCAGGTAGATGCACCTGCGGCACTTAAAACAGGCTGCGTCATCACTACATTTAAACCATTACAAAAGGCGGCCTCAGAGTACCAAGTCCAATAACTAACAGCTGCTGAGAGACAACCTCAGTAGTACAGAGGCATGAACAACAACAACTTGAACAGAGGCATGAACAACTTGATCTTTTCCTACACTGTGCCATACCAGATAATAGTTTATTGTAGAAGCAAAAAGCAAAAATAAACTGCAAGTTTCAGTTGCAGCACAAACCCACATGGGTTTAATACCTGCTACACTCAACATGCGAATCAGTCACTCCTGTACTGTGTCGATTGACAGTTCCTACCATAACGATTATCCACTTGTGCAGTGCATCCCAGTCACTTTTTGAATTATGGCACCTATTCATAGGACTTGTTTTTCTTGCATCTGAAAAACCTACAGGTCATTGTAGCTGTGTTACTATGACAACAAGCAAATGTGAGCTGTCTTACCATCAGCTGCGGCATAAGTGCATCATTTAACAGTGTCTTCAATAAGGTGGTTTGCTTATTACTGCCATTTTGATGTGTCTTAAAAAAGAAAAGGTCACAATAAATGTAGTCTATGTAAACGCTGTCAACGAACTAATTTCTCATACATGTAACATAGCTAAATGTGAAGGGAGCAAAAAGAAAAAAAATCAAGATGATCAGCATTTTAATTTTTAAAGTGTTTTGTTGTGCAAAGTAGGAAGACAGTGCAATTAAACAAACTTTGCACAATTAGTGCAAAAAGGTTAATGCATTCACCTCATTCTTTAGTATTTTGCGACATATGCATGTATCATACGTGTTTCTGATGACAAGGCATTATAGTCTCTGCATAACAACTTAACAGAAGGATCATCACAAGGAACATCTTTACTGTCAGCAAGTGAGGTTTAACAACATATCATCACTCCGTGTGTCAAAAAAGTCAGTGATATTTGATTCTGTCGACTGATACTAAATTCTACCTGTTCACTCACTGTTTGACTATCAGCGATACCATAATTATGATGTTTTCAGAACAGTTTCCCACTCCACTTGTCCTTTGAGGCGGGTCTCTGAAGCAGCACTGGTCACATCAGAGCCAAATGGCGATGCTGCCTCAGTGCCAGAGCTCTGACCCGTTCACCAGCTCTTTGGCCCTCGCTGAAATCCAGAGCGAGACACAATTTGTGACAGTCCAGCTATTTCTGTTTGAGCCACTCATCTGAGAGAAATCCGGTGATATGCAGATACAGATGGTGCAACACAACTAACTGCTCTGTTAATTACTGCGCGGCGGACACTCAGCTACCGTGCCCCGAGCAGAAAACGCAGACCGTCTACTGATATTTTTAAGACGCAAAATATTAAAAAAAACTACCACATCTTCTTATGAAGGCTCGAAGATCCCCTCTACAGTACATTACAGCCAACAAACGGATGCAGCGTGACAGCAGCCTGAGGTCGAATTCTCATAAGCATCATGATCCGACCCTCAAAAAAAAGAAGAAAAAAAAAGACTCTCACACAACCTGTCATCTGCTGTCTAAGCCACTATTAACACGGCTGTCGACATTACTCTTCAGCTGAGATGAATGATGTGCAGCAAAGGTCACAGTTCACAGCCACTTCAGACTGTCAACAAAACGGCCAAGTCAGCTCAGCTGTATGTCACAAAAAACCCAAAATCTCTGAATTTCATGTACTTTCTTTAAAACATTTCCCTTTGACTTGTAAATCTATTATTAACAGATCCCGAGGGTGTTCACTTGTGAGTGTGTTTGTTCATCAGAACTTCCTTTTCCAGAAATTAAAAGCTCAGAGACAAACAATACAGGCTTCTGAAATATCACAGAATAGAACTTTCTAGGCACTGAAATGTTAAGAACTATAATTGTCAGTGAAAAATCGGGGGGGCAGAGTCAGAAAATCACAAGTGCAGGTATACTAGTGCAGTGATACTGCAATGAAAATGGGTCTCAGATGAATGCTAAACACAAAATACACTTTAATGCAAGAACCGATGATAACGTGTTGATAACAGACAAATATAGTGATGTTATGTTTCATACCTTTACAACTAATCAGTTCAGTAACATGTTGTGTAAACAGAGAAAGGCAAAGAAGGTTATAAAGAAGTAAAAGTCAGGTCAAATTTCTCGTACAGGAAGTCTGTTCAAAATTTCCCTGAAAAAGTTGTAACAAAAAATATTGACCAGAATGTAAACTGTGATGCAGATATGCTGTTATGATAACCTTTATTCCATTATCCAAAAACGTGCATCAGTGTCCTTTGTGCATCAACAAAGTTGAAGTCTGACCTGTGAATCTGTCAGAGCTGGATGGAGATCGCGGCAAAAAACAGAAAACACATTCCTGAATTTGTATGTCAGTCTGGCTTCAGTGGAAGTGAGCAGTAAAAAGAGGAAATACTCGTAATTGAACCCTGATGACATCATTATGACATCATGTTTGTTATTTTCTCAGTCTCAACAAAGCTCCTCTAGAGCTATGGAAAACATACCAAGCTAAGCTATACTCCACTTGACCAATACACTGACCTTAATGTATAAAAACTGTGTAAAACTGTGTGATAATCCACAGCATTACTGCACTTCTACTAAAGTTTGTCAAAGTTTTGCACTTTCTGTATACTTTTTTTTAACTACAACATCACTGGGTTGCTAAAAGTCTTGCAATAAAAAGTGGGAAACTACATGGCCAAAAAGGTGATTTTCGGGGTTATTTTGTTCACAGTGAATGGTGCTTTTAAAATCAGGTGAGTGGTGAGGTCACTTGATAGCATCAGTTTGCTCTGAAATCGAACAACACTTCATACATATCTGTGCTTACTGGCCCTCAGATCCCCCGGTGTCCAGAAGAGGCAGCTCAGAGAGACGGATGCTTTCAGCCATGTATTATTCACCACTTTAATTCCACAACCCTACAAAAGAGAAAACAGAAGAGAAGTTTGTGTTTATTTTATTTATCTCTCAAATCCACAAATAGATAGCTGCAAAATGTTCCTTGTTAAAGATTTATGACCAGGCATCAAACAGTGAACCTTTGCTAGTGTTGCCCTGAAAGAATTGTGACCAATATCTATTTGGTCTCATCAGAAGCCCCAACGCTCGATCAGTGTGGACTTTGTTGTTCATATTTTGACTTATTCAGTGTAAAATGTATTAACTGAAAGAAATCTTAAAATGACACATACAAATGTATTTTCGAAGCCTTGGCTCAAGAAGGAAAGACACAAAAACAATTTTACCTCTGGATTTGCACTGCTGAGAGCATCTCTTCATCATACTGTCATAAAAAGAGTCCTCTTACTACAGAAGATTCTCATATTTGGAACAGAAAATAAATATTTTAGGTCACTGAATTGGTACCGTCATTACAAACATGAAGTATGAGGGCTAAACATAACCACAAACTTTTTTGCATTATTTTTGAGAATTCACTTGGATGATCGATACCACTCTCTTGTCGATAATACATGTACATAGTTGAAGCCAGGAAGCAATTGGCCTAGCAGCTTAGCAGCATAAAGACTGGAAGCAGGGGGAAACTGCTAGCCCAAATCTCTCTAAAGTTAAAAAAATATACCATTACATGTGATATCAACACTAAATGTTGATATTTTCTCTTGACACTTAAGTTGCAGTAGCTAGGAGCTGTTAACTTTGTTCCCTTTGATCAAGGAAATGTTCATTTTATTTAATTGCATTTCAGTAAGTCAACTAAGAGAAATGTAGAAATTAATGTAGCTAGCTATATTAGGACACCCCCCTTCTTAATCCTCCTGCTAAGCTCTGATGTTTCTCTCAGAGGGCAAAAAAAGAAGCCTAGCTGACTAGCAGAACCAATGCAAGATGAGGACAGCGATTCAGAGGTCTAGAAAACGAGTGGGTGACTTCCACGAGTCCTTTGTAAACCATCCTGGCTTTAGATATAGTCAGGCTGGCTGTTGCTACCTGCTGCCAGCCTATATGCTAAGCTAGGCTACTCCCCTTCTGGCTTTACCTTCATATTAGTGCACAGAGACGAGACTCATACCAAACTTTTCATCTTACAATTGAAAGAAAAGAAACATTTAAGCCCATTTCCTCAAAATGTTGAGCAATTTCTTTAATTGGTTACATTGTCAGTGATATTGAACACCAGTAACACCACATGTCGTGTTACGGGGACCCTTCGAGCAATCGAAGATGGCACTTTCTCACGTCCTGTTGTGCTCTGTCTTTTCCCCCCTCTCAGGACATTTATCACTCTGACATGGAGAACAGGCACAAAAATAAATAAATAAATAAGAGATGAGGCGGTCAAAGCCGTACTTCAAACTCGATTGTGTTTTAACTCACTCAGACCGAGGGAGACTCTCTAACCCATCCTGTCCCGTCGACCGGAGCGCTCTCCGAAAAATGCTTTGAGATTTGGAGGGAAGTGGCTGAACAGATTGTTATGTCACCATTAGGGAGCTGTAATAAAGTCATATTTCTTTTGCATTTTGCATGACTGGAGGGCCTTCCACTCTCGCCTGTCTGCTCCTCTCACATCAGCCGCTCTTAAGTGGAGCAGTTCTGGGCTGCAGGTTTTGCCTCGCCGTTGCCAGAGAGTGTCTGTGCCAGATAGCGTTGCACGATTACACTCAGCAGCGCACAATTTTGTCGACAGCATTATAGCAGGAGAATAAAATATCTTAGGCCTCATTAAACGCCCACACATTTGGAAATTAGAAACCAGTTATTCATCATTGGGGAGGGAGAAGGGATATCAAAATTAAGTCTTTTACGACAACAGGACAACAAGGGGGATGGCCTGCTTAATGAAAGTGCCGTGTGAATAACGAGCGAGCCTCTGCCAGATATTTCCCATAAATCGGCAGTGAATGGGCAAATTAAGGCTGAAAAAACGCATTAAGTGATTATAAAAAAAAAGTAGAGTCTGTGCTCGTGTGGTGCTTTTAAATGGCTGCAAGCTGAGAAACACTCTCAGCGCACCCTTTAGGTCTCCTTTCTTGATTGTTCCCCGGTGCCAAACTCATAAGCATTGCTCGCATGTGTCGTAATTTTTGAGCTAAACTGGAAATGATTCTGATCCTGATAAACTGTGACAATTAAGTGCATAAAACTCATTGTTTTTCCTCTGAGCTGTAACACACGCTAAAGCTGTTCTGACGTTTTTTGACGTTTTTTTTTTTTTTTTTTTGCCAGAAGCCGATGCAAACAGAACAATAATGTTTTCTGTTGTATATGTGGATGTGCTATAAAAGCAGCATGCCATCATGTTAGTGCTGCTCATAGTTTTCAAGTGGTATCCTCAATATGTGGCCTAAAGTTTGCTTGGATGCTCATGAATATTTGACAATTGCTAAATTAATAAAAAATCTTCATTGTCAGCATGTAAATTATGAGGCAGCAGCCTTGGTTAAGTGGAAAATTTCATTTTTCCTCTGCAGCTTGAGACTGAAACTGATCTTTTAAAGTTTTAGAAATAATTACTATTCAGCTATTCAATCCTACTTATCACTAATCACTATTATGTTGTTACTTCTCTCACTAAAACCACAAAATCTCAAGTGTAAGAGATGTAAGAAAAGGAAAAAGTCTTGAGGAGCTAATAAAAAGTTTTTTAATGTGACGAAAATAAATCTTTCAATTTGTTGATGAATTTTAAAGTCTGTGTATTCCACAATATTTTCAACCGAATGAAGGCTTTCTAGATTGCTCTGATTGACAAACCCAAAAAAAAATGGTACTAAAAGCAGCTGTATTTATATATAAAAAGCAAAAAATAGAATAAAAATTTAGTTGCTTCATTCTCTCACTTCTTTCTAAAACAAATCCATGTGATAACCAGATCGAGCTCTTTACGTCAGGAGTCAGTGGGGAAATGCTAACTCTTTTGTCCACATGGACCAAAGCACCAAAATCATCACAAATTGAAAGTTCCGTGTAGTCACTTTAAGTTTGTGTTTTGCCAAACATGAAAGCATCCCAGTCATCTATGAAGGAATACAGCCCTCCATATTTAATGTTATACAGAACTGGAAAAACGGTCGGCTGTGGCAGTCACAAACATCAAACATTCAGAAAAATCCTCATAAGAATGATGGTCAGCTACTGGCTGTGAAGACTTCAGATCAGACTCAACACATCACACGCTGTATGATTTTATCTGCCGACTGTCAACACCAACTGACCCAACTTGGTCTGATCAGTCGTCACACGCAAATCATATCCATCACCGGCTCAACAGCTGTAATGTGCCGTGCCTCCGGCTATAAAAGCTTAATATGCTAGACCTGAGTAAGAATTCATGGAAACAAAGGAGAAACCTGGAGATTTAAGGGACTCAGTGGGCTTCAAAACATCAACACCCTGTTTCAGCAACATATAAACAAGCACAAATCAACCACTAAAACTCTGCAGTCTGTTGTCCCAAACTTCAATAATCTTCATCTCTTTGATACACACTCCATAATGACTATAGTTGGTGATGAAAAATGAATAATGTTTGGAGTGTCAGGCCCAGATTTTCCACTTTGTGATACCAAACGAGCTTGTTGAAGGATTAGATTTACCAGCCTTTCTCAAGTGGGCAGAGCCGCTGCTTGGCTCTTCCTTGTGCCTCCTCTCTGGGTTTGATTTGAGCCAAAAAAAGAGCCACGGGATACAACTTCCAAGGCATTAGCATTCTCAGCAGTCACCCAGAAAAATTTCAGATCACGCTAGTTTGAAGTGACAGGGTGCTTAAACTACAGTACATGGGGGTGAGAAACAACCGCCTCATGCTAACTACAAACACATTATGTAAGGAGCAGCGATGGGCTCATGGCCTTTCATCTGCACAGTCTGTTTCTTACACTATTTCCCAACACTATAGTGTTACATCTCAGGGGTACGGACATGCTAATGCCTTTTAAGCGCTGCGATTTTATCATGAGGTTCTATGTAATCGAGATAAGGTGATGAAACGGCTGAGGAGTCAAACAGTTGATCTTAACGTCGGTGTCCAAGTGTTTTGTCTTGTGCTAACTCAAATAAAGGACAAAGGCTCAACCTCCATGTTTATCTCGATGTCTGTACATTTGGCCTGGTCCTCCACAAGTTTCCATTTAAAGCAATTTACACTTCAAATTTGTGTGACGGAAAATGGGAGATTGGGAAAATGGACCACTAGTTTTATTTTGAAAGTAGTTCCCACATATGCGCGCATTAATCCAGCCTTCTGTCAGATTTGACCACATTTTGTGGACAGTGGTCATATTTGCTCAAACTGTAGCCACCTTTAAGCCATGTGTCAGATGTTAAAAACATCACTGTATCTGTTGCTGAGTTAGTTAGTATTGCTTTTACTATATTTAGACATACGTTTTTTCACCTACATGTATTCACACAATATTTTTATATGTTTAATTTTATGTTTGTTGTCCTCTTGTTATCTTCCTGTAACTTAAAATCTAAGTCAAATTCCTTGTGTGAGTACAAATACTTGGCTAATAAGGAATTCATCAATCTTTTATCTGCTTTTTCAAGATTGTTTTCCTGTATTTTACCCTGTCTAAGTTTTAGTAACACTAGCTTGAAAAACAACCCCAAATGAAGATCTACTTATCATCCTTTTTCCAGAACTTAGGAGTGTACCACACAGTTGTCTTGGTGTGATCAGCTGTTGTGAGTTTCTGTGAGCGTTTTGAACTTTGGGCAAGTATTTCACATTATTTCAACACTTCACTGACTTTTTCTGGAGTGGACTGCCTCTGCGCTGTAAAGAAACAAGAAGATACAGAAGGCGAAAATAGAGAAAGATAATATTGCTTTTCAACTGATAACTATTTTTGTTTAGTTTTTATTTTAATCTAATAACTTTTTTCATTATAGATGAACTTTATGCGAACATAAGATTTCAAAATAACATTTTGAGGCTGCTTTTGAAGAGTTTGCATGACAGCTCCATCTGGAAGTGAGCTCTTTAGGGCCTCGATTGGACCAATAAGATTTCTTCTTACGCCTGCTGATAGACACAACAACAAAATTGGTTTTCCACGAATCCGTTCTTTGGACGTCAAACTGTACGCCTTTTGTGTGAAGCCATGCCCACTGCTACACCCTCTTTAGTCCAAATGGAATGACTGGCATTTTATTTCTTTCCTTTCTCACCACCACCCTTTCCACAAAGTTTCATGTCAATCCGTACGATTTTGAAACATCCTGTTTACAGGCCTGGTTGAAAACAGAGCCCCTGAGTGACTCCAAATGGTGAGAGTAATTTGGTGTAATTGCCCCGTGGGCGAAACCTTTGAAGACCCAGTTTGTGTTGTGACTGAAACAATGATGATTAGAGCTTGCTCACTTGTCAATTGCAATTAAGAGAGTGACGGCATTTAAAAAGCAGATCTTTTTATCATGCAAAACTGGGTATCTCATATTAACTAATACTTTTGAAATGTTAACTTATACTATTGTGTTTGACTAATAATACAGTCTTATAAGGTTTATTTGTACATGTCAAATAGCCCCAATGATCAAAATGACTGACCAAGAGTATGATCGTCTGTACAGAAAGGACCCGAGAATATATTTGCATTTTTGCTGCAATGAAAAACTTTCAGTGACAAACAAAAGACAGCATGAGCTAACTCGAGGCTACTGCTCACACCACATGATATAGATTACCTTAGGAGAAACAAGGGCGCCTATTAACGCCGCTGTTTGATCTCAGTGGCACAAATTGATCCAAGGTGAAGAAATTGTTGCGTAATTATGATTAATGATGACAAGAAGGGGAAATGATTTGTGCCTTTAGATTCTCAGTGAGAAAGTTGTTCCTCAGTTCAGACTCCACAGTAGGAGCTTCAGGAAGCTGTAAGGAAATGTGGAGATTCAGGCAAAGAGTATCTACAATGCTTTACACACAGTAGAGCTGCTTTTTAAAATATATTTAGGTCACAATTACTGTAGTATTTCATTTACATAGTAGTTCTATTGCTTGGGTCCAAGATTTGTAAAACATGTTGCATGCTGCAGTCCAACTGGTTCTGGATTTCTAAGGCCAACACAGTTATCGACATCTTTAGTTTTTAAAAGCTGAGCTTGAAGGTTCTTCATCGACCTTGAAAATAACAGTTTGACAGTAACTTGCCCAAGGACATTCACTAGAAACGTTTTTTTAAATTGTCTAAAATCTAAAGAACTGTGACTGAGACCAATTCTGAACAAGACTGACAAGAGTCTGCAACCTTTGGTAGCTAAATGCTAATATGAGCATACCAACATACCCACAAGGACAATGCTAACATGCAGACATTAAGCTTGTATAATGTTTGCCATGTTTGCATACTGTTCATGGTTATCAGTCTAGTAGGTGTTGAGATATTTAATTTTTGAACAAATTAGAGGGCTGCCAGTGTCGCCAACATTATTCTCACCCAGTGGACAAACTACGTAATGGACGACATTCTTTCAAGATTGCCTCAAAATATATCTTACACATTTCTGTACCACCATATCTTGTGATTTTTGTTTGCGAATCAATAAATCTTTGATAAGCTAATATAAATATCAGCCAATCATGGGTCTGGGTCTTGTACAAAACACGCAGAGGACGATTTAAGCTACATAATGGAACTGGATACACTGTTTGTGCAGGAAACTGACAATATGGAGCACATTACATCCCACACACATCTGAGACACATTAATACAAGTACATTTAGGTTTATGGCCAAAGCCCAAGGCCAAACATTAGTGTGAACAAGAGCACATTTCATAGAGTATCTTGCCTGTTTACAGATGCATTAAACTTTATACACACACACGCACACACACACACACACACACACAACACACTTCTAGTAGCTAAAGTAGATTTAACCTTTCATTGTTAAATCAAGAAAAAGGAATAAATCCATAGTCAAAGTTGTCTATTTAAGTTATTGTGTTAAATTTGTCTTTATCTTGCCTGACTGTCTCAGGAGGGATGTAATGTCAGCAGCCCAAATTTACAAATGAAAAAAACATGTTTGAGACAAATAAAAATCCATGATCCCTTTTCATACGTCCCCATAGAGACCCGAGCCTGCAACATTTTCCTCCAACAGCCTCAATTGAGCAGGAAGGATTTTTATGATGGCAGGGCATCTGTGACTCAGTGTCTAGAATAACTCTCTAAATAAAGAATAAAAGCAATCTGCTCTCGTTTCACTCAATGCACCTTTTCCTTCCCTGTTGCCAGGGGGATGACCAAATGCATTTCATATGCAAGCATCACGCTTCACTGCCTCCTGAGCGCAGAACAGAATCGTGTTCCACTTTAAAGATGTTAATTTTACATTTTTAATGACTGGCTGATGGCTTAAGTAAGTGAGTACCACTTACAAGGGAAGATGCGATGTTCTGGAAATCCTCCTCCCCACACCTTCAGCTGCTCATCCTGGATAAAATGATCTCTCCTGGAGAGAGACTCCTGTTAAAAGAAAGAAAAGTGTATATACTTATATTAGGATTAAATACAAGGATTTAAATGTTTTATATTGAATATCAAGATTAAAGATTGCACATTTTTGGGATGCCAGCTATACTTTTTTATGTTATTACTGCACACATCATGTGTTAACTGGCAGTAGAATCCAGTCAAGGAGATTCCTCAATTTCATGGCTGATTAGCCTGATGCCAGGATTAGCTCTTGTTATTTTAAGGCAGATAATGCAAGATTATGACTTAATGGGATCTGTGAAATCAGCTGGAAGACACCAGGGGTCTCTCAGAAAAAAATCGGCAAAATGCTGTTTGTGCTAGTCAAATTATGAACGGTTGAGGTGAAGGTGTTGACCAAAACCCTGTATCTAAAGGGAGTGTTTGACACATAAATCATCTATGTACCACACACAGAGTTCAGCTTCACAGCTAGTAAAATTATACAGCTTGAGCTGTATAATTTTGCTTGAGGTCATCCAGAATTTTTGAAAACACCTTCATATAAATTCCACACAGCCCACTTCCTAAGGGCAAGCAATCTTCCAAATGTGGGCAAGAGAGGTTTCAACGTGTCTGTGAGCTAAGCAGTTTATACCACAGATCCTGTCCGCTCTCTCCATTTTTTTAAAAAAAGGTAATTAGCTTGTGCTCAATGCTGTCATATCCATAAATGCAGCTGCTTTTGAAAAAAGAGGGCAAGAAAACAAGAGGCCAGGCCTCCCCAGGGTCAGTGCCCACCACTGCCTGGATTATGGCACCAAAGGAATCCTGGGAAGCGTGTATTGATTTGGCCTGACACTTGCTGCCACATTTAGCTTAGCCGCTGCTGACTCGCAAAGGCTTCAAGCAGTTATCTGCCATATTCTCTAGTATCTTTAAAGAGCACTGAGAAATTACCTCATGCCATAGAAGATTTATCATCACATAATTAGCTCGGTGCACCTAACGGCAGATCTCTTTTGACTGCTAATACAAGCTTAAAGTTCATGTGCAGAGGACTATGCTTAATTAACTTGTTAGCATGAGTATGCAGTGACGACAGACTGGCCTTTATAAACTACATTTGTTTTACAAATTATCTGCGTGCTGTGCTGTACTGTGATGTCTGATATCTGCTGGATGTTACGGTCAACACGGATGCATCGCTGCAGAAAAATAAACGAGACATCTTTCCCTCAACTTGAGCAAGAGCTTCCCGTGCCTATACATAAGCACAAACAAGTTTAAAAATGCTGTTTCCGTTTCCCCTAAATATACTTGTTTTTGTAGATTAACAGAACATGAAGGTCATTTCTGCATGACAGGGTTGTTGATAGATACTAATGTTGTTCCAATGCAACCTACAAATTAAAACATTCAAGCCAATTTAACAAGTGCAAATACTAGTGGGACAGCAATTAGGAAGCTCTTTGAAAAATGAGAATAAACTCTTTGGTTAACCATTTTGCTTTCACGTTGTTATATTTAATTAACAGTGGTTTAGAAGTCTATTGACATCTGTTGCTGCACACATTACATTTACATATTGACTTAATTATAATAGTTCAACAATAAAAAAAATAATCAACTCAAGGTCAAGTTGGTATTTGTTTTGCTGTCAATGAGCTACTGGTCTGTAACTTTTCTCCTTGCTGTGACAAGTGTTAGTCTTAGGTCACGTGAGGACTACTGCACCGACTTCACCTGCTCAAAAGACCATGAGATGCACTGAACTGAACCTTAAGTTTACCTTGTCAGATTATTCAAATGGCTTGTATAGCAACTGCAGCAACACTATACTATGACGATGACTATATTGTACATACTGTATGTTTTTAGCATGTAGCATGCACTTGGACACAACCATTCAGTTGTTCTTTATCCACTGCACAAACCTATCCTGTTGATTGTCAGCCAACTTAAATATTATCATTTTCTAGCATAGGCTGTGCTAACTTTCCATCTGCAGCCAGACTGTACTACGGGAAATGTCATAGCACTTAAATAGTCCACTCGAGAGTTTGTTTGCACGAGCAGCCATTTTTAAACCCTGCACTCCTGTAACATTTTGTATTTGTAATGTTCAGTGAAATTTTGTCCAGTGTCATGAGCAAATTTGACTTCTCACATGCCCAGTGTTCACATTTCTACTCAGCTGTAAACATCTCATCAACCAGTGTTGTTGCTCTGCAGGATTCTGGGCAACCTCCATGTGCAAAGAGCAACTCTTGGCAAATGTTCGGCTGGAATCATCCAACACTTTACCCTTTGGAGCACCCATTGGCTTTAAGTGGCCAAATGCCATCTTATTTTATTCATGTTATGGCACTTCAGCACCCTTTAGTCTGGCACTCTCTTCGAGCAATAGTATAAGTCACCCTGTTTCTTTTCCTTGTCAGCCAGATTCAATTTCTCTTTTTTTTTTTTTTTAATCGTAATGTTTTCCATTTAATTTAATTCTCTGAGTAACAGTTGTAACATCATAAGGCATCTTCCCCTTCTGCATCTTTGTCAGCTACAAATGCAGTTGTGGGACCTCGCTGGATGAAATGGGCAAAGACAGCTTCACAATTGCCAGGGGTGTTATTCTAAGATCAGGCTGGAATCAGAAGTTTTGTCGGTTTCAGTTAACCAGGGCGCTGCTAAATGGCTTAAGCCAAGCATCAGTGCACCCAGCGAAGGCTCTGAGATACTGCTGCATGACAGCTAAAGTAGCTGGGTGCATCACGGACATGTACCCAGCCTAAAGAGCCCTGGGGCTTTCTCTTCTTCATGACTGACTTTTAAGTGTTTTATCCCTGGGACACAGCGATAATGTGCATTAAGATCAAGAACACTTATTTCAATTGTGCTTTATGTTTTATTCTAGGCCTTAAATTTAGCAGTGTCTAGACTGTGCGTCCCTGAGAATAGCTCAGAAGGATCCCCTGCTGTCAGCAAAATTGACTTTAAGTATGCTAACATTAGTCTTTGCCTTGTTTTTTTAACTTAGCTAAAAAAGGCACAAGCAAAGGAAATTGACTCCTTCTTTAAACACATTAATAGCATAAATATATGTTAAAGAGAGGAATTATTCCTCAGTCAAACAACAGAACAACAGTTGTAGCTTGTGTGTGGTTTAAAGGATAAGGTCTGTGTTATTCTCTTTTTTTTTTTCAACAAATCCCTTGGAAAGCCCAAAACCAACAATGTGTCAACAATTCTCAACTTCCAACCGTCTGTGTCTTTTAGTCTGTTGGTTCGAAACACTTACGTCTTTTTTTTAAACCATTTACAGCAGTAGGACAGTGTGTTTGAAAAAAAATAATTTCAGTGCTTGTGTTCATTGTAATGACGGGACTCATGACCCAGTGGGAAACCGGAACTCACTGATGTGTTTTTAATAGTTTTGGAGCTCAATGGCACATAGGAATAAATTGTTTGGATGCACAACACTTGTTAGTGGGATCAATAAATTTTTGATTTTGGTCTTTTGATTGTATTTGTTGCCAAAAAGAAAGTGTCTTCCTGAAGGCAATGTAGTTGGAGGATAACATTTGTGACAAGAGATACTGTCACACTCATAATAGGTACTATTTGAATACAGAAAAAGCATTGCAACATTGCTAAAACTGCAATATAAACCCAAATCATGATCCTGTGGAAACCACTAAAAGGCTGTCTTGTAAATGACGGACCAGTGCAACAACCATCCCAGTTCATTAAACCACAAATAAAACAAAATCAGATTCACACTTTCATGCTCACCAATAATCCTCCTGTAAGTGAAGTTCATAAAAATGCTGTCTAAATTCTTCTGCACACACACACTGGCAGCACAGGTGACATCTATTAAAGTCCATGAGGGTTAAAAGGTGAAAAAAGTGATGTTGAAAGGTGCTGTTGGAAAGTGCAGAAAATATTCTGAAAATGACCATCCATAACAGCAGCTGCTTGGCATTTGGGAGAGTAATAACCAAACTAATTATAAAGACAATGCAATGACAAGAAACACACAAATAAACACACACACAGACACACAAGAACATCCAAGGTCATTTCAAAGCCTGAACTCAAGGCCCCGAGCCCAGAAGAGGCGAAACATGAGAGCAGTCCAATGCAACACCTGATAATGTGCCAATATATTCCTACTCTCTGACACAATCAATTTAGCTCCATGTAGGGAAAGTCTATTTATTCATATTCATTCACTGGAAAAGCTCCAGGCACTGTCAGTACCTAAACACACACCCTCAAACTTGATCAATCACACAGCCTGGGAATCTTCACACCGTGCAATTTCAAATCTCACCATTGTTTGATGCTTACTCCATTTGAAAATACTGACAAAAATAATCTGTATTTGCATCATGCTCACTTTATTCCATGCAGCCGTACTGAGGTTGTGCCAAACAACTGACCCTCTGTGCCCTCCATGAAGAGACATGTGCAAAACCTAAACACAACGTGACGCCAGAATATGACCAAACTGTTCAGATTAGAAAGTGACCACACAGTCTCACCTGTGATGTTAGGAGACAGTGTAGGTGCTCCTAAAGGAAGTTTGAAGAGACCATGAAACAATAAATAACTTCCTGGAAAAGGTGTTACTTCCTGGATAGTGTCTTGCCCAGGTAGGCGTGAACAGGAACTCCCACCAAATCATAATGTCACAAATGAAACACCACTACTAACGTTCCTGTCAAATCAAACAAACATTCTCTTCTTCGACTAAAATCCCATTTATTTAGAGTTCATTTCTAATTATGTCTTAAATTCATGTTTCAAAAGGAAATACAATCAGTTTAATGAAGTAAAGACTCACACAAAATCAGCTGTAATCTTATGACAGGATGGTGAAATCTGAAATATATTAACCAGTACTAAATTTAAGTAGGGATAAACCATATTTAGATTGGTACTGAAAGTCCTCAAAGTCAACCTTGCAAGTGTAAATCGAAATATCACATCTTGTTTGAAAAAATAAAATTGTATTTGTATTACAGGTATTATCCATTGTGATGGTGTCTTTGTGGAATAGGCATTCATATTTGGATTTTTATTCAGTAAAGCAGACATCCCAAAAAGATGTGCATTGCAATTGTTTCCTGCTAAAATCACATTTCTTACAGTCAGGCAAACCGTGACATTTATGTTCATCTGCATAATTCATTTTTCTTGTCCAGAATGAGTCACTCTAATGTTTCAGTGGCTGTCACAGTGCATCTCTATTGTGTAGACTTGGTCTGTCTTTATTCACTCAAGGAGAATTAGAGAAGACAAGATGGTGAATTCAGACTTAAGACTGCACTAAATCACTGCTTGGGCTTAGGTTTACCACAAATAATAAATCATCTTTATACACATTTAACATAGAGACAGGGAAAACTGTGGATTCAAAACAAGATACAACCAACCCTTGAGTACATATAAGCCTGTGGAAAACCAGTCTGGCATTTTTCTGATGGCAACTTGGTTTGAAACTTTGCAGAGGAGGCACAGTCTTCATTACAACTCTGCTACTGCATGGTGAAGAAGAGCAGATGGTAAGCGTAGCAAAAGTCCAAATGGTAGGACCTGCATGTCCTTTGTTGATGTTTCTCTGCAATGCCACCACATCAAAAGTGCTGGGACACTTCTCTTTCCACACTGGATTTTGTATGATTATTTACTATCTCTATATTTTAATAATCCAATTCAACTAATTAAGTGAGGAGTGTTAATTGCTGGCAATGTCAGTTTTTTGGTTGGTTGATATCTCAACAACCACTCAATGGTTTGCCCTGAAATTTGATAATTAATTTGACCCCAAAGGATGAATACTAAAGGTTTGGTCATCCTCTGACATTTCACTTTTTACCACCATGAAGTTGAATATCTCAAGAGCTATTTGATGACATTCATAGACATTCATGAGCCCATTGAGATGATTTTTAATAGTTTTAGCTAGTGCTGCTGTCAGGACAATATTTCCAGTTTGTCCATAACTTTTTATGACCAAATACTTGAAAAACTAATGACATTCCCTTCAGCCTCAGCCATATTTTGTGTTCAGTAGTAATTAGCAAGTTAGCATGTTCACTGCTGTCTAAGTGCAGCCTTACGGAGCTGCAAGCATGATTGAAGTCTCTTAGTCTTATTCATACCCAGAAAAACACCCCACACACAAAGAAAGGGGAGACGTTTCTAACTTTGACAACTTTGACAAAGTTCACAAACCAGGTGAAGGCCTGTGTCTTGACAAGGCCTGACCAAGCACATCCATACAGATCTCCCCTTTGATCCCTCGGTATAAGAGAGTATCAGAGCGTTTCAGGAATAAATCAAAACAAATGAACACAATCAAACTCAGGAGGAACATGTCAACAAACACAATTCTTCCTCTGGGCCTGCGGGTCAAATTAAAGCCTGTGTGGCCTTGTTGTACAGTAACCTCTGACCGTTACGCTGAAGGAGAAACCCCAAATATACCAACAGACAAAACGCAACAAAGAAACTCTCCAAATCCTCAACGTACCTCCCAAGTTCTTAAACACCAATAGTCAATCAACCCGGACACTGCCTCTTATTTTCAAAAGGGAAGTGACTTCTCTCAAACGAGCCGCTGTATTTTCTATTGTTACATTCTGTTGTGGTTAAAGATCCCAACACTATTAAAGTGGAATCACCTTAACCCAGTTGGACCTGCTTTTGTCATAGCTGAGGGGTTTTCCACAAGAACGATTGGCGAGGTTTTGTATACACTCACGCTCGACTGGCCGCATTATCTCTGCTTCACATGTTCCCCCCCGAGTTTGTTCAGGGTCTGTAACAATGAAAGTAGCTTATTATCACCCACCGGAGGAGTTGTCTGCACATGTACGATTCAGTAATTGCTGCCGCTTAACAAGCAGACTGAATTGGACTTGACATTGAGCCATTATTAGGAAATGAAATGCTGTTTTTGCAATTATGGGAGTTTGGCAGGGCCCAGCGAATCTCCCCTGGAAGGATCGTAAGAGGAGAATATGGTTACATCCACAAAGATATGGATGCATTGTGTGATTTTTGAGAGTATGCTACTGTGTTTTCAGTTTATGTGCAATAAACTTTGCTGAAGTGTATGAATGAAAGATTTATTTTTTCATTGAAATATAGTTTTTGTGTATCTCTTTTGCTGAAACAGGCTCGAGAAGAAAGAATTGAATGACTTGTTAATAAGTGACGGCATTGGTACAAACGTCATGGCAAAGTGTCCTGGACTTTCCTGAAACATGCACCTGTTGCAGGGAACCGGTTAGAGTGGCTGTTGTAAAGAAACAAACAAGGTGTGACCTCAACCTAATCAAATCCGATAAGAAGTTCAGAATTAGTTCAGCCACTTTCATCCAAAAAACTTTTACAAGTGCAGATTAGCGCAGTGTACTCAGAGCTCCCAACACACCTGACAAAGATCTCTCTTAGCTCAAAACAATGCTGTTAAATTATTAGTTTTATACTTTCACATGCTCACTTTGTTAGCAGCTAAGATAAAATACTTATTAATGATAGATTTACATTTTTTTCCCACGGCTTACAGCAGCCCAGTTTGCACTTGAGAACATGGAAAGCTCTTTTGAGGAACTTTAAAAAGCAGAAATGACTGACATAAAACTTAAATCTATGGTTGTATACTGTTAGAAAGCAGCTGTAGCTTTTAACTAGAATTTGGTTTTGACAAAATTATATTGTTTTGTTCTTTTCTATCCCATTAATCAGTTCCCAACACCTCAGATTTATCTTGCAACCCCTCTGAGGGGTCCTAACCAACCAATGGCATATTTATGCAAAATGATAAATTTGCTTTAATATGAATTGTGATCATTTTCTTACAGTGCAGATAGGGGAGATATGGGGAGTAAGTGGGGCAGAAGTGACATACTTTACAACACAGGCTGAAAGCCATGGCTGGCTGACGGCATGTGCCACCAGGAGGAACCCATGAACAAGTCTTAATTACCATTTTAGATTATTCTGAGTGCAGAAAGGAAGTGTTTTAACCCCTGAGCCACAATACTAAACAGCATTCATTTATTCATTTGTTTTCTTTGATTTTATCACTTTTTCTTCTTTCTCATGTTGTATAGTGTCTTTTGTTGTCTCTTCTATCACCCTCTTTCCCATTTCTTGTTCTCTTAAAGCACTTCGCAACTTGTGGAGTTACTATTGCTGTGTGACATACAATATAAATAAACTTTGTTTACTTTCTTAATTCAAATTATGGCCAATCACTGCACTCTGATTCAAACTCTGATTGAGTTTATTTCGTTCACAAATATTAGAAATAAGGAAATACAGTAGAACCTGACAGCTTCATGCATTTATGTCCATTTGTTGTCAGTCATCTGCTAAAATCAGTTAATGAGGGTATTAAAAAATGAATGAAATAAAAGCAACCCCTGCTGTGATCTTGGCATCTGGTCACACTATATTCACATGGTGGACTGAGTGTTCATAAATAGTCATAGTTACAAACTGGTCCTGAGTTGGGACATAAGCGTATTAAAGCTCATTTGAGAGCAGAGAGCAGCTCCACTGAACTGAAATGAGGCGTTACTTACCTACTTGCCAGCAGCATGATGGTGATACAGCATGGCAGCTCAGGGCGGCCCTATGCAACTTTCTCAGCCTCACCAAGTAATTGGTGACCCAGCACCCCACCTGACATGGGCGGCTTTAGGAACCAGTCCCAGAAAAGCAAACGGGGTCAGTCCTATGTGGGATTGTCGTATGTTCGCTAAAAAGCATGTGACAAGTAAAACCAGTCACTCCCTCATACGTGCAGCGAGAGGGTTATTTGACACAGTGTTTGGTTTGGTTTTGACTTCAGTCCCATCATTCTGCACAGTCTGTGGGAGGGATCATGGTGGCATTAATGTCAAGTTTCAACATTCTTAAAAAAAGTTTAATTTCTGGAGAAATGGAGCAACTTTTTATGAGTTGAGCAATTTCTGTACTTGCACCTATAACATTTTAAATTTAAATCTTCATACATCATACATACAGTGACTGAAATAAAATTACATTTCATAACATTGACAGATATCTTTAGACATGCACTTGATGTACTTACGGATGCCAGATGTATGCTCACTGCATTAGACAGCTCATCATATATTCATTTGATTCCTGAGCATTATTTTTACACTGAGGCAAATGTTAATAGCTTTTAAACCTTGTTTGCACATTTGAGACTACTTAACTGTGATGATCAAAACTGTCCATTGCATTGGATCCATGTGTACATACACTAACAAGGAACTGAAAACTTAAATCTGGTGCAAACAAGAAGAAACAAAAGACAAACATAAACTGGTTGCCTTCAAAGTGAGTGAATGTTCAGTTGATTATTAATTACTATTAAATATTACTATTAAGACAACAGTGGAAATTAAGAGGTTTCCAATAAATGCTGTATACTGTATAAATACTATAGATACTATATTTTTTGCCTTTTCAGTTACTCCTCATCTGTACAGATTCTATCATGTCCTACTGTTCTCAACGTTTTTGTGCAGACACTTCTGAGATGTAATGTAAATGTAAAATGTAAAACAATGGACCCAGAAACAGGAAGGAAAACATATATCCCTGCCAATATACTGTGAGATGCCTTCATACATACTACAGGGTACTGTCAGCTGCTGGCCTATTACTCTGTGTTAACTTGCATTTCCCATTCTGCCCTCTGCAAACTGCCCAACCTGCACATTTCAAACACCTCATCGAGTCTCACCTGTAGAACTACTTTGGCACTGTTGAGCTGGAAGATTCATTCTTCAGCTTTTAAAAACGAGGCCCCGCTTACTTGACGGCTTTGTCATCACAGAGACAGATCTTACTCTTCCCCTGTGCCATCCCATACTTTGGTCACCTGGTAAGAAACTAAACCACCTCTATGACAGCTGGACAGCTCTGTCAGCAGAGGAAGGCCACAAGATACAGCTGAGAGTAAGTGAACCTTGAACTCAGAATCCTTTTCTCTCCGAGCCACTTTAGCTCCACCGCCAGGCTGCCTTCATCAGAGCATGATGCTTATACATACCTGAACTTCAGGTCTGCTTTCACCTACTACCTCTATAGTAGTACAGTCCCTCTATTCTAATACAGTGAATACTATTAGGGAAATCATTATCCCAGCCACGACAGTACCAATTTCCAGTCACTGCAAATGCCTGTACAGTATATAATGAACTAATGTATTTAGAAAAATGTTTGGGAAAAAACACTGTTGATGCCATCTGACAGTCCACTAAAAGCTCCCCACAGAAGATTATGTGTTACTGGCACAACGTACAGTATTTTCCACATCTACTGTATAGACGGAGGTCCCTCCTCTGCTGCTCGGGTGACTGAGTTTGATGCCAAATCATGTGTTTGTGTTTTGTAAATCCCCCGAGAAGCCTGGTATGTTTTTTTCACCAACTCGTCACGGGTCACCCAGCAGACTTTTTTCTCTATGATTCTGTAATGGTATTCCTCAAGCTTTATGTGAGGGTAATTCGCTTTTCCCATGCTTCTCCCATGACCTTACATTAAAAAAATGTCTTAAGAGCCTGTTTTGTTTACTAGATTTGGGACTTCACTGGACCCTGGGGCTGGCAATGCTCCTACACGGTCATTGTTGTGATTTGGTGGCCATTTGGTGCTTTATTAAGATGATTTAGTCTTGTTGAGCAGGTTGATTTTTTGCTAAATGGAACAAATTCCCCTGAGCTCTTTATTAATTTCTTATATGTGCTATTCTACCAAACACTTCTTCTAGTTTGGCTACGATGCAATTTACTCAGTCCTTCTTTTTCCACCCTCTTAGACAGTTTTCCATTGCAGTTCAACTGTTTTTTCAGCTGCATACATCTTTATTCAAGCTAATGCCTTGAGTGCATACTTAGCTTGCAACCTCCTTTTGTTAATAGACTCACAAAATAGAGCCACTCTACTTTGAAATCATACATTACACCCCAGTGTTTGTTTAGTTCCCGCCTTCCGTTTCTGTTATTGTATAGATTTCTTAGTTCTGAAGCTACAGATGCATCATAGGAACTTCTACAAGTCAAAACATGCTGGAGAAGCTTTCCACGGCTGGAAGTATTTAAGGAGCAGATTAGCTCCCACATAAATCTGACAGTTGGAAATACACACAAATAGAAATTAGGTTTAAGTTTACAAAACACGTTTCCTGCTCAGGTGTGTGGGAGGCCGATGTGTAATTATACACTTTCTAAGGTTTCAGTGATTGCTCCAGATTAATAGGGTCATGAAGAGATTAATGTTGAGTACAGGTTGCAGCTAGAGAGTTTTAAATGTACGTGGTTTAGATCACTGGTTTCCAACCTGATCAGGACCCCTCCAGGCATCACAAAATAATGGTGAGCTGTTGCAAGACAATTAACAGGACATGAAAGGAGAAAATTACATTTCTGTTACATAAGATTATATATTTTTCCTGACTTCCAATCTTTTCTAGCATTTTGTGAACTGGCAGCTTTTCTCTCTTCAATGACATAAAAAGAATAAATATAATTAAAATAGACCATTCAGAGGAGTGATAATCACTCTTTGGATAGACAATGCCTTATTTCAAGGGAATACATTCAATTCAAAATGAAGAGGTGTAACCTTCAGTATACATGCTTAATTTAGTTTATAATCACTGGATTTATACATATTATATATCAACCATGTTCTTGTTTGTCTCCATTTAATGAAGCTGCACAGCAAAAACTAAAAGTTTAAAGTAAATAACCAGGAAACTCAAGACACACCTGCGCTATTCTTGCAAAGTTTAGAAATCAAACACTGTGTGGAGGAACAACCAGACTACATGATCTGCAGCAACTCGGACCAGAAGTTGATCCAGCCTGCCTCCTAGTGGCCACCTGACTTCATTACCTACAACAAAAAATCTAAAGATTGAACCAAGATTGCAATTAAGTCCATCCATCCATCCATCTTCTAAACCTGCTTATCCTGAGCACACACAGGGTCACAGGGGTGCTGGAGCCTGTCCCAGCTATCTTTGGGCGAGAGGCGGGTACACCCTGGACTGGACGCCAGTCAGTCACAGGGCTGACATTGAAGGACAAACAACCACTCACACTCACATTCACACCTAGGGGCAATAATTTAGAGTTGTCCAATTAACCTAACCTGCATGTCTTTGGATTGTGGGAAGAAGCTGGAGTACCCAGAGAGAACCCACACAGGCACAGTGGAGAACATGCAAACTCACACACAGAAGGGCCTGCCTCAACCGGGGATTGAACCCAGGACCCTCTAAGTCATTATTTTATATTAATTAATTGGGAAAAAAATAATCAGAGCTCTTTTCCATGTGTTTAATTTCCTTTAAACTGTGTTTTATATATGCTTTGATGCATTTATGGTTTGAAAGTTGTTCAACTAAACTTGCCTTACCAAGAGAAAAGTGTGTTTAGGCACAGCTGTAAGGATTCACACTTTAACTAAATATATATATATATATATACATGAATAATTTTATTGACATAAAAGCTCTTTATTTCTGCTGTAAAATAGTTATAAAACTCTTTAACAAACACGTATCTCATCATTGCCGTTAGCTTGTGATTGTCAAGGCAAAAAGCTTGTAAGGTGCTTTAGATGCTAATTTACATGTGGATGAAAAGTGTGAAAGCTAACATGAAGGCCAGCCAGCTAACTTTGACACTTTTCTGTTAACGCCAATAAAAAGCTGCACATTCGTTAGGCAGTAGCTTGGTTTGTGTGCATATTGTAGTAACTCTAATAGTGTTTGAGCAGCCAGGTTGGCGGAGGTCCTCCCGGCAGAACAAAGTAGTTCCACCACCAGGGCTTCTCCGCTCTCTCCTCGCGGATCTGGCTCAAGTCAGCCATCAGGGTGTAGCGCTCGTACTGATTGTAAGGGTCGAAGTGGTCGTAGGTGCCCATGGACAGGATGGTGTCGTCCTCTTCTTGCATGTCGGGCTCTGGAGCTGCTTTCTGCAGCACAAAGTCCACCCGGCCTGCCGTCTGCATGCGGGGAGGCAGGTGGACTTTCTTCATGGCTCTGGTGTAGCCCGGGGCGGAGGCGGTGACGATGTGGACACCCGGGGTGAGGAGGCGCCAGTAGTCTCCGTTTTCAGCTGGGTAAGGAGGAGAAGGCTCAGTATTTGGACTTTGTAATTCACATTCTTCCACATGTGAGCAGTCGTCATGCAGCATCAGTTTCATACTTTTTCATACTCTTTGAAAGGCTATATTAAATATCTGGGGTGAATAAAGCAAAATACGTGATGTTGGCCAGAATAACTTTGTAAGTGAACTAAAAGACAAAAAAAGTAATGTCATAGTGTCAGCAGCTGGTGTTTATCACCTGTGGTAACGTCATGCCGTACGCCTCTGACTGATATCTGAGCGTCTTTGATTCCATTTCCCTCCTCGTCTTTTACAATGCCTTTGATACCTCGATGGGCCTGAGGAGCAGCACAAGATGAGTCGTTTTCAAAGAATAAAACTTTAAATGATTCAATTAAGCATTCACAGACACAAAAACAAACAATCTTATCATCTCATACCAAATATAAATAATGGCACAACAATAATGAAACAACTATTTTTTCACCACATCGATAGTAACTCGTAACTTCCACTTACAGTA
The DNA here is from genome assembly GCA_023238725.1 of Scortum barcoo. Taxonomy (NCBI): domain Eukaryota; kingdom Metazoa; phylum Chordata; class Actinopteri; order Centrarchiformes; family Terapontidae; genus Scortum; species Scortum barcoo. The sequence goes on along the minus strand of CM041532.1, from coordinate 14,842,865 downwards.
CAGTTAGAGTAATAATATTGAGTCTCAGTACTCAAAAGAGAAAAAGTCAGATCTGTGCATCCCCAAGCCAAACACCACAATATCAACAGAAACAAACATAACAGTCTTACCGCTTCGATAAACGTGATTAAAGCCTCGTGGTTTTCATGCCAGCCGATAAACAATTCCTCTTCAGGAGGAAATTTTTCACAGCCCAGCTCCACAGTCACCTCAAAACAGTTGGTGTGAAGGTAGTTGAAGTCTTGCATGCCTGACAGGAGACAAAAGAAACAGCTTCACCCAGAAATCCGTGAGAAACAGCACAGACTGTTCCCCTACACCTCTTAAACTCCTTGCTGATTTTCAATTATAACTGGTCACAACGACCTCTAGTGTCAGAAATCAGCACTACTAACAGTGTTATTAAGGCCGCTTGTTTATGTTTTTTCTACTCACTGCCTGCCACGCTTGACCACTGTGCTCCATTGATGATTCCTCTCTCACTGTTAGTACGAGACGGCCCACAGTGTGTGTTTTCATTGGCCATTCTTTCATGGGAATTTGCATACACCCTTGCAAGAAGCTTGAATACCTACAGAAACAAAACCTGAGGGTTATTTTCTTTTCTTTAAGTCCATCCAGGTTCCTTAGAGATGATATTTTCTTCTTTCACTGCATGGATTCAATATATATTTGATCAATGGGGAGTGACACTTCCTCTACACGTTTTTCTGCTCTAGAGGTGTTTAAAGGAACCTGTCCACCTGATCGTCCGGTGTCGGCGAGAACAGGTTGCGCTCCAGCGGGTGTTTGGACAGATCGTAGGGGTAGGACACCACCAGGTCACCACCGTGGAAGTTAGCGGAGAGCACAAACGGGATGGAGCGGAGCCATTTCATGACAGCGTAGGTCTCCGGTGCAACCTGTATCGCAGCATTAAGACTTATTCGGATCAAGAAATGAAACAAGTTTATTTCATTTAAAGCAGAAATGGGCTACAAAATATCACACACTGACACGACATGTACGGACAAGGATTCATACTGTACCTTACCAAACCAGTAATAGTCTGGGATTGGGATGTGGTCGGTGCGGTAGCCCTTGTGTCTGCGTCGGCTGTAAACAATAGATGTCAAATCGGGGAAGTTTCTGTTCAGGTCGATGTTCTGAGCGTTGTTTCGGCCGACGTTCAAAGAATCATATCTGCGATCCTGTGGAATTCACAAATACGAGCTAAAGAAAAGTATATAATAACATTTTTATCAACTTAAATATTAATGAGTATCTGGATTTCAACAGTGTGATGGTGACAGTAATTGCAGAAATAAAGCAAATGAATCTCTTCATTTCTCACTTTCGCAACAATCATCTGATATAATGGGTGTCAACAAGCATATATACAAACAGGCATGTTGTCTGTATTCCTGTCGTATTACTTACACATCTACTGTGAATCTTCTTATCCTTTGGATAGTGTGAATGAAAGGAAAATATATTACATTCATTACATTCTAGACAGTAGTCATTTCTCCTCATTGACCTGATGCTTTAGTAAGTTTCTTCTTTGATTTTCTGGTTTGCAAATGTTATATGGATGCTGTCGGTCTTTTGTACTGTAAAATCTCAATTTACAAAAAACGTGTGAAGAACTGAAAAGTTTTTTGTCTTTTGTTAAGTATTTTTATCCAACGTACCTGGATGGCAATGCATGTGTTCAGTCATTACTTTTTACTCACAAATTAACCTAATTTTTGTGGTATATATAGATGTACTGTATACTTGACTTGAATGTCTAATGGACTGTCCAAAACACAACATAAATATAATGGCAGTCAGTGAATTGACGTGTACGATTTTTTTATGTTTTAGTTTAGTTCATTGGGCTGCATCTAGTTGTTATTTTCATCGGTGATCAACGTGTTAATTACTTTTTCAATGAAGAATGGGATGGAAAAAGCTCAGCTATGTATCACATGTTTAACTGCAACATTTAACAAGGACATTTTGGATTATTAGGATGTTGGGATGGTTACCAAATCTATAACTTAACCAATATGACTAACTTTACAGCGATAAATGAATGTAACCATGGAAAACTGACCTCCTCCTCATCACCGTAGTTGTTGTCCTGGACTCCAGAAACAGCCACCTCGTACCCATCAGGGTTCATGGAGGGCAGAATGTGGATGCGTGTGGTGTTGATGAGCGTCTGGATGCGCTCATTCCCCAGCAGGTACTCCGAGCACAGGTACTGGGCTAGGTAGATCAGCAGCTGGCGCCCCAGGACTTCATTTCCGTGCATGTTGCCGATGTACTTCATCTCCGGCTCGACTACAGAGGGTCACATTTACGGTGACTGGTCTAACTCGATAATCAAAGGGGTGCGGGGACTTTGAAGAGCTTTACTTACGCAGCTCATGTTCGCCGGGGTTGTTTGAGAACTCGATCACGAGCAGCTCCCTGCCCTCCATGCTGCGGCCGATGCTGTAGGTCGTCGCTATGTCGGAGCACCGTTCCTCAGTTTTCTTCAGGACACTGATCATCTGAGCATTGGAGTGGTAGGTGAACTGCATCCTTGTCGCGGGCTCCTCGGCAGGAGGCATTTCCATGCTGTCTACCTCCACATCCTGCTCTGCTGTAAAAACAAACACACACAAAAAAAAAACAGAGCATCTTATCGACTTTGACTGTTGTGTTTTTAGCCCAAACAGTGACAGACCACATTTTAGATCCATCAAACACAAATGCTGTCTCCCTTCTTGTAGAGCTGCCAGGCTATAAATAGCATGTTTGAAAAGTCTGGTATGTACAGTAGAAACCAAAAAGGGTGTCTAATGTACTTACTTCAGCAGACACATTAAACTGATAAAGCTCTTATGTTTGTATTCACACTTAGCAGAGGCCAATAATACAATAATAAAAAAACACATTGAGAACATTAAACCTTCGTGCTGCCAGATTCAAATGACCTTGACTGTATCTGTCCAAACAGTCACCAATGTAATGCTGCTCGAGAGTTTGCTACTATAACTATCTCTTTCCTATTTGACAGTATTTGCTCTGTATGCCATGATATATGGAGGCAGCAACCACACCCAACTTCATCTCTTTTTTTGATTTATTTATAGATCTCCAAGACACACTGAATCTAAGGGAGAGCATGTTAAAGCAGCATTAACCGATTTTTTGACCCCTCATGGGCAGTGAAATAAGCTGTAAATACAGACAGTGAAATAATATCACCTCCCGAAGATTATAAGGTGGATGTGGTAGCATTAGTTGCCCATTTTCAAACAAAGCAGAAGCATGTTTTTAAAGTTTTGTTTCTGATAAGCTGGTAAATGCGAGTCCAGTATTTTACTTTCATCTTAGCTCTGCTTTGGTCTCCACCGGCTCCTGAGGGAAATATCTGTCTCTTTAGCAGCTCCATTCAAAGTTGGTGAGCAGCTGTTGGACATATACAGCTAGTCACTAACTGTGTCTGTCATCTGCTCCTCTGATCTGAGCTGATCTGCTAAAAAAAAGAAAAAAAAAAGCTGCACAGATCAGAGGGGAACTGTGGGTTTCTCACTAAAAGCAACCACTTTTACATTATGCCTAGTCATTTGATGTGTTGTTAATGTTACAATATTGATTTGTGCAGGTTTTTAAGTCAGATAACTTATTTTCAACATGGTCCCAAAGATGTAAAAACGAAAAAAAAAAATCAACAATTGATGGTGATGTCTTCAAAATCAATCAGAGCTTTGTGGGGGTTGTTTTAGTTTTTGAACATGAGTCTGAAACCCACTTCGTTACTTCCAAGCAAGAAGACATTTCATACACTTGGACCAGAGAATTGGGTACTTTTTTGTTTGAAAAGTGCCTTAAACCATCAAAATGCCTGCTGATTATTACCTGTCATTTGACTGACAGCTTCAGCTTTAAACCTGTCATGCTGAACATTTAAACACAAAGCGAGGCGAAACGTTGCACCCACGTGTCACTAACATGCCTTCTGCTACACATGTAGGGCTTTGCACAGCACCCTGAGTTATGTACATACTGTACAGTATTACTGTGTGGAGAGCTTAAGGTCACATGATATTGAAACAGGAACAAAGGCATAAGATTGAAATTAATATGAATATGGAAATAATTACACAGCTCCAACTTGCTGCCAGACATCAGAGCCAGATTCTGCATGATAGAGAAAGTCCTGCACTACAGTAAAAAGCGAGACACTGACACAAAAATGCAAGTTAAGACTGGGTAGTTTGTTTCATTGGCTGATTTTAAGACTTTTATAACCATGTACAAATTTGACTGTATAAAAAAACACTAAAATTATATCAACAACTGCTCAAATCCGTTCCCTCTGTCCTGCATAAGATCCTGCTGTCTGTGCTCTCATATGGCTAACATATGATTTCTGAAGAGTGGCGGCATTTCTTTTGTTTTTTATCAGCAACCTGTTTTTGGTTTCATAAATTCACAGCCCTTTTTAGAAAATGCTCTCGAGACAATGTCTGCCTTTCTGTGAGGCATGAAGGCGCTGTTAATAAGGACAGGCTGCTAATGAACACACGAAAACTGCCACAGGAGCCAGAGCCAGTGAGGGTTTATGTGGGAAACGAGGCGTTCCAGTTGGACTTCATTCTGAGGTGAGCCACATGAGCATGTGTGTGCACCAGATGCCTGAGCAAAAATGCTCTATTGAAAATCAAAGGACTATACTTGTGTTTCTCTGACTGAAAACAAGAAGATAAATACTTTAAACTTTTAAGTGTTCACAGGGATATAATCAGTCAACAACTAAGGTCAAGTCAGGTCACTGAGGTCACAGTGCTGATGTTATTGTACTTAGGTCTCACCTCTGAGTCCCTCCAGCGGGTTGTAACAGCCCTCTTCGTCGCTGACAAAGAAGCGATCACAGTCCAGGAAGTAAGGCCAGGCCATCCATCTCTATCCCGTCAAACGTGTGGCTGCACCGTTTGCGCACCGCCTCGCCTCGCAGGTGGCGCGGCAGGGCTTCAGCAGCTTCTCCTTCTCGCAGCGCGGGGCCAGCACCGAGCAGCCCAGCATGCGGATTTCAGGGTTGCACTCCCCGCCGAGCAGGTGCTCGACCACGCTCATGAGGAGGTACTCGGCGCCGGCCTCGGCGTCTTCACGGGTCTTGTGGCCGAGGAGGTTTGGGAACATGGTCTGAGCGTAGGCCATGTCGTCGCAGTAGGACAGCAACACATCTGTGCATTTTGCTGAGGTCAAACAACACATTTAGACAGTTAAAGGAACATTTTCACATCAAATGATTACCAATCAGCAGAAACACGGAAAAGTGCAGGGAACAGTTTCTCACACCGACAGTCAACGATAATCTAACTTTATCAGTCTTATTTCCAGGGATTGAGACTTAATCATGAGCCTCGCTGTGCTGTCTTCAATCAAATATTTCTATTATCTCTGGAAATTAGAATTTGAATATTTCATAGTGCCATTGATCATCTAAAAATACACATGATGGTCTCATGGCTTTCGGGCCAGATTCCATTAAGCCTACGCCCAGTGTGACTTATGAGCTCATCCTTTTTGTTGTGAAAAACACTGACTCAGTTCAGATCCGCGGGGACATGACTGTACACACACTCAACCTGTCGGGGAGGTTTAGAGCCTCATATTTCTCTCAAGAGTGGGTTTAAAGCTCGGAGAGTCAAAGAAAAGCTACAAGTCGCAGCAGCCCAGAGTGGCAATCAGCCGCTCCAACACGCTGGATGAATGACAGCTCATGCCGGACACCGCTCGTCCTCCAGGCCCAGGGGCACTTACGTTTTTCCTCCACTACTGGCTTGCACAGTCCTGCAAGACACATCAGTATGTCATTAGCCAACACCGTGGCAGACACTAGATGGCAGAGTGGTTTCTGAAAATGCCTAGAGTGTGGCCTAGAAGACAGTTGCTCAATCTCTGGTTTGGCATCAGCCTCTGTGTGAAAATCCTGTCTGCAAAGTATCATTAAGAGGTCCCACGTTTTTCGCAGGATTATTAACATGAATCACTGAGGTTGAAAAGCATGCTTACATCTGGAAATGTCAACACCATCTGGAAAGCTACAGGGAAAGTTGTGATCACATTTTAATAACTTGAGGCTTTAAGTTTCTAAAGAAAAGTTGCACACAAGCAGGTTTTCCCCGCTTTTAAGTCAGCTTCTGGGTGCAGAAAACTGAAGTGTGAACATTAAAGAATGCCAAGCATGCATGTTAATAACAGATGCATCCGCACAAGAGATGAAGGACTTTACCCCTTATAGCTGGGTCGCACCGTCGGGGAGCGCAGGAGGCGAGGACCAGCAGCTGCAGCAGGACCAGCAGCAGCATGATGCGCACTTTCCGCGGCTTTATACTCCCTTTCGATGTGGCGCCTCACACACGCACGCAGCCAGAAGGGTGTGTGCGCAACTTTTCCTCCCCCCCCCCCTAAAAATTCAACTCCTTCGACTCCAAAGCGGCTGTACTCCACGTATTACGGTCAGATCTCAAGTTACAGAGGAAATGGCTCTGAGGTGGAGGGGGGACATGTGATGGAGTGAGGGATGTTGTTTGCGGATATGGCGCACATTTTGGGGAGATTTCAGCAAAACTGGCAACAGCATTGTGCAGGAATGTTTCACTTTGACTTTTTGCTCCAGAGAGATCTGGTTTCGTGGCACATTAATTAAAGTAATTGGTTTTTAATTTTTAATTGGAGGGTCTTCTTCAGGCACGTGACCTTTTTTGGCCAATAGGGACTAGTTCACACGAGGCCCTTAATTGGCAGGAGAGCAATTTCCCAACTACATAAACAGAAAAAATGTTTTTGCTCTCATTCTTTACTTCTCTTAATTGTGAAAATGAGCTATGTATGCATGTTAGTGTTAAAGCTAGTAACTTTAGGGAATGATGATGCTTATTCCAAGAGTGGATGTTTATTATCTAACTTTTTTTATGATGGCCTGTCTTTGGGAAATACACTGATAACTGATGTATCATCAGATCAAAGTGTCAGTACTCGTACTAGCAGGCGATTAAAGCATCTGATTTAAGTTAAATTAGGTTTACCCTTAATCTTGAAGACTTGCACCTATGGAAATAAGTGGTCATTGTAGGTGTGTTTTTGGACCTTTCAAGTTTCATCATCCATCATTCTTTGTTTGTGCGAACACAGTCCCTGTTTATTCACAGAGCGAGCAGACACCCAAAAAAACAGTGCGCCGCTTCACACACATGAGTTCAAGAGCAAGTCTGGCCCAATCACCACTGTGTTGGCTCATTCAGACAGATAGTCACTCAAGACACATTATTATTATATTAGATGATGGTTTCTGAAAGGACCACTTTGATAATGAAGTTTGAATTATTATTCAAGTTTCACCATTAAAACTGCACCTTTGAGCTACAAAAAACAACATTCAGTCAAAAGGCAGGGAGCTGGAGTGCAGCTGCGGCCCTCCCCAAGGCTGACACGACCTTTGAACCTTTAAATTCTCCTTTATGGAACAGTCGCTCTCAAAATTACCACCAAGATAGTCAGAGGGAACAAAACCTTTGATCAGCTCAAGGGGAGACTTCATTTGCTCCGAGACTCCGCTGAGGTGATTGCCACCTGACCTGATTTCTCTCTCGTGTGCGCACGCTGAAGATCTCGGCTACCTCCATTTTCTGAGTAAGCTTGTTTTACTCATTCGACTAATTAAAGGGTCTTCTCTCCTTCAAGCTGAGCTGATCTGAATTAGCATAATGGGAAGCATGGTTATTCATCATGCAGGCAAGCGGGCAGGCAGGACCCCTGGGTTCAAGACTGGAGAGTATCTTGAGAGCGAGCTCGGCTCTCTGGCTGTAATGAGCGAGTGAGTAAAGAAATACTACTGTATCCTTCAGCTAAATCAGGAATAATGAATTAGGTCCTTAATGTGGTCATTTATTGTGCAGATTATTGTGCGGCCAAGAAACTTAAAACAGTGGGCATGAATCCTTGTGATGAGAGATGATCCCCTGTGAGAGATATGCATAGAAAAATACAGTGATTTTGATCAGATATGTCTGCATAAACTGAAACAGGGAAACATGTTTTTATAATAGAAATAGTCAAATAATTATTTAAAAGAGAGACTCATGACTAGACTTTCTGAATTTGCTTATAACCCTTGATAGTTGATTGTAATGGACAAAGACCTGTGCAGAGGAGTGGGGCTGTAAAATATAAGTCTAAAATGGATTTATTGTATTGTACTAGCAGACAAAATAGGCTGAAACAATAGTATATGTTGATAAGTGTATAACTGATTCATAGTCATATGGTAAAATATAGTTTCAAGAGTGGACTGACAACTCCCTCAGTTGTTGTCCGTCTTAACTCGAGCAGTTGTGACACATATTTTTTCATGAATACATTTTCCATTTGAACGATTTTAATCACCGGTTCCTCTTTTATCAGCCTCTGATGATTGGGGTTAATTAGAAGATGTGTTAATATAGCCAATCCCTGGCTTCAGTGCAACCTTGAGCTGCTTTTGGTGCCGACCGGTTGAATTTGGAGGTGCCAGTGGTTGAGCTGGCCACACAAAAAAGGAGATTCCTTCACTTCGTGCGGCAAATAATTACCGCTGGTCTTGTTCCATGCATGAAGTTAAGATTCATTACGGAGTGAGAATAAATCAGCATCATTAATCTGCAGAAATGATCTTTGACCCATCTCTTTAATTACACTTGGCAATAATGCCGCTGCAACACGGATTGTTCATGTGACAAAGCAGCCGGGTATCATCTGCGATATAATTAGGACCACGAGGCAGATGGAAACAAAACAATGTGATGCAGAAACAGGTGTGTAGCTGGTGGTGAATGAGGAACCAAAAGTTTTATTTGAGAATAATAAAGTAGGTTTCCTGTATCCATCAATCACTATTGTATATCGCCTATAATATTTTCATAATTCTGATCTGTCAATTGAATAAAAGTCCAACTATTTTGTTTTTAGTGTCCAAGACTTTTAACCATATTGCTTGAATTCAATTTACAAACTTACAAATTAAATCCAAGGCCATTACCTCGACTCAACGACATTACTGTGAAAACATTAATATTTCTAATAGCTTTATAACTGACAGCTTTTATTGCACAGATTCCACTAATAGCTAATCACACTGCCAAAGAACAGCAAGTGGCTCACAGGAGGAAAAATACATGTGCATAAAGTACATCCAAAGAAACAGATTTTTAATAATAAAGCAGCTATTCTGGGTAAAATGTTAAATAGCTGGAAAAGTCACATATTCAAATCTGGCACAAACACAAAAACGGTGTGTTTAAAGCACTTTGAAAGCATTCCTATGCTACATCACATTGCTTCCCCCTTGTCTAGACAAAAAAAGTTGTTCCTGTACAGTGCAAAATATATAACAACATCATGTAAATATCCATAGAAACATTTTCTTCAGTCAACTGGCAAAACAAAGCACAGTTGTACAAATGCATCTCGGTCAAAAGTGGGCTATCTCTAGTACATTCAGTTACAAACTCTTACAAACACTTTAAAGGATAAGATGGGCGATATTCTGTGTTTTAATTATTGTCAACAAATCCCATGAAAAGACCAAACCATTAATGAATAATTCACAAGATTTAATGAAAAGAAAAATGCCTCAAAACTAAGATGCTTTGCAGTCTAAGTGGACCTTGGAGATATAATGGCCACTACACCTGGCATTCAAATGAACTAATTTGCTTACTCGCATGAGGTGGTCCTTGTTTGTCAAGTGTCCAAAACTATTAAAAACACATCAGTGAGCCATGCTGTTGCACTGGGTCACATGTTCATTACCATGAACCTGGACACAAACAAACATACCCTGTTCCGCTGCTAAATGCTCACCAGTGCACTATGCAATGTGGATTCATGCGCATCTGAAAATAGTCCCCTCAAAATGCACCGTTTTCTCTGTTTTGAGCTATTTTTTTTTAAAATAACAGTTCTTAGATTTTTAAAAAAATTTAAAGTATGTATCTATGACTATTTTTTAAGATTTACATCCATATGCAGTCTTGTCGCAATGTAATTTAGATGTCAAACCCCTCTGGCGCTCTCCACACGTTTCCTGTCTGTATTTCACCCTCAAATAACAAAAAACACCCCAATGTTTTAAAGAAATATTAAGTAGGAACCAATGAGGGGTTCAGTGGGAAAGATTTATGTCTTTTCGTGGCACTTGTTGCCATAACAGTCACATAAAATATCACCAGCTTTATCACTTAATTACTAGGTGTAAATGTTACTTGCCTTTGGCTCCTGTAACTATAGTAGCTCTGAGAGAATAAGACAAAGTGCATCAATATTCAGTGACTGACATGACACTGCAAAGTAGTCTAACATGGTCAATACAGAACATGGCAATAATGTGCAGCAGTTGGGTCTCCACACCTACGAGGACATCCATTCACCGAAGGTACATTATCCAGAAGCGGGAACAAGATAGTCTGTCCTTCTTTTCACTTCATCTTCACTGCGTCGCCTATCGACCAAAGGATTCTCGCCCTGTCCCCGCATTTTGTGGCAGTAGAAAGGTCATTACATGTGGATTTGTCAAAACCATTACAGAGTGGTTGGTACAGTACAAAAGGCCACTTTGTACTGTGTCCTCCAGTGTGGGCCATCAGTTTGAGATTAATCTGAACCCAGAGCTTATTCGATGAAATTGATTTGTCTGATCTGTGTGGTTTTGTGTCGTTTGCCATCGCCGATGAATCACAGATCCCTTGTTTACCAATACTGTCTGAGGCCAGCGTCTTCCACATCGTCCTGTCTCTCCCCTTCTCCTGTTCGCTCTCCTCCTCGTTACTGTCTTTTCATTCTTCTCCACCCACTATCTCCCTTGTTTTTGTTTTTTTTTGCTTTCTCTTCGCCCCCACCCACAATCTGTCCCCTCTATCTGCTCTCTTTTCCCTTCCTAACAATATCCTGTCCTCTTGGTCTCTCTCCTCATTCTTTTCCTCCGCCCACCTTCCTCCAAGAGGCAACCTTTATTTTTGGCCTGTAGTGTGTATCTGTCATGTCCGCGCGTTCGCCATTAGCTGATCCTCTGGAGACAGTAGTCGTTCTCTGTGTCTAAAGAGCTGTTATGGCCAGACGAGGGGTACAGGTCACGGCGGAGGAGCCTGTTGACGACAGTAACCAGGACTTTCTTGTACTGCTGACGTAGGAGGGAGTAGGCAAAGGGGTCGGATGCAGCCTTGCTGTATGTCAGGCACTTACTGATGATCCCCCAGTGGCGGTTGATGTCCACGAAGGGAAGAAGCTCGGCCAACCTGAAAGGGCGGAAGCAGAAACATAACTAAACAGGGTACATTTTAGTCAAAGCTGCCATTCAGAGCTCCTTTGTTCAACATTGTTAGATGATTAGGTTAAACTGAACCTAGCGTCTTTGACACGTAAGGGACTGTGTGAAAATTATCGGGGGTGGTTTAAAAAGAAGGGGTTCAGGTTGGGTTTTTTTTTTAGAGGAGGCTAGTTGGACACTTTTGAGAGATCAAGAGAAGTTCTTTTAAAAAGTCTTACCCCAGATTTAGATTTTGTTTCAGCCTTCCCTTGAACTTAAGTTCTCACCCACGCCTTCATTCAGTCACTTAATTGTGGTAATAATAACAGTGGTAATGATAATGACTAGTGATTACAATTACTAGTCCTTGGTTGGTATGTTTGGCAAACAGGCCTCACAATTTTGTTTTCAAAGTACAGTGGAAACTGCTTATACTGATCAGGCAGCTATATGGAGCAAAACGCTTGGGACAGAATCATTCCTATACAAATGGCGTTTAACTAATCCATAATACAGTGATCGAGTGCGCTTACAGTGTTCATTTTGGATTTTTTTTCATACATGACAGTGTATATAAAACGTATGTATGCATGTATATAAATATATTAAATGTATGAAAAAAATGGTAAATCTGTTGTTTTGTTTTTAATTTTACACCCTGACACTTTGCTTAACAGTGACCTGTTCCTGAGGCTGGAGCAGTGTGAACATCATGATGGGAAAAAAGAAAGCAATTTCCTCTCAGTGAAAATCTTCTCAAAGCTTCTGACAAACGGCCAAAAACTAGTAAAAATGAGTAATGAGTAAGAGCAGGGAAACTTGGTGTTCCTCAGGCTAACTCAAGTTGTCTACTTAAATGATGAGAGACAGTTGTGGCTGCTCATGATTGAGACAGAAATCGAATGAGCGCTGGGTAAGCACCTGTGGTCGAAACCGCCCCCACATCAAAGTGACTGATCATGCTCGGCCATGTAATCCCCTATAAATAGGAAAGCTATCCATTTCATTACTTTGTATTCATGTAATAAATATGCAAATGTAAATTAGATGGTATTCTGCATTAGAAATTTAAAAAAGATGGTTTAATAATCGTCCTTTGACAGTCATCTGATCACTTTGTCCCAGAATAGACTTTGTCACTATAAACAGTTTCCACTTTATTTATTTTGTTTCCTTTCTATTATGCATCGTTGGTATTGTGAAAATTATTATGGAACTAAATAAATAAGTTTTAAACACACTAATTTGTAATGTAATGTATTTGTAATTCCTACATAAAAACAAATTTTAAAAAGTAATAAAGTAAACACACGTGCAGGGAGGCTTCTTATCTTTAAAGGTGGCATTTTAAATTTTCCATAACATATTAAAAGGTTATACATATAACAATGTGTATTGTATGTAATTTCTTTGTTTAATTTGTTTTTACATAAGCATTTCTTCCACAGTGTTATACCAATTCAACACTGTAATATATGCATTTTTAAATACACGTATTAGATGAGAAAGAGTTGCAGGGGGAAAAGATCCATTTGGATAGTGCTATTTTTTTTTAACTGAAGCATAACAATCACTCTCCCTTCACACTCCAGTAACGTACATACAGTACTACACGCTCAGCTAATTAAGGCAACCTTATGAAACATAAATGTCACTGAAGCAAGGGTTGCCACAGAGAGCAAAGAAGAGAACACTTTGGCCGTCAGTAAACGTGTGTAAACGCTCATTTAAAAGCAGAGCTGATATCTCAGGAGGAATTATCATAATTACATGTTTTGGTCTCTACAGTCACTTCCAGCCTGGTCGGGAGGTTGCTCCAGTTTCTCAGACTGTCTTTCCTCGTTAATGTGCCCCCGCTCTTCCCTCCCATATGTGCATGCACCACATATGTCAAACTGATGGATCATCAGCACCACATCTGGCTGACAGCAGGCTTGCGGGTCCCTGAAGCAGCTCACTCTTCCCTCTGGGGGCCTCTATTTGTTGTGAGGACTGTATATGTTGCATTGTATGGCACTGTATTGTGAAGCAGCATGGAAAGCCACCTGTTCACAATGTGACTCAGGTGATGAGCCCTGTCACGGTTCAGAGGAACCACCATAATTAAAACGAGCTGCATGCTGTTAGCTGAGCCTGATCTGTGTTCCTTTGTGTCTGCACGTGGAGGGCGACAACTCCACCGAGTCTGGGTGCAGGGACGAGGTTATTTGCTCATTATATTCAGGCAATGTTTGAACCCCATTAGGCCGCTCGCCAGGCGATCGCTCAGGCTGCATTGTTATAAGTGGGGCCATTTGTCTTTTAAGTTGCTGCACAGGAGATGTGCAGTGCATTAAATGATTCATGAGTTAGTATCAGTTGGACTTACCTTGTAATTACATAGGGAGCAAAGCAGATGATGAATGAGCCGATGAAGATGCTGATCTTCTTCGTGGCTCTCTGCTTTCTCCTCTTTTGCTCAGCTAAACATCTTTGTTTGACGCTGAAAACAGCAACAGACTTTTTTCAAAACAGGACAAGATCGTGACTTAGAAATTCACAGGAGGAAAACATGGTTATGTGTACAGTAAATGGGGAAAGGTGGAGGCTAGTGGATGCATGGAGTGGACTACCTTGGGTGAATGTCGACCAGCAGGAAAAGAGTCTGCATGGTGATGATGTCAATCCTCTTGCAGTGGAACCTGGCGACCTTCAGCACCTTCAGGTAGGTGAAGCACAAGATGAGCAGGGAGAGCACGAAGCTGGTGGCGTGGAAAACCACGGTGAAGATGGTGAACCTTAACCCTGTCGCCGCCCTCCCGGCTCTGGCGCAGGGTGCAGGACGCGTACACGTCGCTGTAGTCGACCCAGGAGAAGAGCAGCGCCGTGAGGGAGAAGGTGAGCGAGTGGAGCCACGAGTAGCACACCATGATCAGCGCGTCCTTGTAGCGCATCTTAGTGGAGTAGCTGAGCGGGAAGACCACCGCGATCCAGCGGTCTATGCTGAGCGCCGCCATGCTCAGCATGGTGTTGGCGGTCAGGAAGGTCTCCAGGAAGCTCACCGTGTGGCAGACGCAATCCCCAAAGGGCTGCTGGTTCCTGATAATCCCCACCAGCGTGGCCGGCATGTTGAGGACGGTGATGAGTATGTTGCAGAAGGACAAGTTCATGGTGAAGATGCCGGGCACCTGCCGGCGGATCTCGGTGCTGTGGACGAAACATAGCAGCACCAACAAGTTGGACAGCAGCGAGACCACCGCGACCACCACGATGAACAAGGCGAAGACGACCTCAGCAGAGTCCATGTCTCACTCCGGGAAGTGCCCCCTCGGGTAACCTGCGCGTGAGGATGAGAAGCGCCCAAAACCAACCATGGTCACCCGTCGCTCGTCCCTCGCGCAGCTCCCCAAATTCGTCTCCATTAATTCCCCGCGCGCCGCCGTCCTCTCCAACTTCCTCCGGAGCTGTCCAGCGTGCTGAACCGACGACCAGCCGCCGCCACCATCTCCACCCCCACAGCCAACACCACCACCAACACACACACCTTAAACTTGCCGATTATTTCCCATCAACGTCCGATAAGTGCCCGAGCAGAGCTTTGTAAAGTGGAGGCTCCGTCCTGTGAGTGCGCGCAGTCCCACCACACTGACAGACACCAAAAGAAAAGCAGTGAGATGAATGATCTTTTTTTTTCCTTCTTACATGTCACGTGCAGAATCACAGCCAGAGACGCGGGGACAAGTTGTCCTGTGGCCGCAGAGGAACATCCAGAGTCGCACCTCCTCGCCTACATGTTGAAGAGTCCGCCTGCTCTCTCTGCGCTGCGTTTCAGCTCCCTGCGCAAACGCGCAGACGCACGTCCGTCATCCCCGCCTGAGTTATTCACATGAGGGCTTCTCGTGTCGCCCCTGCTGATCAGAATCGATGCTGATCTGGAGGCAAATCCAGCGACGTGATAATTGGAGGCGCTTCTGCCGTGACCAAATGGAGCCAGGTGCACAGGCGCACCGGAGAGGCGCGGGGGCAAATAGATCCTTTTCCTGAAATTAATTATTTATAGCCCCGTGGCTACTGTAGATTCACTCTGCACATAATTTGTGTCTGGTATGCAAAAATATACAAGAGGACTGTTTATTTATTTACCAGAGTCTCAAAATCACACTTTGTTTCTTTTTTTGATATTTGGCCGAAATAGTTCTGTGATCACGCAGACTGAGTTGTAGGTGAATTACAAGCAGAAAATATACTGTATGATCTAATGAGGAAACATAGAAGAATACAAAAACACTGCAGAGTGCCACTGCCAACCTACACCTCCTTATCTTTGGGTTATTTAGTGTTTTTGTTTTTGTTTTTTTTGTTCACTCAACAAAACAAAAAAACTCACATTGCAACATCACATCCCCTCCAGCTCTGCATGGAACATAAAAAGTGAAAGTTAAAAAAAAAAAAAAAGGTGCTCACAGAAAGAAAAAGTCTTTCATGTCCACTGGTCCATCTTCTGAGGAACCAAACGCCAGCAGTTTTGTGGACCTTTATAATATCAGCAGACAGCCACTGATGTGTCTGCCTTCTCCAGGAGTAAAAATAAGTTGGAAAACACTCTTTTTATTTTTTCATTAAAAAGGAATAAATTAATACGAAATAAATGATTAAATCTCACCATAAATCATAGTGACATCAGTAATTCATAAATAACTGATGGATTAATTAATGATTGATTAATCAGTAAAAGCCATTAGTAAGAGGAAGCTTAGAGTTGCCTTGCTGAGAATAATCACTTTGTCCTCTCATCTTTGTTTGGTAATAAAGCAGTTATGAATTATGTTAATCCATTAATAAATGCTAATCAGTATCTCACTCTCTGATAATCCATCATCACCATCATGTCAGCAGTTACACATGGCAACAAGGTATTAATGACTTAATGAGTTTTGAATAATAATCCAGCCAGTCTGCAGGTGTGAAAAAGAATAAGCCCTTCATGCTCTTTAAACCTTTCCCTTACTTGTCATCCCCAAAGTTGTTCTCATTCTCAGCGTCTACCTGATTTATAAAGCATTAGTAAATTATTTATTAACCATTAATACAACCATTAATTTCAAATCATTAACCATTTGGAATTGGAGCAGTACCTAAACAGCAGCCAAAGGGACCTTTCACAACCTGGCAACCCACAACCTAGTCCTGTTAATAACCTGTTTATAAAACATTAGTAAATTATTTATTAACTACTAATAAAGCCAGTAGTTATTTCTTACAACCCCCATTATAAATAAAGATATTCTCATTTACTTTGCCAAAATGTACATTTAGATTTCCCTTACAAGGTAAATCAGCACCTCATGTTTCTTTAGTTTTTTTTTTTTCTGTGTAACTGTGTCCTCCTTATGGCGTCATTGTGGAATAACAAAAAGTCGAAAAGAAAAAGGATTGCGCCATAAAAGCAAATTTGGTCTAGTAGCCTAAAAAAAACACCGTGGTTTAATTTGTGGCATAAAGCTCGGAGCATTAAAATGGTTCCCAGTCCAAAATGAACATACTGTAACCAGCAACACGAGTGCACTTCAGAAATGTTTGTGCTCGTTACTGACTCATGCCCAGTTCTGGAGAAGCTTGTGTAGACAGTGACTCACTGGGGTCAGACGCAGCCTGCAGGGGTTTTGTATATCTTTTTTCGCTTTTCGTACGCCTCATACTCCTACTTGTTATGAGGCTTTTTTCACTGGGCCTGTGCCTGAATCCCCATCCCCTCCAATTAAGCATGCCGTTTGATTTATTTAGATGTGATACAGTATCAGAGAAACTTTCACCGCTCTAACCCCGTGGCAGTGATAGCTGGGTATTTAAAAATGATTAGGTGAGTCATCATTAAGCGTAGTTTAGGGAAACCCTGAGGCGGGCTGTCTGTTGAAGGACTGCATCTTAAAAGCGTCAAAATCGCAGCAGTCGATGAGCGTCTCTCTTACATGCTGTATTCCAGCAGTAATTAAGCTAGCAGCGTGTGTGTGTGTGCTCAAGGCGTGTGTTTTCGTCATGCGTGTGTTTGCGTGTGCCGGAGTCAGAAAGTCAGGGAGACAAAGCAGCAGTGGGTGATGTCAGTCCCCCCCCACCCTACAAACAAGTGATCAAATGCCTGGGAGAAAGCTACAGCTGGGCTCCTGGGGGAAAAGTGCAAAGCTATTTATAGGCCTGATGGGGTGTCACCTCCAATATAACTCTCAGCGCCGGTGTATTACCTAACCGAGGCATCAGAGCGGAGCACAGAACACAGCTTCAGGACCGCAAATGAGATTGCTTTTAGAGGATGCTTTTATGTGTGTTGAGTAATCAGCCGCTGCAGTTTGAGGCATCCTCCAAAATGCCTCAAGGACTTGTAGCAGTTACACAAATTCAAGTCTGTGTTTCTGTCTCTCCATTCGATAATAAACGAAGGCTAGTTTACATGGTAACAAAAATGGGAAAAGACGAGTTTGGACAAAACACACCAAACTGCAATTGGGTGTGAGTTAGGGTTGAGCACAGAGGGAGAGGAAGGAAGAGGTCAATAGAGGAATTCATCAGAGATACAAGGAGCTGGACATGTGCAGTAGGTGCGATTACGAATAAATGCCCTTGATTCGACCGTGAGATGCCCCATCATTTCACATCAGGGCTACAACTACAGGTTATTTTGACTCACCTGTTAATTGTTTGTTTTATAAAATGTCAAGAAATTAGAGAAAAATAGCCAGTCACACTTGCCCTGAGCCAAAAGTGTCGTATTTAATTAGCATTTTATGTCAGACCAAAGAGTCCACAACACAAAGATACTCAATTTACAATGCAAATCCTCACATTTCAGGAGCTGGAACCAGCAAATGTTTGGCATTTGTGCTTGATCATAACTTCAATGATTGATAATAATTGATAAAACAGCTCCTGCACATCAGTCACAGCTTGTGTGAATATAGAAAGTAAACCTTAGGAACATTATTTATTTCAGAAAGACCAATGAAATAAACGCTGAATGAGAGATTACATTGAGTTACAGAGGCTAGTGGAACAGAGTCCAGCCTAACGTGAGCTAATGAGCACAAAAAGCAAAGTACAGGACTCAGGCTGATGAGAATGTCATTAGATTTGCAGGTATTTGGTCATGAACCAAAACACTGGTTTGTCTTGAGACTCCTTGTGGGGGCCCAAACACCCCGCTGAATCCCATCAACTTATATTTAGATATTCAATTCATTGTTTAAGTCATTACCAAAGTAGAGTGGCAAACATTTTTCATCTCAAACATGACAATTTTCTGTTTTTCTCTGCCTTATATGCTTATTTGGGTTTTGAAGAGCTGGTTAGAAAAATGAAGTGTTTTGTTGCACTCTGTTGCACTGTATCGGTCATTAGTTTTTACTATTTTCTGACATTTTACCTACTTGAAGATGACAAAATTAGGCATTTATGAGACAACTCAGATAATTCAATTGAAAATCAAGGGAAGTGTACAATGCACAAATGGAGCATCACCGTGAGTGTCGTGTCTAACCGATGATCTTACATAACAGCACCTGACCTTCATGCAATTCGACATCCCGATCACCTTCAGGCAGCAAGACAAGTGCCTCGGATATTCAGATAAAGTGTGATCTCAGCACAGTAACGAATTCCCCCCCCACCCCGAAGCCCTCCAGGTACCTGGAATGTCACTTGGAGCTTGTACCTGCGCTGCGCCTTTTCAAATTCGCTGCTTTTACAGTGTCCCGAGAGCACAGAGTACCGCCGGAGGCCAGGAAGGAGATGGGTTGGTGGGAAGAGAGGGGGGCCGTGGGGGATCTCAGGTCACGCATTAGGTAACTTGGCGGTTGGTTTGTCTTGTCTCTGAGTCACAGCACAAGATACAGTACTGAGTAACATGATGCCTTTGGACAGCTTTGTGGAAGAGACTCTCAAACAGAGTCCCGACCACCCTTTATCATGTGGAATTCAACCACTAAATCATTCATAGATTAGATTATCTATTTTTAACATACTTTACACCATTTACTACAAATTGTGTGTCCTCTGTGCTATTATCAACCATTTATCAAAATATGCTACTTGTGACTTAGATAATCCATTAACATGAACATTAAGTCCTCTTTATTAAGTTTGACTTCTTTATTTATTTATGAGCTATGTTATTATTGGGGAATAATGCAGTTTATGCCACTTCCAAATAACTAAGATGCACAAAGCAAGGATTTGGTGAACAAGAAAAATGAAACTATGTCTGCGATGTGTGGTTTATTTTTCAGTGGTAGACTTCAGTAGTATCAGAGAAAGGGTCACAAAGTCATAAAATACTGACAAAAAGAACTAATACGTCACTGTTTTTGTGAATAATAGGAAATGAACATGATTACATCGGCATCATACATTTAAGTCTTTGTTGATGCATTTTCCCACACATACTTGAACGTACCTCTAACATGCAATATTTTTCTGCTTACAGCCAGATTGCAATATTTGGATAACATATGGAAACTTCATTATAATAATAAAATTAACCAAATGTGATGGATTGTCTACTTCAGGTCTCTCTGCACGCTAATTTACATTTCGTATTGAAATTAATTTAACCACTGGCTGCCTGGAAGGTGGGATATCAATTTTCAAATCTATTCATAAGGCTTTGGAAAATGAACTTAAACATGCAAAAACTGCCTGTGTAGTCCTCACTCAGCACACACTTTGTCAGCTTGTCTCTTTGCTCAGTTGCCCCCCAAGTGTGCATACGAATAGCTTAGTCAGTTAACACAAGATCTTTTCATATTCGCACCGAATAGTTCAAAGTTAAAAGTTGTCCCTTCACTCCAAAAAGAGGACAGTAACTTTAAGGCCATATTTTGTGCAAACTACAGTAACAACTTCTTTGTGGTTTTATGCATATAGTAAGTTGGTGGTTATTTCACATATCAGTTGTGACTAAAACACACTATATTTATTGTTTTTTTTTGTAGGTGGAAAAATACAGCATAATATAATTTGTTATCTGCTTTTATGGAGCCAGTGATTTCAGATTGTGTTCATGTTGACCATACGCTCATATTGAATCATATAAGGGATACAAGTAGGGTTAGAAACAAGGTCAGGAGTCATTAAACTTTAAAGCGTGCTGTGCACAGACTCATATGCCAATGATCCATCATGTACATGATGTCTTGAGGTGAAAAAACACTCTCCAGCAGAAACCAATCCATCTTAAAAAACAAGCCCATCTCAAGTAGCATACCACAGGCCCACCTCACACATCGTAATATAGGGCATCATACTAAGACAGACATTTCCTGCGCACTGCTTTAGCTATGATTTGCTCCAATATTTTGTTGCTTTTTTTTTATCGTGGGTATATTTTAGCCTCCCCGGAGCAGCCTGCTGCGAAGTACCCAGTGAGGATAAAAAAAGACGTAGGCCTGTTGTGAATGACAGCTCAGGATTTTATTTACAGTGTTAGTAGTGGTGTGACAGATGGGCCTCCTCCGCACTTCTCAGTGTTTGATAACATATCTGAAGCGCCACACAGAAACCAAACTGAGCTCAAACATCTGCCAGCCATTCCTGTCTGAGTGCTATATGCTACACACTTTGAGAGTATCCTTTAAAATCTGTTGATCTCATCTTACACTGCTATACACTGACCAAGTGCACCTAATCCCATTCTAATGATATGAATGGTAATTAGTCATTATAATTGACTAAATGTAATGCATTAAAGTCTTTGGCTGCCCATTCACTCACATCATATATGTAATTTACGACTGTAAACAGCACAACCTTCATTTAAAAATGGTCAGTATTGCACACTGATGAAGTGAACAAAAGGCCATTATTATTATGTACAGTTCATGAGTAATTATGATTTAGACAATATAGTAAAGGCTATGGAGGTCCATTCACTCCCACTGTATTTATGACACAACACCTCTATACAAAACTAATTCAAACACTAAAATGTTCAGTATTACACAGTGATCACTGTATACAAGTTCTCTATAGTGACATGTACATTTTATGAGTTATATAATGCATTAAATTCTTTGGAGGCCCTTTCACTTCCAGTTATTTATGACACAGAACAAACTCAGTACAAACTCCTCTCTGATTTCAAAATGCAACTCACTGATCAACTCCACTTAAGATCATGATGATGACATAAGTTATTATGAGTTAGATAAAGCATTAAAGCAAAGTCTATGGAGGTACATTCAGTCCCATTGTATTTATAATTCAACACAAGTACACAGTGTAAACTCCATTCAGCATTTAAAATGTTCATAAATGCACAATAAAAAACTGTATTTAAGTTCATTGTGAGCGCTTATATAGTTAATAGTTATATTATAATGCAAAAAAATTCAAATTGCTCAGCATCACCAGTTAATAAAAGGTCAGTGAGTTCTCATGTGATTATGATTATACTAACTTGTCCAAAAATCATGCAAATTGCTGCATGGAGCAATCATATGCATTTTCTTTGGTAATCCTTTTTCACAATCAGGGTCCAATGTGACTGACTGATTGACTGATTTTGATTTAATCGCAGCCTCACTCTTTCAAGGCTCAAAATCATGTCCTGAAGACCATAAAAGAAGTGCTCATAAATATATAGTATCTTCTCTTAAAAAAAAAAAGGAAAAGATAAAAGAAAGAAAAACAACTGGCTACAAAAGCGTTTTTAGCACCTGTATTTCATTGTGTTTTCCCAGACATCTGATATGATATGTTATTGAAAATTGAGGCTCAGCGCTGCCGGTTGGCAAACAAAAGGAGCATGAAATAGCTTTCATGAGTACTGTGCAGCTGCCACAGGTAAAGCAGGAAGACTTGTGATGAGTCATGTTCCCATAGCAACACCCCAGTCTGGGAAGTTATCGCACCATCTCTGGCAGCACATGCTCTCGAAGTGGATGTAAATATCATTTACATGGGGGCTGTTATTGTCACCCGAGGAGATTATTAAACCTCCATTATCTGCTGCTTTTAAAGAAATTACACATCAAAGGAAGCCAGTGGAAAATATATTCTTTTTATGGTATCTATGCAACTGGAGGAATACACTGACAGCATTCAGGTGCTTAAATGCCGGTCATGCCACGCGTGCATCATCGTGAGCTTGCAGTGAAATTTTCTAGCAGTCCTAATCTTCATCTCTCCCATTACCGAATGGTCTCTCCCACCCTCAGACGGCCTCTGCTTGATCGAACCTGAACAGGCAGAGTGGTTTGGTCCACTGCAGGTGTCCAAAGCTCTGTCAAACCCTTTGCTTTGTTCACAATGAGCCCCCTTTTATCTGGAGACCTAAAGCAGTGGCTGGAGAGATAGCAGGGGTGAGGAAGAGGCATAAATAGATTGCTTTGACCCAATGAGGACAGACCACATAAAGCCACATTTGAAAGGACTCCTTTAGTGTTTTATTAATGACCCAGTGGGCTATGCCAGGCCTATTTATTGATTTCTTCATCAATCCTTTCATACAGTCAAAGACTATCTTTATGAAGCTTTTGAAATATATTACACATCCTTTGTGGATGCCTTTGCAAAAGATACAAGGGTGAATAGTGCAGGAGTTCAGCACAGTATCAAACTGCTGACCGCAGTATTTGCATTGGATTTAAAGAGCATTCCTTTGTTTCGGACCGCAGGTTTACAAACACGTTGTTTTTGCAGAAGGTTCGTGACCACAGACTCAGAGGGTCCAGCGTGCAAATGAACCAGGGAAACTGTCTCTCTTGGCAGCGGCCGCTCTCGGGGAGCGAGCAGTGCAGGAGCGGACTGTAACCTGAGTCTGAGTGGAACAGATTGACAGTGAGCCACTAAGCACATTGAGCAGACACACTGCATTCATTATCATTAGGCGACAGGAGCGCTTTGAAGCCAGCCGAGGCTCCAGTGGACAGACAGGGCAGGCCAGCAGGCACGTGATGGAGCATTATGGCTTCTGCAGCAACCTATGAAAAGAGCCTCATAAAACGTGCAGGCACACTGTTGAAGAAAAACACTACTTAACAAGCCTTTTTACGGGGAGGGTGTAATGAAGAGCCTGGCCCTGTAGAAATGATGTTGTGCAGAGATCACAAATGCTTTCAAAGATTAATGTGCCACTGCATATAAAAGCTTTGACTTGATGTTCACAGTGTTGAATATATAATTACTAAGGCAAACAACGGGCATCTATTTAAGTTGATGTATCAGATAGTCTTAGGAGGATTTATTCAATATATCATTTAAGCAACAGTAATTCAGTATACAGTACTCAGCATCTACTTACTGGCTTTTTCCAAGAATTTCAAACACCATCTGAAGGTCTTCACCATTAATAGTCACACACATTATACACATTATCGGTCATCATGTGACCTGTTATCACATACCCATAGCTGATAATGCGACAAAAACTGAGCTATCTTCACAAAAACTAAACAAAAGTCCATGTGCTGATGCCGACCATGAGATGTGGTTGAAAGCACCAACAGCTAGTGAGTGAACCTTTATTTTAGTAGCTGATTCAAATGTGCACAATCTCAGTGAATCTGTTAAATTATTATTTAATGTTTTCTTAATTTAAACAATAAATCAGCAAATTTTAGACTCTAATTTTAGACACTGATGCTTTTAAAGTGTTATTTTGTTCAGTAAATACAAATGTATAGTTATGTCAAATTAAATGTGAAAATGTTAAGATTAAACAAGCAGTGCTTCGAAGGAAATCAACTCAAAGGCACCTCCATGATGATGGTGTTCCAGCTTACGGTGCACTGCGTTGGTTACAGAGAGCACTACGTAGTGTACAGTACAGCTTTGTAAATTACTCTGTCCAATAATGAGCGTGTCACTGTCATCCATAACAAAAGCCCCACAGTTTAATGACCCTCTGCAATTACACTGTACCATTATACCACTACAGTGTGACACAGATGGATTGCATGGTGTGCGTTTTACTAAATGGAAAAATGTTCTTTGTTATTCATTGCCGCTGTTGGGTGAAAACTGCACGTCTCCGAACGGGAAGGTGTTTGCACAGAAATTGGGCAGAGTTTCTGGGAGAAACAATGGGCTTTTGGAAGACTGTACTTTATGAAACTCAATCAGCCCACAAAAGACATGTAAATCAGTGTCAAATAAGGCAAAAAAATGAGATTTTCTTAAACTCTAGTTTCACAAAGTGCCACGTGAGAAACCTCTCCCCGAAGGGTAATTGTCCGGTCAGAGCTTAACGACATAATAGACCAGCTGGACCATCCATCTCCTCCAAAACTAAAATGTGAAAAAATGTGAATTTCTCTTGGAGATCAATAAAGTATCTATCTATCTATCTATCTATCTATCTATCTATCTATCTATCTATCTATCTATCTATCTATCTATCTATCTATCTATCTATCTATCTATCTAAAATTAACAAAGCAAACATTTAAGGAATGGATTCAACTCAATGTTACTTCCAAGGCCAGTGGAAATAACCGTCTGAGCTTGGCCAGGTTTTTTCTCATCACATGTCTTCTGATGGGTAGAGCTGGGTCATCAGAGAGATTCAGCTCACCTGGTCTGATGGTGAAACCATGTAAGCTGGTGGCAGTCAGCCAGTCGCTCCCTCTGTCTCTCCTGGCTTCCATTTGTTTGTGTTTGTTGTGTTTAGTTTGCCTTTAAGTTAATTTCCTTTTAGGTTATGTAAAATAAAATATTTTTAGTTACAACTCATGCATGGTCTCCCCTCTTTTGTCCAGCCTTCAGCCAGGCTGTGACACTTATAACACCAGGACTAACTCTCTGTACACTGTGCTTGTATTGAAGTGTACAGCACTTTTTCTTACCACCTCTGCTACACGGGTCTTTGACTGGTAATGCTGACTTTCTGCCTGCGACGTACAGCTTTAGCTTTAGTCTTTTAGCACAATACCACATATGCACCAAACAAACCCATATCTAAGACCCCTGTCTGAGTCACTGTTTTGAAACGAGTCAGCTGGAAATAGTATTTCTAAAAATTTTAAATCTGCGAGCAACAGGTGTCATTTCACAAAATCTAGAATAGAGGCATTGTTCTTGTCTATTAGATATATAAGGGAATTTATTACATCACTTTGTGGGTTTTAAAGTTCATCGAGCTGAACAGTTATGGCAGTGGGAGGCTGGCTCTGCGTTTCCCAGTGAATATATAATGAGATCTATAATTTTCGCCGGCAGCCTCCCTGTGCACTAGCCCTTTGCCACAGTAAAAACGCACAGTCCAAGCATTGACTCACTCCTCTCCAGCTTATTTTCTCTCCCCTTCCTGCACACACACACATATGCATACAGATCCAAGGCTGAATTCCCAAAGGTAGCAGTTTGTCCTCTCTGAGCATCTCGCAGTACGTCGGCTGTTACTCATCCCTGTCTAGTCTTTGCTGCAACCCCTCGGCCTTGAGGACAAGACTCCTCCAGGACAGACTGTATCTGCAGACGTCTGTTTCCTTCATTTTCCAGGCTTGGGTGCTCTTAAAGGTGTGGACCGCAGTGTAGTGACTCATGCTAAGTAAGTCGCATGAGTAACAGAGGGCCGAGGAGGAAATTTAGTGGCTCCACACCCAGCTCTGGATCGGGACAGCCACCTTACAGGCGCACTCATTGGATATTTATAAGGATTTAAAGGCTGCATAGTGGTGGCCTGGATCAATATTGTAGGTGTACAACAGGACTTGCTAGATGCACACAGCAGAAGTCACTGGTTTGCATCGCACAAAGACGCTTCCCTTCTCCGAAAGCCACCGTCGAGGCACCTGCGAGCGAGCTTCATGGCTCAGTTGTCACGAGTACAAGACCAAACTTGTACTGGACAGTTCCCAAGTGTGTGTGTATGTGTGTTAGGGTTTTGCATGTTCTTTGTCCTCTGCACTTCCGGTTTTATTTTGTAGTCTCGTCTCTCCTCTCGTTTCTCACTTTACTGCTCCTGCCCTTTTCTGTGTTCCTCTCTCCTTTTTTGATTGCCCTGCTCTGCCCCAATTAGTGTCCAAAAACACTCATCCGTCCCTCCAGTTTGCCAGTGTTTTCAGTGTGCCGTGCTGAACCTGAAGGTGCTGTCCCCTCAGTGTGTTCCTGCCTTGCCTCCAGTTCCCGTGTTCATCATCAATAAAAAGTAAAGCTCTATGTCCAACCTCCAACTGCCTCCTGCCTGCCTGCATCCAGCCTGCCTGGTCCAACTCCACTCACCTAGCCAGCCTTCTCCAGCCTGCCTCCACAAGTAGCCTGCAGGCAAGGTGCTTTTCGCCTGATCACTGCTTTCCAGTTTCCCAGTGCCCCATGTACTGTGCTAGAGCCTCACCAACAGAGGGTGACAGCAGCTTCCCAGAACTGGCCCTCCCAGTGCCCCAGCTTAGCTGGTGATCCTTGGCTGAAAAAAGGGTCCCATTCGGCTTATTCAACTCTGAGAACTGCTGACGGCACGGGGCTCTCTATGCCTGCCAACCTCCTCCAACTGGTTCAGTCATTCCCCACCGCCTGCACCCCGCTGGTCAGCACCTCCTGGTCAGCCTGGTCCCAGCCCAATTGCCTGCCCGGCGTCAGCCCGCCGGCCAGCAGCCTGGCCGGCCTTGCCAGAGCCACCCGCCGCCGCCGCCTTTGGTTGCCGCCGCCGCCAATTGGTTTGCTTCCTCCCAAGCCTCGCCAGCCGCTTCAGGCCGGGCTGTTCCACCGAGATGTTCCAGCAGGTTCCAGCCTGCCTCCAAGCCGCCTGTTTTGGATGTTGTTTGTTTGTGCTTGGTTGTTTTAGCCCCACCGCCAGCTCTCCGTCTCTCAGTCTGCCTCAAATGTTCCAGCCTTGCCCCTGTGTTTCCTTCCCAAGCCTGAGCCCACCTCGCTTGAGTGGCCTTTTGCCCCAGAGACGGAGCCCTGTCAATTTTTGTCCCCATTTTAGTTTTTTGCTCCACCTCCCAGTTGTCTGAGGGCATTTGTTCTTCATCGGTTCTGTCCTGTGCTTCGCTTCCTGTTCTGTTCCTGCCTCATCACTTGTTTGCCGGCCTTTTGGTTGTCATTTTTTGTTGTGTTATTGTCACTGCTGTTGACACCTCGGTTCCCTATTTGTTTCTTATATATGGCTTGGTTGTTTGTTTTTGTCTTAATTTTGTAAATTCAGCTTAACATCGTAGCCGCCGTCCGAGGTGTCAGCACCACCCAGTGTTGGCCCGCTTCCTCCCAGTGTTCCAGTCTTGCAGTGCCGCCTTCCGTCTCGGCGCCCGGACCAGCTTGTCGCTGAGGTGCCCTAGCCAGGAACTGTGTGTGAGTGTGTGTCTGCCCTTGACGTCGCCTGTCGCGAACCATATGTGTGTCCACCCTCCCTGTGTGTCATGGACATTGTGTCCTTTGAAGTATGTGACAACACACACTCTTAAGGCAAGGTGCCTGTTCCCTCCTTGTTGATTTTCATGGACGTCTCCATCACTTGTTTGTTTTGGTTGTCTCTTTCCTTCGTCTTCTCTATTTGCCGCGGCTTTCTTGTGCTGAACCTATGAACTCACCTTGAACTCTAGTTGTTTCTCATGTTTCCTGTCACCTCTAATGTCTGCTTTGAATACTGACTTGGGTCCGCCTTAGGGTTTGTGTTTTGTCAGTCTTGACGTGTCTCATTTTGTAGTTTTTTGCTGTTGTTCACACCTTGTTTGTTTTTGTCGTTGTCTTTTTTGTTGTGTTATTGTCCCAGTATCGTGATTCAAGTAGATTTTCAGTGAACTGAGCAGGCTATCTTACTTCAGTCATGAAATTATGGGGAGAAATGTGTTGTTAACAGCAGATATCGAAGATTATTTTTAGTCTTGTTTATTTATTCTAATTCAAATGATAGTTTTGCTTCATTTGGACTGTGCTTCATTTGGGAAAAGTTATTGTACAAGTATGTACAAGTAAAAAAATACATTTGAAAAGCTCATTTTGTGAAACAGGCAAAACATGCCAGTAGCATGGCAGTACATCACTTTGTATCAGTCACGAAAACCATCTGTCAGTGCCTCAAACAAAGAGATGACAAATCGAGATCGACAGCTCAGACCTTTTCACAGGGGTTGTTCATCATTAATTCAGGTACAGTTTGCTCAAATCTGCATGATTTAAGTGATTTAGCAGCCGTGAGCAGCCAATTAATCAATGTCCTGGCAATACAGCAGTTTCAAATTTTTTGACCTGTCACGGCAGGATTGATTCTGCCACACTGGCAGATGTCATTACTCTTTCAGCGTAGTTCATGCAGTATTAACAAGTGTTACGTAACCCTAATCAGAGAAGTAAAGTGAGGCTTTGAGAAACCTCCACGCCAGCAAGCAATTTCTCGTTAATCTTTAATTAAGCATAAGGTGCAGCGTTGATTCATCCATTCTCGACGAGTGCTATTTTCAGCTGCCGTCGCCCACTCTTACCCTCTCTGGGGAGGTAGAGGGAGTCTTTAAAAGCAAAGAAGAGGCTACCAAACATTCCTGTCAAAGCGCGATTAGATTGAGGAAAGCCATTTTGAAGCGGATGCCTGTTTTGATTGTGGACATGCAGGCTGCTCTGAATAATGCAATGCAAGTGTCTGCTACATCTATATGGGGCTTTTGGTGTTTGATATCATTTAGACTGAGAGAATCCCATGAGAGGTGACGCAGGTGGATGTTCAGTCGAAGCCGCGCGGTTAAACCAAAACAGAAAGTCCTTCTGATCCGCGTGTTTTGACACTTTTTGATGTTTTTATTTTGATGTCGCCACCACCACCAGGCTTACATTGTGCACTGAAAATCCATGTTTAATATCATTACATGGCCATGTTTCACACTGTAACATGAAGGTGACACATGATCATAATGCTCTCAAAGGCTGCAGCACTAAATATTTCAGGCCCATATGCAAAAGTGCCTTGCATAGTATAAAGGTAAAGTACCGCCTACATACTTCAACGCAAGCCATCCATCCATCCATCCATCTGATTTAAATGTACAGTAGGTGGAAAAATGATTTGATGTCAAGCACTGACATAGACTGATAAGTAAAGCAATAGTTTGACATTTTGGGACATTCTAACATGTTTACAGGTATTTACTTAATAATAAAGAGTTAGATGGGAAGGTTTATATCTCATATCTGTATGTTAAGTGAAGAGCTAGTGCTGGAAAACTGTTAGCTTAGCATAAGGCTGGAAGCAAGGGAGAACAGCTAGCCTGGTTACCAACACATCTAAAACAAGTTTAATCTTTAGCTGTACTTAAATAAAAAGGTAAAAGGTTAAAAAAAAAAAAGCTAAAAAAATTAGGTGATGAGTTGGTTAATTTTGCCGCTAGGTATATTTTTTAACTTTGGATGCAGGCAGGCTAGCTGTTTTCCCCCGGCCTCTAGGTTGAAGATTCAACAATTTATTGTCATTGCACAACAATTTACATCACGCAATCATTGTCGAATGAAATTCTTAAATCTCATGCTTCCTACAAACAATGCTCAAAAATATTAACACAAATAGAAACACTCAAACAAACAAAAAATATAGATTTTAGTGTGGAGACATAAGAGAGGTATTGATCTTCTTATCCAACAAGAAAACATTTTCCAACATCATGATGAACTGTTCCTTTACAGGTGATTATTGTATTTGTAGATGCTCTGACAAACAGGATCTTTAGGTGACTGAAATCGAAATCATGTGTTTCTCCAGCGGCCAGTTTTAATTAAACAAACAGCACAGCGGCAGGCATGTCTGTGTTTTGACAGTGTCGGCCCTCCCCTGTGCAGCCACATGTATCTGTTGAACTGTTTAACTTTTCCTTATTGGCTGCCAGTGGTGCCTCCCTCCAAGCAAACATACACACACACACACACACACACTGTATTTGAGAGGCTGTGCTTGATGAAAGGTAAACACTGATGCTTGGTTATTTTCTGTGAGCAGTTTAAATGAAAGATAGTGTCCATCCATCATGCAACGGTGCAGTTTGTGTTCAGTCAGAGGCGTGAGCATGATCTCACCGCGGACTTCTGGGTAACGCAGCGTCAGTGGCTGCTTCTGGATGATATGCCACAGACCAAGTGTAGCTGTCAAAGCACAGTGGTCCAACAGCCTCAGCTGCTTTTTGTGTCATCTGGGTCACCTCGGCCCGTCGCCCATGGTAACGACACCCTCTTTCAGGTCTGCCTCTATGGTAACCCCCATTTTCACTTTGCTTCAGAGCTGCTCTTATGTTGGTCAGATGCTTTTTCTTTCCTCTTCCACTTTAGCAAGTGTGTGAAAGCGAGCGGTTTGCCTCGTGGGAACTGGGCGCTCACAACACTTTAACCATCTTCACACGATGATCGCAGAAAGGTGTGATGTCATGCTGAAAACAGATTTTATGTAATATTGCATCATGTTTACTGAACATGTGCCCTGAGAATTACACAATACGGCTCAGCCCTGTAAGCTGCTAATGGTGGCCCAAATCATCGTGAATCTTGAACTACTTGAAATGTGGCTTTGATGACTTGGCTCTGCCTGTTCAAACATTTTTTTTATTTGTTTTATGTTTTATCACTACATTCGGATGCTCAGACGTGGTCGACGCAGGGATCGCGACTTGAACAGCTTTCACTTAACTTTTAATGATTTCTGCTTCTCTTCATGAAGTTTCTTTATTTTTCAGACAATTGTTTGGGGGTTTAACATGCTGACCATGTCACTACCCTGATATCCCCCAACCTCTTCTATCTCCCTCATTTTCTCTCTGTCTTTCTTCAACCTTTTCACATCTATTAAGGTCAAACATTCCCATAAAATACTTAAAACATTTAACACAAGTGCAGGCGTTGTGGACAGATTTCACCCATGTGTCTTTTGCTTTTTGACAAGCATTGTGTTTTTATATTCAGTGAGTAAGAGAGAACAAAACAGAATATAGATCACACACTTGGGTGACGGTCTTGCCGTTTGTGCCATTTATTCTCAAAATAGGGCATATTGTTTGAGGTGCTTTTTTTTTATCTAAGTAAATGGCCGCTGTGTGTTGATTTTGTATTCCACATGATAAGAAATGTCTTTCCATTCAAATAAAAGCAAATAAAACGTATGTTTGTTTTTTTGTTGTTTTTTTTTTACAAATGTCATAATGTTTCTTTTCATCACAACAGACTGCAAGTTTCTTCTCTGTCTTCTTTCTTCCTATGATTGGTATTTTCTCTTTTTCTCTGCCCCAAGCATCAACCATCACCACTGACACTATGTGCTAAAAATGTGAATTCCTATATGTTTTTCTTTTACCAAAATTCAGTAAAAGCAGAATCTGTGTGTGTGCGACCGGGCGATCCATCCTGAGTGAAAGCAGCAGCAAGTCAGTAAAGCGTCATCTCTGATTGTTATTGATCCATGATGTTGTTGATGCAACAGTGAAGTTAAACCAACAGAGAAACGATTATTATCGTCTGCTCTGAGCTCCTCGTGTTGTGCAGCTCGTGTCAGTTTATGTGTTGTGGATATCCGTTGCCTGGGTAACAAAGTCTTTGTATAACTTACAGAAAGTTGGAAATAATTATCCGCACTATGAAACAGAAATCATAGCTTGATGTTTTTCAGCCTTTGGTCTGTTTTCACATGGAGGATTTTAGTGTCAGAGCAAAATCCTCCATCTGACTAATAAATGTCATGTAAACACATAAAAGGTTGTTTGAAGCATTTTTCAGAGGACAAAAAAAAGTATCATGTAAACATGTAACCTCATCACTCTCATACTCCCCAGACACTAAAATTGCTGAGAATTAAACAGGCGGTAATTTGAGTAGTGCATGAAAAAAGAAAATCTATATTTTGATCTGATGAGAAGTTGGGGAAAGAGCTGGGAGAGTGGGAATTCACACTCTGAGAGGCATTGCATATTTTGTGCACAACACAGTATTAAATTAACATCTCATCAAATATTAACTCACTAGATTTGGCTCCCAAGTGTCAATTTGAACAAGCTGAAAAACATATTTTGATGCTGTGGGTCAAACTGTGAGTAAAAAAAGTTATGGTTTTGTGTTAACATTCTTGTTGCAGAAAATGAGATGAATTAGAGAATATATGATGGATTCATACTTGCAGGAAAACATAAAGGGTTTTCTAATTTTAACTCCATGTATATCCGAGTGAATTGGGCGCGTGCCACGGCACGGCCCATGTGTGTATTGTGTATTTCCAGCTCTGAGTCGCGAAAAAGCGCCATCCACGCTTGGCAGCTCTCCACTGGTGATGGCACGACGCTAAACTTTTTGAATTTCAAATGAGGAGTGTGCCGAATGGTGAAATGTCAAAAGGAAACGTTTCCAAACAAACCCCCCTACACTGTAAATGCTAACATACAACTTAATTAAATACAATAAGATAAGTGAACCAAACTCTTTCTTTACCTCTTTTAAATAAGTAAGTAGTAATTTGGGGTTGGAAAAAATGCTTAACTGATGTATCAGGAGGAAAAAAATATTTATTGGGCCTTTGGGCCTTCTTTCAGTTCATCCGATGTCTGAGTGAGGGAGCACCAGGTATGACAGCTGAGCGTCTAACACCCTTATCTCTGAGTGTCACCCAGGTGTGATGAGGGAGGTCAACAAGGGGGTGTTGGATTGAGGGGGGTGAAATGGTTGAAACGTTTCTTTCTCTTCGGTAGGGGCCTCCTGCAGATACGGTGTGACACTTTTATGTGAGTAAAGTGTGTGTCGGCAAGTACATCAAAATTTTGTTGCCCGGAGAAAGAAAAAAAAAAGAGTGTAAGCATGTTATCTGCTGTGACCATCCGCTTGTAAGCTTTGAGGTAAGCTTTGACCAAGTGCCTGGATGAGAATATCATCTCAGACTTATCAAAGCCGGAGAGGATTTAAGACGTGTTGTGGACCTTTCTGTGGTTGGAAAATCCTCCTAGTGGCTCCTTTTTTTAAAGTAACTTCAAGTAACTAAGTTTAAGAACAAAGTTAGAAAAAGTTCATAGGAGTGTCTTCACTTCTGCTGTCAAATCATTTCAGATTTTTTAAGACGAAGTTAGTGCTCTCTTAAGTGCATAGCTCTCTCAGATGAAAAATAAAAAGTAAAAAAAGAAATCAAATAAAGAATGAGAACATGTACATCTATATATAAATAAATAGGAGCAGAAGTAGTGGAGCATTTTTCATCATCACACATTAATTTAACACAGTCAACCACTTGATCCTAAATCTTACATAATGCTCCTATAAAGCAGCTGATGAATAAACTCTTTGTTTCTCCAAGAGCTGGTTTAATGAAATTATAAAATAACATATTAAAAAATAAGTTAAAGCTCATCAGCAGTTAGAAATGAGAAGCTCACTTTTGTCTCTGCAATTTAGGATTGTTTAAAAGAGAATTAAGTGGTAAATTTGCCGCCATTATCATCATGGGAACGGAAAGTTTGACGGGCGTAGCAACAGGCTGCTTCGTGAGGATGTAGGAAGTATATTCCACTTTCACAGATTCATGCATAAATCAGAGATACAGATACTGACGCAGAATAATGTACTGAAGCAACCCCACTGAAAACTGACAAATAAAATAAAACAGAAGAAAACCATCTCCCAATAACTCCATCACGGAGGATTTCTGAGGCAGCGACAGTCAAACAGAAGAATTTATTGCACTGACAGCTGTCAGCGTCGCAGTCCTACATGGCTTGCTTTGCTGAGAAAGACTTATGTACGTCCAAAATAGTGTCTTGGAGACGCTACATTACATCGGGCCCCGTGGTGCCACAATGAATAAAGCATGAGGGGAACACAGGAAAAGTTGTTGGCTTAGGCAAAGAGATGCAGCCACTTCTCCCTGACCTAGATTTCAGGCATGGGGAGTAATTTTGTCTGTCTGCTAACGTGCTCCCCTCTGTCCTCTGTTTTGCTTTCAGCATCTCTAATTCTCCCCTCTGCTCTGAGAATGGAAATCCTCCGAGCTGGTGGACATCATTCAAATACCCTTTGGGAACAGATGTGTATACAGGTAAGAAACCAAGGAAAGAAAATGGTTTTCTTCTTTAGGTATCACGATAAACCACTAACATGTAAGGCACCATTTGCAGAAAAAATACACTTGAGCCCCTGTTCAGTCAGACAGATGTACTTTTAAAGGAAGCAATTTGTTTATAGTTCACATAGTTTTCCACTGGAACAGAAGCAGGATCCTGATATCTGGAAACCAATCAAACTGGACACACAAGACCAGGAAATTGCACCAGGAAAAAGCAAAGATTTGGAACACAGAAGCATAAATTTGTATCAAAGAAATGTTTTTCTTATGTTTTCCTATCCTCTTAATCACCTCATGACCCCTCAAATTATTATCTAGGTTTGGAACCACTGTCTTACTATGTATGCTCCAGTATTACATCTAATTAATCTAAGTTACTAAAAAAAACTATTTACCCTCACTGCAGATCACCTAATTTTCTAACACCCTTATCTCTGACTGTTTCTGTCTCATAATCATGATGTATTTTTGAATGATGAAGATGTCTGACGTTGTTGAAAACCCCGGCAAAAGTTAGTAATCGCACCTTCTATTTCAAGAAGGTGGTATGACGTGATTGCTTCAACAGCACTTTAATGACTATACATGGTTTAATGAAATTATAAAATAACAATGTTTAACAGGGTATAATTTAGGATTGTTTAAAAGAGAATTAAGTGGTAAATTTGCCTATATGTTTAAATAGTTATTATATGAAATATGAAAAAATTAAACCCAGTTTAAAACAGAAGAAAAGGAGGATAACCTAAATTAGACTAACCTTGACCCTTACTTAGACCCTTACTTGAGTTGTTTTATGCTCCCCTCTGTCCTCTGTTTTGCTTTCATACGTGTATGCAAATAAACAGTTTTCTTGTTTGTATCAGTTGTTTTTGGCACAATGATGCATTCTTCAGATGGGTGAGCAGCAGACCTCCTATGATGTGTTTACGTGAGGAGTTACTAAAAAAAACTATTTACCCTCACTGAAAGGCGGTGAGACTCACTCAGTGCACCAGGAAAAAGCAAAGATGGGCAGTGAAATATACATCAATGTTTTTCTTATGGGTATACCTATCCTCTTAATCACCTCATGACCCCTCAAATTATTATCTAGGAACCACTGAAAAAATGTTTTAACCTAAATTAGACTAACTTGATTACTTAGTTACTAAAAAAAACTATTTACCCTCACTGGTTGTTTTATCACCTAATTTTGTGTTTCTGTCTCATGGGGATGAAGATGTCGTTGTTTTTGGCAGGGGTGGGGGGGGGTTGGTTTCGCTCTCTCCAATTCTGGTCTCCAAGGCAGCAGTGTGAGGCAGATGTAATCAGAGTCATAATGATGGCTTATTAGACAGCGGTCAGAAAGGGCCGGGGTCAGAAGGTCACGACAAGAACGAGGAGCCGGGGACGGGGCAGGTGAACGCCCCCGCTCCCCGGCCACGTCACAGTCTTCAGCAGTTAAATGTAGGGCAGCGGGTCGATTGCATCGGATGATCTTTGCAGACCCAAAGCAGAGTATTTTCATGAATTGATTTCTTCCTGGAAGCATAATGACAAAGAGGAGGGGGAAGGGGGGAGCAAAGGAGGGAGAAATGATTTAAACAGGTCATTAAAAACCCACACATTGTGGTGTACACGATGACTGATGCTGCCTGTCAAAACACAACCACACTCGCTTTCAGCTCCACTGTAGTTTACGTCCATCACAGCTGAAGCATCATTTATGTTTAAATGGCCTTTTATCAATGGCAAATTATCCATCAGCACTCAGAAAACTATTAAGATGCTCTTTGTTGAAGCTCAGGCGGAGTAAATATACGTCTGTATATGTCTTCATCAATAGTCAGTGACATAGACATTGAGCTCCAGGGGATATGGGGGCGTCCAGCCTGCCATGTAACTAACCTCAGGATGTCCCATTCTACCGCAGTATGGATTTATCCTCTGAACAGGAAAACCAAGGAACAGACTCAGTGAACTGACACACAGCTGCCGCCTGAGAGAGAATCCACCGCTCACTTGGTGTCCTTAATATGGACGCAGTTGCTTTTTCAAGGGTCATTTCATCAAAGATATGAGAATAGTAGGTCAGAACTTTTACCTAAGTCATTATTATGATACCTGAAATCGAAATTATTACCTTATAGGCACAGTTATGGGATACTCTAAGTCAAATCTATTGGATAATAATGGAGTATATAGCTTTTTTTAAAAATAAGAAATAAAGGATATTATGAAACAACTATGAACTATGAATAAATTAGCCTTTATGAGTCAAAATGTTGAGATGCTAAGTCAAAAGTCTGAATGTATTTATGGAAATGATAAATTATCTAATCCAAATTTTGAGATACTAAGTCAAAATTAGCAGATAATTTAAGAGATTTAAGTCATAATTCTGACGTAAAAAATATGATAGTAAGTCACAACTAGGAGACAAAATTTAGACTTAATAAGTCACAATTTGTGAGATACTAAGTCAAATATTATCAGTAAAGAATATAAAATAATAAGTTAAAAACATTAGAAATAGTCATCATTTTGACATCTACCATACTTTTGACTTCTTATTTATGTTGTTGCAAATATCAGAAAACTGCACACAGCACAGTTGAGCAGTCCAAAAGAAAAAAACATGATGAAAATGATCCTACAGACAATACACTCTCTCTGTCGCTTCTCGTTCTCAAACCTGAATAGATTTAAACGGTTCTTTTATCGCATCAGTGGTCTTTTGATTGCAGTCGTTCACTTAAACAAACAAACAAACCCAGAGGAGTCGCCTCTCGTCGCCCCACTGCAGCCTCCGTGTGGGCTTCGCTGTCTTTTGACATTTGAGCCACAGGGTGATGGCAAACTGTGCCGGAGAGACACAGCGGTGAGCACCCGTCCAGAGGGGACGCCACGCAGCTCACCCCTCAACTCCTGCCAACAAATAATTCATACCGCTAACATTTACTTTGTTCAAACGCTGACCGGTCTTTATCCACCGCCCTGTCTGTGAACCTCAAAGTTCCTGTCTGCGGTGAATTAACTGTCTGAGTGAAACATACGGAAGCTTTTAAAGTTTTGCTGCAGTGGAGCGAAAAGTTGAAAAAGGGCTCAAAGTGCTCGGCGAACCCCGCACCAGGATGAAAAATGGTAAAAACATCTGTGAGGGACTTGGTAATCTTTAAATAAATACAAAACACGCAGCTTGAAATACACTTTAATATACAGGAAGTGTATCTTTTCCTGAGCTTTGCAAAAGTCCACTTCTTGAATAAATAAAAAAAAGAGGAAGACAAAATAATCCAACACTGAAACCTTAGGCGGCACCAGGGAGCATAGTTTTTTCTGGCTGCACCGCACAAAAGAAAAGAGGAGACTGTGAAATTTCAAGACCTCAGTTCCCAGAAATGATGTAACGTCGCATCAATAAAACTCACACTGCTTTCACTGAACTTCAGCTTTTTGTGGCTGCGCGGCTGAGTGTAGACTTTGCCCGGTAGGTTTGACCGTTGATGGGCAGAGTGGATTTATTCAGAAAAGAAGTTACTGGATTTAAAAATCAACTAGAAAAATGAGTTCAATTAAAGTGTTCAGGAGGGATGAGCCAAGGAGAAGGCTTCGTTTTTTATCTTCTTCAGAGGTCTGGTTGAGGGTCGGAGGTCATCGGGTCCGTGGGCGAAGGCGCAGTGTTCGGCCTGCAGGGGGCAGCGCTGAGGGTGGTGGTCGTGAAACCAGCAGGGACGAGTTTTCAGGGCACCGGGGGCGACAGGTTTCCTCTTGGTGTCCGTCCCGGAGGGCTTCCGGTCCCGCCAGTCTCTTATGTACACCCTCCCTCCTTCCACTGAAAGAGAGGGAAAGACAGGAAGAAACAAGACCTCTTCAGAATAAAGCTCCAAAGCTTACAAATAAATCTGCTCCAATAAGAGTAGAGAAATGAAAGTTTAAGTTTTAAGTTGATAAGAGGTGATTAGCAGTAATGTATAGTACAGAAAAACCTATGAGAAGAAGTCAACTACAATTCCCACTGTGCATTTTAGCAACAAATGGTATGAAAAAGTTGATAAAGTCCTGACATTATTGGGAAAATGTTCTTTTCATCAGAAAGCTGATAAAAATATTCAGCAGGGCACTTTAAGTCCTGATGTTGGATGAACTCAGCGATGAAGAAGCCGAATTGATCTACGAAGCATTTCTGACTGAGCGCCGGCTCCGCGCTCCTGCTGCTGGCTTCTTCTCCATGGCAACAGCGGCCGTGGCTCACACACCACTGGCCGCACCACGCCAATAACAAAAACCTGTCCCTGGTGTTAAATTATCCAGGAAACTTTCTGTTCATCTGTCAGGCAGCGTTAAGGTCCTGATCAAAAGAAAACGAAATGAAAAACTAAAATGGCAATTTTCAGTGGTAAAAATACAGCTTGTCACATTTCACTCTACACTGACTCATTCAATTGAGACAATTAGAACCAGGTTTCATTTTCCATCAGATAAATCTGGTCAAAATGAGAAGCAGAAGTTAGAGCATAGTCACTTAAGGACCTTGGAGACTGATAATATTTAGCCCCGTTTGTATTCAGTTCACGATCAGTGAATGACCAATAGTCAGTCAATGAGTAAACTCTTTTCTATTGATCATTCTTACACGTGAAATTATAGTCATCTGTTTGACAACCGAGGGAACTCCTCGCTGATGAGGGTCACGAGGTGTTTTAAAGCACACACAAAAAGTGAGTGAACATTGATTTTTCCTTATATTTTCTCCAATCAGTGAACAACGTTAACTCTATTTGAGAAAACACTCTTTCCCCTGTGGTTTTATGTGGACCAGCTCTGAGGATGTGTACAGGCGCGCGGTCAGACTACCTCTAAAGACCTGGTGGTTGTTCTTGAGCAGTGTCTGAAGGCCTCCACACTCCTTCTTCAGGAGCTGCAGGGTTTCCTGCCCCAGCAGCCCGGCGACCTCGCTCACTGAGAGGCTGCCTGAACAGGAGGAAGGAGGGAGGAGGGGGGAGAAAAGGATGAAAGATGAGAGCAAAGTAGAGAGAGACAAAGGAGCAGGAGGAGGTCTGTCAATGTTACATTCATCAATATATTAACACGCTGCTTCGGGCATGCACAGAAATAATTTTGATCCACCATTACAGAGTCAGAAAGAAAACATCCGATACAGCTGATTGGCTCGAGTCAATATCAGCGGCTGTTTTTTCTTTTCTGTTTTTTTTTTTTTTTTGGAGAGAGAGAGAGAGAGAGAGAGAGAGAGAGAGAGAGAGAGAGAGAGAGAGAGAGAGAGAGAGAGAGAGAGAGAGAGAGAGAGAGAGAGAGAGAGAGGCAGAACAAGAGCAGCGCTATGGCATCCTCCCAGTGAAAATGTTCCAGGAGCGAAAGGGTGATCAGTGCTATATACAGAACATTTTACAGCGAAAGAGGCAGGGGAAAAGAAAAAAGAAAAAAAAAACACCTCAGTCACTGTCTTTCAGTGTTAGTCAGGGCTGTGAAGTGTGCTCAATTAAAGCTGCTCCAGCAAGCTGTCAGAGCGACCGGCGTGCATTTCACCGCTGCATCCTCCCCACCGGCCGCCTGAGAGGGTGACTCATTGTCGTCACTCCCCCACTGGGACAATAATTTTTAGATACCAAAGAGCAAAAAATAAATATATATATATATAGAAGGGAAATTGAAACAAACAAAGTTTAGGAAACGGTGAGCTGCTAAATGACGTATCCCTCCGCAGCACTCCGCCCTTTTCACTGTTTCATGAGATTTTCTGTATTTCTGGCTTTGCCCTTTCCCCCACCCCAGAAGAGAATTCAATCATGGCTGACCTTTGGTTTGTACAAATGACAATCCTCCTGCTCTTCCTCCTCATATTGGAGAGGGACACACCACGGGCCTTCTAATGCCCCTTTGTGCCTTTGCATGACAACATCTGACCTAAATCTGCAGCCATTTTAATGCCATCTTCATTAGACTTCTACACCAAATCTCTAGAGGTACTTTAGGCAATCCCCGTTGGCTTGAAGATTATTGAATAGGAGAGAGTTTCACTGTGGAATATATTGCCTCTGCCTCTCATCCAAGTTCAGATGGTCAAAGAAAATAAAAAGAAAGTGAATTCAGAGCTGCGACGGTTTTCAGTTTTCTTCGACTGGATTTTTTTTCTGCCATTGAAAATTTGCGAGAAAACATATTGTCCACCCAAATAAGTCCCAAATTTAGCTGGTCAAACTGTGGAGCTAATCCCTAAAACATGCAACACACTCCCACATTCACAGACACTCGCGCGGCCAAACGCCGTCCTGTGCTGCAGAGTGTGAAACTGGGCAGACTGCCGTCCTACAGCCCAGACGCCAGGGAGCTCCAGGCCTTAATATAATATCAATACACCGTTTAGAGCTGCCCTTTGCTGCCTACAATGTTAATGGGGATTAATGAGAGAAGGTCAGTATTGACGGAGTCGACTCTGCTTGGACTAAGACCAAAACAGAGGATTATTAATGGCTGGGCTTGGAGTACAGTTACAGTTTTTTAAGTGTTGCGCAAGATGCTAAGATGGCCAGCGATTGATTGCCTGTTGTGGATGATTGTTTTTGCTGCCTAGGCCAATTCAGAATCAGGCTGAGTGGAGAAAATCAGCTCTAATGTTGCTGAGTGGCAAACTAAACATTTCGAAAGGTTCATTTTGAGCCACAGAGTGCACAGCTTTAACACAAGATTGCTCATGTCTTTATTTTATTGACTGTGAGTCCTTAAAGTGGTTAAAGAAGTTCAATGTCTTTACTCAAGCTGCAAGTCACAACTATCCAAAATAAGATTAAAGAAGAGGAAAAAACATATTTCTGATAGATGTAATTATGTTTTTTTTTTCTTAAATCTTTCCTTTTGTTGGAAAATTCTGGAGAAAAAAAAAAGTAGGGACGCAGCACTCTTTTCCACTCATAATAACACTACTAATAACAATCAGTTATAAACAGACAGTCATAATAACCAAGTGAAACTGCATCCATTAGCTGACACAAATCTACCACCTCTGAATAAACAGCTCTATGATCTGAAAACAGGAACAGAATAAACATTTTCTTAAATTACCAACATAATATTAAGGCTGCTATTTTCTTTATAGAATAATGTGGCTATTACCTCCTACATTATTCTAGCATTGGTTTGGTCTATAAAATGTCCACCATTTCACCAAATGGTGAAAAATTCGAATTGCAAGTTCTCAAAGTCGACATAATCAAAGCACTTGTTCTGTCAAACCATCAGTCTAAAACAATTCTGTTAAAAATCGCTCAAGACTCAGACCCAGTGGCAAATATTCAAGTTGGAGAAGCTGGAGATTTTTTTTGACACTACACTAAAAGGTGAGTGAGTGCAGTTCGCATCAGTGAAGACCACAGGTGTCGACACAACTTGCTGCTGGGTCTTCTGGAGGATTGCGGGTCTAAATTGGCAAAAAGTGCGATGGGAGGAGCACTGTACCTACTCTCACCCACTCCCTCTTTCTCCGTCTATGCAGGCTGTTTCTGTTCGGCACATGCAGTACGCGCACAAGGAAACAATACCAAGAACATTTACATGGATATAATGCGTGACTGTCGACAGACGGCACCTGTAAAATGTAAAAGAAAGCTGATTTTACTGATCTGAGGTTTAGTGTTGCAGAGTGTAATGCATGTGAGGTGCACAGCTGCACGCTGACTCTTGCTCTCAGCACGATTACATAACCACATCAGCTGCATGAATTAGTAAGTTGACTCAGAGAGACAGCGGCCACCTTTGCACGTTCGCACATTTCGCATGTTAACCGTTTGACACGCCATTGAGATATGCAGCATTTTAATTTCAGCGCACGAATATCGTAACAGCAGTGAGGCTGGAAGTGCTTGAACTTTTTCCATACTGGTTTAAAATAATCAACTTTGCCCAAATCAAACACAGTCTTAAGTTAGAAGAGTGTCCTGTTTTTAAATCAGGAAATAAGTAAACAAGCCATTGATGTAAACTTTTTGATACTTGATTGTTATGAAGAAAATTAAACCTGATACTCCGCCGTATTTCTTTCACTCACTCACCCTCACACACATGCACACACCATCATTGCCGTTTCCATGCCTGCCTCTGTTTTGTTAAAGCAAATAAAACGATCAATTCATCACTTCACCAGGCTGAGAAATGTCCAACACCAAATATTTGTTCGAGCAAACTGTGGAAATCTACAGGCTCATGATGGATATATATATATTTTTTTTTTTTTAATACATTGCCAAGACCTGTTTGTTCCTGTTAATTTATCAGCTATATGTGTGTTTTGGAGATCTGTTTGTACGTGCAATGAGGGCTAAAAAGCAGCTCAGGAGCAAGTGATGAATATGTTCAACAGAATTTGGACTTGCACTAAAGCCATGAGGCTCTCTAACCATAATTCACTTTAAATATCAAAATCTAACATATAAAAAGACCAATAATCCACACACTCTTTGGAGACATTAAAAATGGAGAGTAACTGAATCTCAAAGCCCTTTCGATGACTCTGAGACCCTCCTGGATCTCTTCAGTATAGGCGGGCTCACCCTGAATTTACCCTTTGTTCTTACACAGCAGATAACCAGTAGGAATACCTCAATACAAATGCATACTCATGCATAAATCATAGACGGTGGTGCATTATTCATCCAGTCATCTCTATACAGAGCCACAGACTCCCTTTATTCGTTCTCCCTCATATTTTCTACCTCTAATTTCAGCACTGACATCATGACAGAGAATTTTCTGTTTTAATCATAGTGGTTCTCATCTCCTTATCTCATTTATACTGTGTT
Organism: Scortum barcoo; assembly: GCA_023238725.1. NCBI lineage: Eukaryota > Metazoa > Chordata > Actinopteri > Centrarchiformes > Terapontidae > Scortum > Scortum barcoo. Next base: position 14,799,799 of record CM041532.1, on the reverse strand, counting down.
TGTCTGCGTGGCAGCAGGGCTGCAGAGGCTGTGACAAAGGTGACGCGTGGGCGGTGTGTGAGCGAAACAGTGTGTGCTCGCGCGCTGTGTGTGTGACGCGTACGTGGAACTCTCTGTACCGCACGGTGCAGGAAGTGGCTGGCGGAGGATGAGGCGCAGAGTTCAAAGTCGCGTCGCTGTGTGTCACGAAGGCCCCGCCGACTGATGCCGAGAGAGGACAGGGCGTTGACGAGAGAGGTGGAGGGTTAGATGGGATGACGGAGCGGGGGATCAGACGAGAGGTGCCGGGCTGCAGAAGCTGCCGACATGCCATGAAGCAGAAATATATTTGAAATATATTTCAAGGGTGCGGATTAGAAATGTGAGAAGTGATTCGTCACTGACATTGTGGAAGTGTTCGGGTTACATCCAAAGCCGCCCCGTGAAGGCAAACACAGTAACTTTGCATTTAGTGTAAACAGAGTTAAAGAAATAGTTTGACATTTTGATAAAAATGCATATTCACTTTTTTGCCAAGAGTCAGACTGACACCAATCTGTATGTTAAATATGAAGCTGCAACCTGCAGCTGGCTAGATTAGCACAGACTAGAAACAGGGACACACCCTATTTATTCATCCATCCATCCCCTCTCTCTCTCTCTCTCTCTCTCTCTCCTCTGTAGATACTAATTTCTTATATAGGACAGTATAGCTAACAGATATTACAAAATAATTAACTCAGAAATCCCCCAAGGTGCACAATGATGAGACTGGATCAGTGAGCTTCACAGATAATGTGCCCTACTCTGGATTTACTCTGAACTTGCTCATCACTTCAGTAGCAGCTCGTGTCCAGGGAGACCTGTGTGATTTGTTGTTTTATTTTTAATCTCAGTTTGTGGCTGCTGCGGTTTACCTCCCCGGTTCCAGTCACTGGAGGCCCCCCCGCCGTCGTCCTCAGCCATTCCCAGAAGAGCATTAGCAACCTGCAGGACGACAGCGTTGACGAAGGCCCGCGGGAGAGCGGCGCAGTTTCGAACTGCTTCAACTCTGTCTCTGGGCTGGAACCCGGCTCCCCAGCTGCTCCCGGGGGTCCCGTCGGTGTCTTTGTTCCCATGGCAACAGTCATTTGTGATGTCTGACCCTTGAACTGTGACCCCAGACGGGGTTTGACGGCTCTGGATGTAATGAGCCCTTCGCTGCTCGGCCTCGGCTTCGTCAGCTAGCTGGTAGTTTCTTGATTTTCCCACCAGACACACCTGCAGACAGAGAAGCTGAATGTCAGGATGACTCCCATTAGCGCTGTAAAAAAGTAGACATGAAGATACAAATCCCCCTGTGTGCTACTACAGAGAAAAAAAAACTCTATGCCAACAAAAATAACTGTGAATATGTCATGATAAATGATTCCTGTACAATAAAAGATCTGTACATTGTTTTGGGGGTTTTTTTTTATGAAAAGGCAGATTTCACAGCTGTACCTGTTTGAAAAAGAGAGAAATACGTTCATGACGTCTCCGCTTTAGTGGGAAGTCACGGTGAAGAAAGAGTTGGAAGAATCAGGGACAAAAAAAAAGAAAGAGAAAAAAAAAGAAAGAGTCACACCTACGACTTCCTTGGTGTGAGCTGCGTGTGCATTAGCTATTCAAGAATCCAGCTTTAACTTTTTTTTTTTTTTTTAAACCACCCACTTATTCTATCACCAGGTAGTCTTTTTACACACCACCAGCACTGTGAAAAGTTACGAAAGTGCAAGCGTGTAGTACAGATTAGAGTCATCTTTAATGTTGTCAGGTCCTGAAAATAATCCAGGTACAATACACTGGACTGTACAACTGTGTACTACCTTCAAATCAGTCTTCAGATAGGCAAACAACATAGTAAATTCTTTAAAAAATCTTTACATCCACATGCTTTTCAAAGCTCTAATTGAAAAAAAATTGCCAATCTGTGTCATTATTTAGTCAATGTTAAAGGAGACCTCAAACAATTTTCACACACAGCTTCCTTTTGTCCTCATATAAAGAACTACTCGCTCTGTGAAAACAGAGAAAATAACCATCAAACTGAGCATCCCTGGAATTATTGCATCTTGGGGCTTCATATTTCTAAGAAAACATCAGTGTTACCAACTGGGGGGTGGAGTTTGAAAGATAGGTCTGATGGCACTATCAAATGAATTATGGGAAGCGTAGGACACAGGGGTTTTGTGCTGCGACTCACACCAGGGACTAAAGGTGAGGGCATGTTTCTATTCTGATCACTCTTTATTTATATACACACACGAGCTCCTCAACTCCCTGGAGGAAAGATTTCTGTCTTGATTCCTTCTTTTTTTTTCTTCTTGGTATTAAATTATTTGATAGTTGAGGCGAACAGGAAAACACGGGCAGGAAGCAGGAGGAGTGAGAAAGATGACATGCAACAAGGGCCCTCTGCCAGAATCAGACCAGGAAGGCTGCCATTACAATTCCACTAAGTCACATGAGCAGCTGGACGCTCTCATTTCTCTGAACGGGAACAGCTTGGACAGCGCTCGCTGACTTGCTCTGGAGTTTAAATTAAAAAGAATGAAGGATTTCAAATCACACAATAAGACAGTACAGATACAGTAGAGCTCTGACTCTGGTCTGCCTCAGCATACCCGTTTGGTGGACGGTATTCTCAGGCAGTCCTCCTCGGTGTCGAAGCCGCTGACTTGGCTGACCTCGGCGATGAAGTCAATGTATTCCTTGTACTGAGACTTCTTGCACTGCCGTCTCTGGTATTTTCCGTAGAAGTCGAAGAAACAGCAGGGCAGGACGAAGTACCGACAGGAGTGAGATGATCTGCAGTGGGAGCAAAAAGCAAATCTTACAGAGGGCCGATGAAAGCTGGTTATGAAACTTCAGGTGTTAAATGTCTGCGTGAGTTTGTGCACTACTTATGTTCCTGAAATAAACAGACTGGGGAAAAAGAAAAACAACCCATTACTGGAGATTATCATCTGTGTCCACATTAAAGGAGAGAAGAGGAGAGAGGCTCAACATCGCCATCAGGTGGTCACCCCGGAAAACACACACTTGTGAACTCGCATACAGGAACACACACACATTCACACATCCTCCCTCTGCCCATAATGTTATTCCCAATCGGAGAGATCAGCTGGCACTTGAGCTGCTGAGTGAGATTGTGTCTGCTGATGACTCGCCTGGCTGCTATAACGGGGATCCACGGCGTGAGCTCGTCTGAGTGGTTCCCAATCAGCCAGTCCGTACCCGGGAATAAGCAGCTCGCACTGGGAGTAATTGGCTTTTCCTGAAATAGCAGAGATCCAAAAAAAAAAAAAGCACAAGAGCTCCTTAGAGCGGGGAAGATGCAAGCCGCCGTGATTTGATTCAGAATCAATTGGAGGAAATTGCCTGAAAATGAAAACTTTTTATCTTCTCAAACTCTTAAAATATATATCACAGAACACCTGTCAGTGATGGGCTGGTGGTAGAGACACATTTTTCTTGATAAAAACGAGTACGTTTGCCATCAAAATAACATCGTTCTAAGAGATCCAGCCAAGAATTTATATAAAAAAGCTTTCATGTTTGGCTCGTTTCAACCAGTAACAACATCAAAAACGATGTAAGCTAAGAGCACTGAGGCCTGTGAGCTCCAGAGAGAGCTTCCAGATAAAGGTTCAGGAGGATTGCCCTGCCACATCCGCTCTGCAAAAATCAGTCAATAATTGATGACCTGAAATGGAGGCAGTCAGCAGCTTGTCGTCAAATGAATGATTGAGCCCGGGAGGAAGAGGAGGGGAGAGCACAGCGTTTTTTGGGGCAGGTTTCTCTACAAATGTGTGCATGTTTACATGAATCTCTCTGAATTCAGCGTTAATCTCCTGTTATGCTGTGTTATATTGTGTGTGTGCAGATCCCAGGTCCATGTCAGTGTAAAAAAACACTTACACATAAAAGAAGACTATTTTTCTTTCTGAATTTTGCATTATTGTTAGATGTCTTTTTGTAAATAATAGACAGCTAAAGGTTCATTCTAGTGCTGTAACTGACAAATTCATCAGCAGAATACTTTGTACCTTGTTCACTTCTTTGTCTAGTCTATAGGTGTCAAAGAACCTAATCTAAGTTTTGTTTTGGCCTTAAACGCATTTTGAGTGCCTCAGGTTTACTTATTAATGGTTTACAACTGAGGAAAAATTACACTTCTTTATTCATTTGTAAATGTGTCCATTTATTTGAAACGCAACGTCTCATTTTCTCTCAGAAACTCAAATTTGTTCAAATTTCATTATTTGAAAAATCAAGTTTCAAAGTTCAACTTGGCCCTGGGAAACAGCAGCTGAACAAAACAATCTCACCTCCAGGGCCATTAGTAACTATTCTTCAACCGTATCCCATGATCTTCATCGGCATCTCAGTCATCATGGAATTGAACAGTGCTATTTCCGAGGTCGAGACTTAACTTTGAGGCTACATGGACGAGAGGTCTTTAATGAATGATACAGCTGGAAGCCCCAGAAGGGTCCTTGACATAAAATTGTTTTGTCGACAACCTGATTTTTGTGCTCTAAAACAAATGTTCTCATGTTTTAAAATGTGCATCCGTCTCAAAATAAGATAAGAATCACTAGCTGAACCTGTTTCAAAGTGAAAAACGTCTTCTGTCCATTAAGCATGGCACGAAGCAGCAGCAACGGTGAGGAGGCGACACCAGCTGAAAAGACGCCTACAGCATGTGATGCGGTTTCAAGTGAAGAGATAATAACACTAATTAAAAAAAGCTGAACATGGTTAGAGTTGATCCCCCTCGTTCATGCTCAGCCCTGCTCACCTCTAGCAGAGTGTGGGGGCCGTACATGTCCCAGATCTTCCTCCTTCCGGACGTCGATGCCCTTTCCAGGATGCTGCAACGCAAGACGGCATGTCGGTCAGCGGCTAATCGCTCCCAGAAACATTTACACTCAGGTTATCGACCGGCGTGCGTAATTTCAATTAGCCCGGTCCTAGTTTGCGATTGGCCATTTGGGGCGACATGGTACAGTAGATTTAATACATTCAGAGACATGAATCCCCTCACCTGGGCTCAGACCAGCCCCATGTCATTGATTAAACCACCAGGGAAGATTTGGCTGATTGAAGTTTAGTTTCACAGGCGGTAGTTTATTGGGATTTTACAGCGGTCAATACAACAGCAATTTATTTTTCATCTTCTATTCAGAGCAAATTAAAAAATAAAACTTTCTGGTGAGTTAATGTATTTGGACCACAAATCTGTCTTTCATCAATGGACAGATGCAAAAAAAAAAAAAAAAAAACTTTTCTTAGTTTGGTGATCAGATTGAGATGTAATGGGAATGGGAATTTCTCACTGCTTTTTGAAGTTTCATATGCAAAACGATTTACTAATTAAGTCGTAGTCCAGATTTAAGTATTTCAACAACTATTAGATGGATTGCCATGAAATCTGGTTCAGAAATTCATGTCCACCTCGGAATCGAATGTAAAAACTCTGCTCATGCCCCGGCTTCTCCTACTTTCATAACCAGAAACCAATCCTGCTGTTCAAATCTGACCTTTGAATTAAAGTCTGTTTTGGTGTTTTATTCTAAAAGCTCTATATGTGAAAACAGATGGCCATGGTCTATGAAAGCTATGTAATAAAGAGAGAAATGATTAATTACATTGTGAATTCATTTGCTTTTTCAAATAATTTTGTTAAATTCAGCTCAAAGGTTTGGTGATTCATTTCTTTATGATGAATTTTACATGCTTTTTTTGTTTCCCTTCCAAACACAGTTCATCAAAACACTGCGACATTCATGCATCTGATGGTCCTCAGTTCAGTCTGAGATTCAAAGTCAATTCGGTCTGTTCAGTCTGGAAATGTTGCAGTAAAGTACAGATAAAACCACTTTTTTATAAGGTTATTAGGTCACAAATCAACCCCATACATTAGACTTATCACATTATGGCTGAAAACAGCCATAATGACTTTTGTGGATTTTCAGAAAGCTTTTAACCAGAAAGTGACATTTTGTGCATCACACAAGACATCATCATCACAGAGAAGATTAAAATCACTTTTTTTGGCTCCAGTGCAAAATAAAATGATGGACACTCAGTTGAGCTTTAAAGTCAGGATGGAGGTCAGCATTGATGCAGCTCCTGACTTACCCCTTCATTGGTCAGTATGTGAACCAGGAGGCCATTTCCACAGCCCAGGTCCACGAAGGACTGTCTGGCAGTCTGACCTCTCTCTGCCCTCTCCTCAGCCCACAGCACCTGCAGCACGGCGACACAGATCCAATACTGCTGTATGTATGTGAGAGCTTTCGATCATCTCAGCGAAACCCAATTTACATCTGCAGCGTGACACCTGCTGCTGCCGCCGACACCCTTTCACCTGCCTCTGGCTCTCAATTGATTTATTGGGTCAGCACCATTTTTCACAGTCAAATTGATTAACCCACATTTGGTTGACCTGACAACATGTGAAAGATAAAAAAACTTTCACCTGTCCGCACATGTACGTTTGCTCGGCAGTTGTCACGCACATTTAAAGGAAGTAGAAGAAGACATGTGAGGTGTGGGGACTATTCTTGAATTCACATATCAATCTTACAGACCAAGTTCAGGTATTACTGATGACTCAATCATTGACTTCGTGTTAAAACACCAGACAGACTGAACTTACAAGGAGATACGTAGCAATGGCGACATCCTCATATACAAACTTCTCAGGATCTGTGACCTCAGGCCAAACCTAAAGAGAGAAAAATAGAATATATGTTATCAGCAATAAACTTAGACTTAGACTTAGACTAGACTTTATTGATCCCTTTGGGATGACTCCCTCAGGGAAATTTAAGTTTCCAGCAGCACATAAGAGAAGCAGCACACACAGATAGAAGAAGCACACAGATGAAAAATAAACAGTAAACACTTAAAATACAAAATATAAAAGAATGAGAATAAAATAATATAAGTAAATATAAAGAGCTGAATATGGCTTTGTATGGAATAAGTTAAAATTATAAGTTAAAATTATTATTGCACTATAGATGAGAATGAGGTTATTACACCACATAATGAGGTTATTGCACCAGGGGAAAAGTGTCCATTTCTGTGTATGCATGCATGTGTTCACAAGTAAATGTACAATGGCTACCCCCCCTACTCTATGTCCTCCTCCCCCCTTGTGAGGAGTTGTAGAGTGTGATGGCATGATGGACAAAGGAGTTCTTGAGCCTGTTGGTCCTGCACTTGGGAAGGAGCAGTCTTTCACTGAACAGGCTCCTCTGGTTGCTGATGACGGTGTGCAGAGGGTGGCTGGCATTGTCCATAATATCCAGCAGTTTGTCCAGAGTCCTCGACTCTGCCACCGTCACCAGAGAGTCCAGCTTCGTGCCGACCACAGAGCCGGCCCGCCTGATCAGTTTATCCAGTCTGGATGTGTCCTTCTTGGATATGCTGCCCCCCCAGCACACCACAGTGTAAAAGAGGACACTGGCAACCACAAAGAAAGTGCTGAACTCCCCGTCGTCGGGAATTGAACCCCGGTCTCCCGCGTGACAGGCGGGGATACTCACCACTATACTAACGAGGAGATGATAAACCATTAGGACAGTGTAAATGTAAGACGTACACAGAGCTGACTTCACCTTGACCATGGCCTTGTACTTGTCCTTCAGCTGCTGGTACATGAGGCTGTACTTCTCCACCGGCAGCAGGGACAAGGTGCTCCTGAACTCGCTGCTCTTGCACTCGGTGGCCCAGCGCGCCAGTTTGGGCAGCAGATCGGAGGACAGCCATCGCAGCTTTGGGTACGCCACGCCATCCGAGAACCAGGCATCCGGAGCCAACGCGTGCAGCTCCAATGCCCTGCAGACAGAGGCAGCTTCATCTAGATCTTCTTTTATGTGTATTCGAAGTTTAACTCATTTTAAAGTTATATTAGCTCATCCAGGCAAATAGGAAACTGCACCAGAAAAATAATATGTGCTACTAAAGCCCAGCACTGACGAGATAAGGGCCTTAGAGAGGGTCCTGCTTTGTTACCTTATTTTTAGAGTCCCTCAGCCGTTAAGTTTTGTGATTTGTTGTTGCATATTTCTAAACTATACAAATTACCACACAGCAAACATGTCCTGCCCAACTGTCCAGTTTCAATCCATCAGATTTACAGAACAGGACACAAATATTTCCATAAACTGCTGATAATAAAATGACAAAAAAAAAAAAAAAACTTCTCATTCACTACCTTCATTTTATCACACAACATATACAACATTACATCTAATAATACAGACCCTGCTCTCCAATAACAACACATCAGACTGTTTTGAAATTATAATACATTTTTACACTATCACAGTATGATATAAAAACTGCCCCACGCCAATATCTCAACATACACATTAATACAGCGATCCCTCCTCTATCTTTACTGAACTGTACACAATATCTGTTAGCTGTGACTTCCTAGAGAGAGCATAACTCAGTGTGCAGGTTGGAAATAAGTCAAACCCTGCGATTGATAGGGTTGATGATAGGAGGAAAGAAAAAGATAACAATCCTATGCAAGCATTTTTAAATAATGGAGGTTAATGACTGAGATATGTGATCTTCTCTGAGTGTTTCTGAGTGCAGTGGTTTGGATAATGACACTCACCACTCCTCACAGTCCTGATGGAGGAGCTGCACCTGATGAATGTTGCCCCTCTTCAGAGACACCTGCCCTTCTGCATCCTCCTCAAAGGGCAGAAAGGTCACCTGTTGCCTGTCAAAGTCTTGCACACACAGAAAGACACTTTTATTTAAGATAAAGGGGGACTGAACAGGGTTTGGTGGAGACTTGAGGTCCTCTCTCACCTTTGAGGATCAGCTCTTTCTGCAGGTTTGTCCCGTAGCAGCTCACTTTGGGGATGAAGGTCCTGACACTGGAGGAGGACCAGGACTCCCCGTGCGCCCCCGCAGGTGGACTCAGGAAGGACAGCACCTCATGGGAGAGTCCAGGAGAGTCCAGGAGGGACCGCAGAGTCCCCCTGCCCTCCTCCTCTCCGGCCTCTGTCTCCTTCACGCCGCACAGACGCTTGTTCACGACGTGAGGTTTCTTTATCCACACGTCCACGGCGGACCAGAAGCCCTCCGGGAGAGTCCTGCATCCTACTGGGAGCTTTAAGTCGAAGAGTTTGGGCATCAGTGACTTTCAGCCCGGAGCACCATGTGTTTACAATCTGAGAGCGGCGGACTTCCGGGGGCTTTTATTTTGTAGTCAATAGGAAAAAGCTACCTCAAAAAAAAAAAAGAAAAGAAAAAAAAAGAAAAGAAAAAAACGTTGTAAAAATGTATTCACATAATCATGTCAAGGTATTAAAAAAAAGTTGCCAAAAAGTTGGGCTTTGATATCAACATTAGCAATGGAAGACTGGACAAATGCTGTCGCTGTCAGATGACGTTTCACAGTGTTGCCACAGTCGCACAGCAGAGGGCAGTGTTTCCTCTCTGTCAGCATTACACACATTTACACATTTATTTATTATCAACCAATAAACAAACACATTAAATGACATTACCTGTTTATTAACATTGTGATTATTATTTTCTAAAGATGCACCCCACTCTTTGGAGTCCAAATTAAAAACAATACCATTCATAATATCATCTACTAATAATTAAGTAACATGTAACTTCAGGTTGAGGAATATCTATATAATATTATTTCCCATTATGTGTGATTGTATCTCTTATACATACATTAGTATACAGAAATACAACTAAATATAACAGTATTTATTTAACTTTCCCACAGTTTTGTTTCTCAGAGGCTTTTTGGAAACAACCTGATCCACTCATAGCTGTCCTCAGAGTAACGGGATCTTTATCTCTCACCAATAAGTATGAAAAATGGCTCCTTTGTTTGAAATAGTGATGGCAAAAACGTTAATTGTGTAGATGTGGAAAATGCACTCTTGGCCCATATATGATTTGTATTTGAGAGAAATGGCAAAACACTCCACAGCTGGAGAGATTTTATAATGAAGAGAGTGGAGGTGTGTTTCAATAAGATCTGAGATACTGTACTGAATTTTTTTTTCAGGGTAAGGACAAATGTGCTGTGTTGAGAATAACACCTCGCTGTGTATATTCCCTATTTTTTCTGAATATACACTTTTGTACTTTTAGGAGAAAAACTGTTTTATATTTAATTCTATCATGACTGTGGTTATTATTATTACAATGATTGTTACTGCCAATTTCCCCCAAATCCAGTCAAACATATTTGCTGTCTTTGAAAATTGGGAATCTCCTCTGTAATTAAAGTTGTAAGGGTTTGAATAATGTTTGTGCCTTTGATGATTCAGTCGGTGAGGTTTTAATGAGTTAACTGCCCTCCTGTAAATCCACAACAGTCTCATTATTAACGATTATGTTGAAATTAAAACCACTCTCCTTTCAATTCCAGTGATATTGACTCCTGACCTTCTTTGGAAAATAATGGAAAGAGATAACCAACCTGCCAAACAATTGTTCCTCTGTCATTCATCATATATCTGATATATATTTCACAGTCTTCATGGTTTGCATTTCTGACTGTTTTGTCAGGTCTCCTTTTATTTGGAGTGATTACAACATATATATGCTGTATCTCTCTCATACATATATGAGCAATAAAACTTCTAACATATATCATATTTCTCTCTGCGGATTTCTCAGTGTTGCCTCTGCTCACTTCCAACTCTCGTGTCAGACACATGAAACCAGACAGAGGCAGCCTCCCACACTGAAAACTGACACTCAGGAACTTCAGCCTCAGTGATTTAAGGCAGAATAATGACGGTAAACATCCCTCCCCACACACTGATCATGCAATCCTGAAAATGACAGGTCGTTGCCCAAGTACCTGTCGGGTGGGTTATGGATGACTTACAGAAATTGCACTGACGCTTCAATCTGTCACCTACTCATCATTTGCAATTAATTGTGTTGTTTGTGAGTCTCTCAGCTGTGGCAATGTTGAAAACACCTTGTGACAAAAACAATACGATCTCATGTAGTTTCCTGTAAACTACTGATTACAAATCCCAAATGTGTAGGCCACTCAATCATCAAGCAAACCTCCATCTGCCTCTCTAGTTTAGCAGGGAGTGTGTGAAAGAAGTGTAAAGAGATCTCCACTGTTTTCAGGGGGCTTTGAATGGCTGCTCCGCTGAAAATCTATTGTGTGTGTTGAGTAATTCAGGCAGGCAGGGAGGAGCGGCTATGGGAGATACTGTACCAGGAAGTGCAAAGTGCAGGCCTGCCCTTCACGGCGCTGCTTGGTTTGCATTCAAGTTAAGGACCACGTGAGAGGACAGACAGAAAAAAAAAAAATCCTGCTAAACTTGCTTGGCAACAGCAAGTTTGGAGGAAAGAGAGGCATACAGACGCAGAGAGAGAGAAAGAAAACCACATGAGTTTCTTCACTTGACTCACAGCACGTGACAAGTTTCGTTTGAGTCCGAGCACAGGAATCAAACATGGCCGGTGGAGAGGATGAATATGAATATTTACAGTAATGATTTCCACCTGACACGTGACTAATGGGAAACTTTCCTGCATCATGACACCTGATGGCAAGGAAATGGATGTTCATATCCTCTAATTAGATGAGACAAGCAACAAAACACGTAACAAATAAGGCCGCAAGGTGACAGGAAAATGAACTTTTTTTTTTTCATTGCTTTGATACTTCTTTATTTCTTATTTTTCAGTGTGATCAGTTGCCAATTTATTAAGAACACTAATCACTAAAAACATAATGCAGTCTAATACAGCCCTGCTAATGAAGGTCCAGTTTTGTTGATTCGACTTCTTGATCATTTCAGCTTTTGCGGGACTGTTTTTGATTTTATTCACTGAGGTGCCTCTGCTGTCACTGATATAATCAATTCATCATAATACAGCCTGTAAAATTATCATAAAGTTGAATCAACACTATAGCAGTTTCAAAGAAAAGACTTTATAGCCCTCATGAGGGTAGGGTTCATCGCAGGATTATTGTATTTAGTCTAATTAAAACTAAAGCTTATACTTCTAATCTTTTTTTATAGGTTTTAGACAGGTACACTAACTTATAACTGTTCTGGAAAATGTTAAATGTACCCAAAGCTGCTGAAAAAGACTCTGTTTCAACAGCTCTAATAAAATGGAGTTGATTTACTTTAACCTGAATCCACTTTATTCTATAACTGTGTGTAAAATGTGTAAAAAAAAAAAAATTTAGTCTGTGCATTTCACTTCACTCTGATCTTCTTCATCTCCTTTGATCATCCACACTGGGTTAAAATCATCAGTTAATCCTTAGTGCTTAACAATGGTTTCTCGGGTCATTTGTGACCTACATTGTTGTTCTGTGCAGATGATTTAAGCCATTAGTAATGCCCTTATTATTACCCGTGCAGGGCTGCTGTCATCTGGAGGTTTGTGCTGAGCTGCGGGCTCAGGTGAGAGCAGCCAGGAAGGGGCGTGGTCAGCTGGGAGGGCGGAGAGAAGAGCCGAAAAACACGCAGGTAGGTCACCGAACGCGCTTCTCCCGTAGACACATGTAAGACAAATCTACGGGCTATATATGTGCCGATCAGCTGATCGATCGCACTCAGCTGTTTAAAGGTAAAGTTTGGTTTGCAGAGGAGAGCTGTGATTTGTGGTGGAGCCCCCCCCCCCTCGTCGACGTCTCTGGAGCTTTTCATCGCCAACATGGATCACCTGTCTCGGGCTGTGTGTGGTTGAGAAGAAGCTGTCAGACACCGGAGGACTGAGTTATTTAGATCAACGGTGAGTATCGCATATGTCTGTGTGTGGGAGCAGGTTCATAAAGTGTGAGAGGTTTATGAAATGATGTAGTTTATGGGTGTGGGGGGGGGGGTGTGCTCTTAAAACCCAAATGGTCATAAAATCACGTTCAAATGGCTTTTAATGTGCAATAATAACATTTTTACAGTAAATATGAATGGCAGATCTTCCAAATGACCATACTGTGTACATTTACTCAAGTGCTGTACTTGATTACCACTTTAAGGTACTTGTACTTTACCCCAGCTTCATTTTAGGCTACTGTACTACACAGCTACATTACAGAAGGGAATAATATACTTTTACGTTTATTTGACAGCTACAGCTACTCTTCACATGCAGATTTTATATCTGAAATATGTGATCGGTTAATGCAGCATGGTGCATTATTATAGATAAAACTGCTCAACAGTTTATAAAGGAGTTCATAGACCTTCATCATGAAAACGCTCCTTAAAAAGAAATCCAATAATGTAACATATGCTTAACATGACACTGAAGCCGGAAACTTTTAGTTGCTGTTCACTTTACTTAAATAAGATTTTGAATGTAGGGTGTATCTAACATTACTGTGTTGCTGCTTTGACTTGAGTAAAATAGCTGAATACTTGCAGTGCTGCATTTGACTGCACTCATATTGTCTGTACTTTAAAAAAATGCACCCCATCCTAGGCAAGTGTTACTTCCACTTCTTTAATCACAGAATAGAATACCATATTAACATGTCTAGTATTATTGTTGTAACTGAAAACGTGCGCACGTGTCTGCGAGCGAAGCTTTGTCGACCCTCTCTGTTGACTGAGCGTGACTCTGTCTTGATCTTGATTTGTTCTTGGCCTCAGAGTAAACACGGTGCTGTTGTACTGGATAAACAACACCGTCGACCATTTGAAGTCGCAGATAATGGCTCGTAAGATAAAAGTTTAACCAGTGACTGTTCAGCCCCATGAAGCTTTTTACTAAATAGTTAATCACAATAAGGCTATAAGAATTTTTTTGCAGTAGCCGGGCAGGTTAAAGATTTGTCATTCTGTACATAAAGAGAGTGATCACAGGGCTGTCTTTGTTTACCAACCTTGCATCTGTGTGTGGGTGTTTTCCTTTTGAATTTGAATGCTCGCTCAAGTTAGGTGCAAATTAATTGGGAGTTGTCCCTGGGAATGAATGCAAGCCCGGGCTCGTGCCCTCTTGCACTTTTTTCAGCAATCAGCCACAGGCATGATTGGGCTGATTACTGACGTGAATGCAGCTCTGCAAGTCCTTTAGTGTGGATGTTAATTTTTTCCCAGGGTAGCTGACAGGGGAATGTTGAAGTCCTTCCCTTACTCATACCTGCCACGAACAGGGAGCTGATAAGCAGATTTATGGCAGCCCTCTGCTTGGCATTAACAGCAAGAGCAGGAAATTAGATCCGACAAAAAGGTGAATTCACTGTGGTTTAACTTTTAGTTTCTGAGCAGTCATTCTTATTATTATTGCGGTCATGGTTCAGGTGGAAACGATGCACCAAGTCAACCGTTTCAAAGTTGTGCTGCTGTCAACACTTCAGCAGTCGCATAAATCCTGTGTGAACAGGAACCCGTCTGACTGGTGCCCCTAAACCAGCGACCGCCTAATGTTTCCACCTCTCAGTTTTTTCACACTGCTTCAGGGTCCCTGTAGGATGGTTGCCTCTGAGGTTCAAAATGAGTCACAACCCGGCAAGCTTTAATGATACTGGACCTGATTGTTCAAGCGTCTGAGTTAAAGAAAGTCTGTTTTCTTGTTCCCTGTCCCCTCATCCACCTGCTCCTCTTTATGAGCCTTCACCACTTGCTCTTCCTTTCACATGCTGCCGTTTCCCTCATGTGATTTTACTCTCATTTGGGTATCGAACTGCCCGCAAATAACACTGCCGTCATTTTCTCTCGGTTATGAAAAGCTGAAAGTCGCACTCTCCCGCCACCCCGTCCTTCTGAAATTTATATTATGATAGAGCAAACATGAGAGCAAATGAGTCGCCAGTATAGAGATTCTTTCTCATAGGACACACACACAAAAAACAGCTTGTTAATAGCTGGCACAGAGCTAAAACCTGAGCAATCCCCCTCTGGCTTCTTACACCAAGGGCTTTTTGTTGGGTCTCCATGGTAACCTAACAAGGCCCAAGTGGGAGCGAAGTTACTGTTAAACAAGCTCTTTAATGAGACGAGAAAGACTCGGATAGAGAGCTGGTTCATAATTGTGTCTTTGGGTTTTGTTTCAGGTCCCCAGACTGGAAAACACAGTTGGGAAGAGTCTTAATGACCAAAACCAAAAGATTGGATTAGATTGAATTTGAGGAATTTAGACGTAAAGGGAACAAAGAAAAAAAGTCCCTGCACTGTCTCATTACCTTTGACCTTTGGCTCTTAAGGCAGGTCGGCCAGGTCATGGTGATGGACCAGGACACTCAGTGGCTGTACCAACTGCTGGCCGAGGTCCAGTTGGAGAAGTTCTACCTGCGCGTCAGAGATGGCCTCAACATCACCCGCATCGAGCACTTCTCTTACGTCAAGGAGTCCGACCTGGAGCAGATAGGAATCAGCAAACCCGGTGAGCCTGATCTTCTTCAGCTCCTTTGATCATCCACGCTGGGTTAAAATCATCAGTTTCAAGCAGGGAGGATTTCTCCCTTTGACTCAGGAGATGATGTTTGTTTCGTCACAAGAGGCTTTAAAAATCCTGTTTTGCAAAAGCATTGTCTTCTGTTCACCCACAGAAGAGTGTCCCCTGATCAGCCTTTGGATTTACGGCATTGATGAATTGATAGATGAGCTGAAAATCTTATCACAAGATGTTTGAAGTATCCATTTAAAAAGATGCGTTACAAATAGTCTATTTTCTTAAAAATGTTAATCATACTAGATACATTAATTTTTTTAGGTTCATGAAGTCGATCTAGCGGATGGACAGTGTAGATTTACAGCTCCCATGAAAATGACAAATTAATTTGTGTCTTGATGTGTTGTTCCTGTTATCTATAAAAAAAGTCATTTTCATGTGTAGACATTATTTTTCCAAATCAATTAATCAGCTAATAGTTGCAGCCCTATTTTGATCTAACAGGCTTTTAACAGAGAGTGAAGACAACAAAGCAGAATAAGAAATATACTGAGATATAAACACACTCAGAGGGGGTGTGTGCTCTGCATGATTACAAGACAATCTGGTAGATTAAATTAGTTAAATTACTTTTTTTTGGCAGTGAACAGTACAGTGTATAGATCTTTTATCTGATCTCTGCCTGTGAGTTTATTTATTGATCGGGCACCTGTAAAGGTTTTTGGGATATTCATGATATTCATGTTAGAGTCCCATCTTTTTCCTGGAAATCATTACAACACGAGGGCTTGGGTGAGGAGGTGTATAAAAATTTCATCCAGTTAAATGTGATCATATGTTTCGGGGCGACCACAACGTAAACGCTGTGATGATGTTTCCAACATCATCACCGGCAGCTCAGATCACTGTCAAGGCTTCGATAAAGGGATAAAAAACGTGGACCTCCATTTATTATTGTTATTCTTTGTATGAAAAGTCGGAAATAGAGAGAATTGACAGTCATATTGTAGCTGATGTCTTTGAAGGGCCTTGTTTTGTCTGGCCAACAGCTTCGAATCAAAAGAAAATCTATTCACAATAATATGAAGTAAAAAAGCAGCAAAGCTTCACATTAGCGGATCTGGAACCAGGAAATATTGGACAGTTTCTTTTATAACTCACTTAAACAAAATAAAAAAATCCCAAATAATTTTGATCAACAAATTGATTAAATGACGAATTATTCCAGCACTTTTATGACGATGCAAAACACCAGAAACCATGAACTGAATCTCATTACAAAAACCTTTTTAATAAGAATTTAGTGACTTTATGACAGTAGAAGGCCACACTGGAGTAACTGTTAATTGTTGGTTGATAGATTTTATCATTATAAAGGCTGTGATAAAAGCAGGGTTTTGAAATGAGACAGATGTGTCATGTTGGGTATAATGACATTTTCTCTTTTTCTCTTCTGCCAGCTCAGAGAAGATTATGGGACGCTCTGAAACGCTACAAGACAAATGCACGATCATGGATACCAAAGGTCCGAAAGTTACATCAATTTCTCATAGCATTTGTATCTACTGTGTGTGAACTACATGCACTCAGGCATGGCGGTCAGCGATTTGTTTTTTTTTAATGAATTTACTGATGCACACAGGTGTTTAGCGGACGAGGTGTGGATGGGGGGGAGCAGTACAGCGCAGGTGGCCCCCCTCATGCTCAGGAGGCCGGAGGCCGGGCTCTTCCTAGTCTGATCCAGGATAGTGAGCTGCTTCTGGGAGAGAAGATGGGCTCCGGGTCCTTTGGGGTGGTGAGGAAGGGCGAGTGGCACACACCCACTGGGAGAGTGGTAAGAGACAGTTTTTTAATCTGTATTTTTGTTCTGGTAGCTGTTATATATAATCAAACCATTTCATTATTAGATACAGTTAACAGTAAGTAAGTAAGATGGGACATTATGTATAGGTATATATAAATATGCATTGGTATATGTACAGGATCAGTATAGGAGCAAGACGCAACTTAGAGCTGCTATAATAAATACTTTAATATTAAAAACATATCAAATGATAACCTTCATTTTAGAGGGGTCAACACACATGTAATTATCACCTGACTTTACATGTGCTCACGTTTGCATTCAGCAGCTGAAGAGTCAGATATGTCCCTCAGGAGTTGGAGGAGACCAAAACCGAGCTAAAAGTTTCAAGACTGAGCGTCAGTTGATCTCTTTTCGATCCTTTCAGTTGCCTGTAGCAGTAAAGTCACTGAGGAGCAGTATGTCCAGGCAGACGAAACACGCTGACAGACTTCCTCCAAGAGGTGACCACCATGCAGTCGCTGGACCATCCCAACATCATTCGACTGTACGGTGTGGTGCTCACACAGCCCCTCAAGATGGTGAGTTTTGTCGTTATCCTATGTTGGGACATAGAGGGGATTAAATGCGGATAATATTTCGATCTTAAGGTGTGTTTAGGCGCTGGAACACACCCTGACCTATTTTTCCTTCCCGTAGGTAACTGAACTGGCCCCCTTAGGTTCACTATATGATACCCTGCGCTCACGTCAGTATGAGTATCCTCTGCTCCGCCTCTGGCTCTTCGCTACTCAGATCGCGGTGGGTATGGACTACCTCGAGAGCCGGAGATTCATCCACAGGGACCTGGCTGCGAGAAACATACTGTTGGCATCCAGGGAGGTGGTGAAGATCGGGGACTTTGGCCTGATGAGGGGCCTGAGCCAGGATGCGGACCACTATGTCATGTCTGCACACAAAAGGATCCCATTTGCATGGTGAGGGCTGTTGGGAAATTTCAAAGGTGGAGGAGGAAATGAAGTTCAAAAATCTGTCTAATTACTCACTGTGGTCCACCCAACTGTTTTTTCCTCCAGGTGCGCGCCAGAGAGCCTTCGCGTTGGCTCCTTCTCCCATTCCTCAGATGTGTGGATGTTTGGCGTCACCATGTGGGAGATGTTCACATACTGTGAGGAGCCCTGGTTCGGTCTGTCTGGCAGACAGGTACATGCTTGTCAGCTACACATTCGCACTACGCTTGAGGTGTTTGTATCCCTGCCAATCGGCATATTTGTCCTCATGTTTGGAATGTGTGTCCCCGCCCTTATGATTTCATGGTATGCTGAGTGACTCAGAGTTTTTACATCTCTGACATTTGCTCTCTTAATTCCAGATTTTGTGGCGTGTGGAACGGGAGGGTGAGCGTCTGGAGAAGCCTCCGGACTGCCCCCAAGAACTGTACGCTGTCATGAGAAAGTGCTGGGCCTGTAATCCTGTTGACAGACCGACCTTCGCACAGCTCGCCACAATGGTGGCAGAGGTCTGTACCACAGTGTGAAACTTTTAACATCCCTGGTGATGAAATTGATGGGGATTGATAGACCAAACATTAGCAGAAGGATCTGTTATTTAAAATACTCTACTATACTGAATACTAATATTTGTGATTTTTCATCAAACCTTATTTTTTCCTCACTTCTGTTTGCCTTTGCAGGCTAAACCAATGGAGGTGCAAGCGACAAGAGACTTTGCTGAACCCAGAAAACTTGCACTTGTGGCCAACGACCTTGTGACCGTCATAGACCACGGGTGGGTGAGAGAAAAGAGGGTGGGACTGGAAGAGTAAAGGCGAAACTTTGGCCAACACAATGGGCCTTTTGTCAAGATAAAACAGGGGTTTAAATGGGCCTGCTTTCCAGAGTGCATTCCAGCCGTGACCTCATGGAGTCCTTGAGCACATTTTGCTTTTGTTTGTTTGAACAAGTCGAGCAGCTATGACACCGCCAGTGTTTTCTTTACATAAGACATCCACTGTAAACATGATATTTGTTGTGTCACTGTTTTTTATCCCTTTCCCTTTTCACTTGTTTTCCATTTCTCAAGCAACAAAAAATGAAATCCATCAAAATCTACATAAAATACATACTTTATTCTTTCTTGTGAATTAGTATCCACACTTCAGGCTACTAAAATGATTGAAGTCATGCATTGAAACCCATAACTTATATATATTATAGTTATAGTACTAAATGCTAGTAAAATGTAGTAAATAAGAATACATCATATATTATGAGTTAAATACTCGCTGGGTATTAATGCTTTTCAAACACATAATTGGAAACAAAATAAAAAGTGAAAGACACACACTTAAAATCCTACTGTGGTACAGACGACTAGTATCTACTACTCAAAGATTTCAATCTCAATAAATTTATCTTAACAAATCACAATATGAGTTTGTTCTTTAGTTTTTTAGGATAATGTTTATGATTGACTTTGTGGGAAATGTAATATCTTCTGGCTTTCTTCAGCAAATGAAGCTGGGTTCAGATGTTATTCAGACTTGAATTTGTTTACTTTTCTTTGCTCTTTATAAAAAGTAAAATAGTAAAGATGCCAGAAAAAGGAAGGCTGGTAACACTCACACACTAAGTATCTGTATCTTGTCCAGTTTCTGTAAGTTAAAGCAAGAATATTTAACTTTAAAAAGAAAAAAATAACACATTCCTCTTAGAAATGTAAAGTTTATTTCATAAGCAGTTAAATGCATTATTGACCAATTTAATATACTCTGAAGGTTTTGCTGCAACACCCAGTAGCTTATGGTGGTTAATGTTAGATAACATAAAAGCTGGTTATATCTGTGTAACTTACTGAACTAAGCCACTTCACTGACTTTATAACTCATCCATACTTGCCCTACTGTCACTAGTCTTACTTTGATCTCTAATTGAATAAACCCTTCATCTTCCCTCTGTGCAGTCTGGAGCAGTGTGAGTGGAGGGGCCAGAACCAGAGGACGCTGATGGTCGGCTGGTTTCCTGCGAGCCTCATTGCACCGACGCACCCTCCTTCTGCTGCTGCTGCTTCGGGCAACTCCACTTACATCTCAGCCCCCGTGAAGGGAAGCCTGCAACACACCGGGCACGGTGACATCAAACCAGAGAGGTGCTGGGGAACACCTGAGAACCTTGACGAGTCAGTGATGCTCTGAAGCTCTGGTTCTTTTTTATTTAGTAGTTTACCATGTGTTTTATAATTGCGTGCCGTCAAATTCTGTTGAAGCTAAACTGAAAGTATCCCGTCAAAAGGCCATATAATGTAGGTTTGGCCAGTTATCTGCTGGGGATAAAACAAACTGCGTGCAATAAACTGAGACTTACATGATAGTAAAATGACTCAGGAATAGTTTACTGACTGAGCTAAATTCCAAGCAGGCTGTATCTCACAATGGGCGGTGACCTGAATTACCTGCAGCTAAAAATACACCATCACGCAAGAAAAACAGGCCCAGTGAAACAGTGCAGCTCTGTGGGCTGTTTTGGACAACATTATAGTGTTTTAGGATGGGAGCCTCTCATTAAAATGTTTTTCTCTTAGCCATTACAAGCTCTCTCCTAATTTGTTGACCTTACAGAAAGCTACAAAAAAAATAGAGGAGTTGTTAGTTTAGATTTTTTTTTTATACCTATACCACATAGAAAACCTTATTAACGTCCATCTCAGGTCGCTGACATTTATTGCACGATGCTGACCACGGTGCAGCCCTGAACTTTCACCTGCTGTCAGTCAATACAGTTTGTGAGCCGAGGCCGTCGCACTAATGTGTTTACTGTTCTGACCTGTGCAGCAGTGGCAGCTGGAGGCCGGGCCCTGCCAGGGAGAAGGAGGGCTCCAATCTGCAGAAAATGGCAGGTAGGAACTAGAAACAGATGTGAGGGGAGCTGCAGGGTGTACTTTATATCAGGGTAATGTTTACTTTATGATATAACATGATATCATCTGGGATGATGAGGAGTATTTTTACAGTTTTTTGCCTTGTCTTTTGTATAATTGGCTGCTTTACAGTGACATTTACAGTGACATTTCTGAACATCTACTGTATGTGTATATATATATATATATATATATATATATATATATATATATATATATATATATATATATATATATATATATATATATATATATATATATATTTTTATATATATATATATATATATATATATATTTTTTTTTTTATATATATATATATATATATATATATATATATATATATATACTATATTGGTGTAATGGACAATGAGGCTGCTATCTGCTCGTCCGTCACATCCTCATCACTAATTGAATTTATTTATACTTTTGTTTACATCCCCATTACCTTCAACAAAGGAGATATTAACCCTCCTAAGGTCCACTGATGATTTTATTTGTTTCATAAGTCAAGTCATCTATCACAGTTACATACTTTATATAGGAGCATCACAAATAAAAAATATTGTCATGCTTGAGTTTGTTAACATTGTTCAGTACAGTAATGAACACTTTAGCCTAAAGAAAAATGGCTGCCACCTTTTTTACCTGATCATACTTCTCATACATTTCCCTTGATTAGGCAGTCTTTTCTTTTTAAATATACTTATATAGTTTTATATATAGCTAAGTAAAGCTGTCCATCCATCCAAGATGTAACTCAATATTCCCCTTATTCATTCTCTCACTGATTTGCTCATTTACTCACAGTTGACCAGTCTGCCCTCTAGTGTCTATTTTAATAGTGCCCCCACACACACTGAACTTAAATCTTTTTGCTCTATTTAGTACTAATAAATTGTTTTAGTTGTAGATTTTCCCCCTCATTCATTTCACTCACAGAGAAATGTAAAATTACATGACATAAAACTTTACACTGTGAATTAATAAGGCCTATATCCTACGTCTTCAGGTATGTCTCGGAGCCTGGAGTCAGTTTTAGGAGGACACCGGCCTCGGGCTCACACGGTTGGGGTGTTCAGGGTGGATCAGCACGGCAGACTCATGCCCCCTGTGATGGGAGCTAACAGCGTGGTGCAGCAGGACCCGCGACGCTTCAGCGAGGCCAGCATCAACATCAACCCGATTCCGCCTCCCCGGCCTCCGCTCCCCAACATAAAACGCCTGAACGTGAAAGCTCCGAGGAAGACCTCAGTCCAGCCAGTCCCGGGCAGCTCGTGGCCCACGCAGGTGGTGCTGGTCCCTCTGACGCAGCCTCAGCCTTCACCCCAACACCAACCTCAGCAGGGCCTCGGGGGCTCCAACCTTGGTAAAATGGCCCACATGGCACGCTCCACCCCGCAGCTGGACGAGCACACGGACAGCAAAGAGAGAGATCGAGAGAGGGAGCGAATCAGAGACCGAGAGAAGTCTCCTCACGTGCAGAACACAAAAGACAGCCTCATCTCACAGGTAAGAGTCCGGCTGATCGTTTTTGTTCTATACCCGTGTGAAAACTTGTCCGATGTCTTAAAGTACACGCTCCTCTCAGGTTATGGAGGCCGTGCATGGAGTGACCATCGAAGAGGTTTGCATTGCACTTCAGCGTAATGAGTGGAACCCGGTGCGAGCTGAGCAACAACTCAAGGTGAGACCACGAAATGACCCTTCATCTATCTGTGTATGTTGTAATGGGTCATATTTTAGTTTTAAAACTGTACAAAGTGTCCCCTGGAAGTAATTGCATCAGATATAAAAGGCATTAAGACAAGATTTAAAAGAAACAAAAAGTAATATAAAAAGACACAGAAATCACATTTAAAATAATACATTTGATTTGACTGGAGAGCACTAACAGGTAAATCCAGATGTGCTTTAAAAGAGTTTTTCTTGTGCATAAAGTTAAAGCAGCTCCAGGTAGTTTAGTATGATGTCACCACCGATATGATGTAAGGTCTTTACCAAGCAGAGATCAAACTTTTTTTATTAGGATAAATCTATATTATGTCAACGAGTTGGAAGTGGATGCTCATCTTTGATGTAAACCTACTTTATAGTGTTTTCCAATGTGTATGTTTTTTTCTAAAAATAAAAATAAAGATCTAGTGCAGCTTTAATCAACCTCAACCTCAACTCAGCTTTATATATATCACACCTTTTCTTATAGACATGCAGCCTAAAATGCTTTACATAGCTAATTTAAGCAATAGACAAAAAATAGAAAATGACAAAAAATAATAATAAACAATAAGTAAAATTTTATAACAACAAAAAATGTAAACAGTTTATCAAGAAGACTTTGACAGTCAGTACTGTCATAAAGTCATAAAGTCCTGAAAATTAAATGAAAGAAACATCAAGAATAGCAACAAAAAAAACAATTATTAAACAGCAAATGTGATAACATTACTCTCAAGTAAAAACCAGATTATTAGTCTTTAATTTCTTTTAAAGGTACTGAAGGAATCAATTAAATATCCAGAGGTATCGAGGTGCAGCGTAGTGGCCTAAAAATACTAAGCAATAAAGAATTGGACATAAAGATTTTAAAGACTGTTTTAAAGGTATGAAGAGTGACTAACTCACATTTCAGAAAGTTTCTGTATTTGACTGTAAAGTAGTGCAATAGATATGGATGCATGTTGCACTACAGGACATACTCTTATCAGTCATTTCACAGCAGATGTTTTGCATTTGAACACTGACAGAAAAAGACAGTTCTGCAACTTGCCTGAAAGTTTCATCCCTCAGAAAATAACCAGCTGTTTTCTTTCTTTTTGTCTATCTTGCTCTCCATAAATGCTATCGGTTCTGTGCAGCATAAATACATAATTCCACAATGTACTTGTCTTTTCAGCTGGAGCAGCTGTACTCGCTGAGCCTCTGCTCCAAAGAGGACTGTCTGAGGATCCTCTCCAGGTACCAGTGGAACCTGCAGCTCGCCAGCCGCTACCTGATCCGATGGTCGCAGGAGGAGCGGCCTCCAAACAGCACAGAAAGACGAGTCTGAAGTGATTTTTGTGGCTGATTTTTTTTTTTTATTATTATTATTATTCTTTGCACGGATGGTTGAGTATTTCAACAACATCCTGCTCCACACTGACATTCTGGCACTGGAAGCTGCCCGGTACACCTCGATAAGGATGAGATGGGAGGCCCAGTGTGAATGAAAATAGACGCATGAAGGTGGTTGAACTTTAAAAGAAAAACTATTTTGACACAGGAATTGAGCAGAAGGACAATGTTTCTGACTCTTGTTTTTATACTTCTAATGAGACACTATACAGCACATTATGTGTTTTTGAGACATTATGAGACACACTGAGCACAGTATGTGTTTTTTGCAGATAGTTTTTTTATCTTAATGAATTTGTACATATGAGAAATTGTTTCATTAAATAAAATTGATCATGTGGTCTTAATGCTGAGCTATCACATAATGATATGAGCAGTTTATTCACTTGGTTCATCGCAAAAGTGCACCATGATTACAGTTTTGTACTTAGCCAAACTTGTATAACACACCTGAATCTCTAACCCAAATGTTGGTGGTTGAGTTGCATTGTGGGCAATGTAGGCACCAGGTTTTGCTAAGAAAATAAAACGTGTGGAATAAAAAACATGTTAGACTGCAGTGCTAAATCGGTTCATCATTTTAGTATTAACAGCAATTACATGAACATACTTGTTTATTACTGTAAGTCTTTAATTGTATAACTTGTATGATTTTCTAAAAAAAAAAAAGACAGAGAAAAAAAAAGTGTATAGACTTTTATAAATAATGACCCACTAGAAATGTGGAGCGGTGTCCTCCTGCTTTCTACCTGGATTTTCCTATTTTTCTGTGTTCGGGATGTTTCTGAGTGTCCACCCTTGTGATATGGCAGTGATATGCAACAACAGTGCGCAGGTTTGGTCGTTCCCATGTTTACCTGTCTGTTGTGTTTCTTCTCATGAAATGTGAGTTAAGACGCCGTGCACAAAGCAAAGATTTCAGGCAAACTGGTCAGACCAGTTGTTAAGTGATTTAATTGACTGATTGATTTGTCTGTGATAAGAACCGACTGCATAGACATGTATACTTCTGTAAAGTGAGATGGCGGAGTGGAGGTGCATTTTTATACACTGTCAGTGATAAGAACCATTATATTTGACTTGAGTTATTTTACAGGAGCACTGAAGTATGGATAGACATGTACAGGCATATCCCCATAAATACCAAGCTTGTATTTCCCACATGTTTCCAGTAGGTGGAGTGGTACTGCGTGATATTCAGTATTCGAGCAGGGAAGAGGGGTTTTGTCTCCTTTAGTTGTATCTTAAGTAGGGCATGAATATAATCTTTCTGTTCAGTGGGCGCAGATAGATAAAGAAGCTGACACTGACCCAAATGAAATATATGTCATATCGATAAAGTTATCCAGTAACTACAGCGGAGCTTTAGTGGACCCAGACTTCGGCTAGTTCTGTGCCAGAGAATGAGAGACAGGATTTCCCTTTGAAGCAGAGATTATTTTTTTCCAAGTGAAACCAGATGTTCCACATTTAGACTCTGGGTTTCCTAGGGCCTTCCCAAAACTTTCTAGGATAATCACTGCAGCAAAAGAACACTTCTGTGAAAATCAAACTGTCCACTTAGGAAGCAACACTGATTGACAATCAATTTCACATGCTGTTGTGCAAATGGAATAGACAACAGGTGGAAATTATAGGCAATTAGCAAGA
Organism: Scortum barcoo; assembly: GCA_023238725.1. Classification (NCBI taxonomy): domain Eukaryota; kingdom Metazoa; phylum Chordata; class Actinopteri; order Centrarchiformes; family Terapontidae; genus Scortum; species Scortum barcoo. Next base: position 14,773,929 of record CM041532.1, on the reverse strand, counting down.
CACCCCCAATAAAGGAGTGGTTCTGCAGGTGGTGACCACAGACCAACTTCTCAGTTCCTATGCTTTCTGGCTGATGTTTTGGTCACTTTTGAATGCTGGCGGTGCTTTCACTCTAGTGGTAGCATGAGACGGAGTCTACAACCCACACAAGTGGCTCAGGTTAGTGCAGCTCAACCAGGATGGCACATCAATGCGAGCTGTGGCAAGAAGGTTTGCTGTGTCTGTCAGCGTAGTGTCCAGAGCATGGAGGCGCTACCAGGAGACAGGCCAGTACATCAGGAGACGTGGAGGAGGCCGAAACAACCCAGCAGCAGGAACCGCTACCTCC